>JAFMSR010000012.1:26718511-27138511 GCA_022818135.1 Saxidomus purpurata
ATTTCTTAAATATTTTGATATTTCTTTTTCGAGAACCCATTCTAGTTCTCAAAATCGAGAACTTTACCTGTACACTTACTTTCAGAATGTTACATCCAGTAACAGACTGCTTTATCTGCCAGATTACTATTTTCAATAGACAATTCACCTGCCTCTGTGGTCCAGTGGTTTAATTCAGACTTGAAATCTCATAACTTCTAACTAATTGACCACTGATTTTTTCATATAGTATTTGTAGTCCAGACTTCAAACATTTGAAGGTGACTTAAATTCAATGCACCATTGTTTAATCTAGAGCAAACTATGTTTCAAAATAATCATATTTCTGGTAAAGTTTGAATTAGTAAATTTGAATGCCACTTCAATGATAGATGTCATGTACCACACTAGCACTTACCTTGGATATTCCTGATATTTTGGCAAATTCAGCTTTGTCAATGTTGCTTTCAGTTAGTTTAATGTTACTTAAGGAAAGGAAAACACCAAACACACCACTGTAAAAAAAAAACAATGATTCTTTTTACTATAATGTGAAATTAGTGGAGTCAACTGTTTGTGTAAAGGTCCATTTCCAGAGGTTGTATACATACAAACACACTTTCGAATACACAAGGAAACAAAAATTGATATGCACATTTGTAAAAATATGAGCAGAAATATAAATGCTGACCATATTTTCATGTATAGAAGATCAACACGCGATCTAAAGCCTGCAAACACTTCTACACAGCTTGATTGTAAATAAATGATTCAGATTATCAAGTACATACCTCATTATGCAACCCATATAAAATTTGGAAAAATATAAATAAGGATATCGCCCGGCTTCTACTGCATCGCCTAAAATGAAATTAAACAATGAACGTCTCTTTGGTATTAAAGTCTAAATAATACATAAATTTGCTCACTATTGCATTAAAACTCCCTTTGCAAATTTAAAATACCTCACGAGATTCATTTCACACAGATTTACTATTTGAGAATTAACCTTTCGCGAATAAGTCTGTCTACACACAAATTTTCCCCACACCAAAATTCCCAATTTACAATAAAGGTAAGAATGTTTCATTAAGAAGTCTGTTAGTTTGCTTAATTACACAAGTACTACTTACTTAGAGTGTAAAATATAATAATAAAACTTAATAGGTAAGTCAAAGGAGCTGTTTACTAATCAAAATCCACTATGATGTAAAATATACGGGAAAAATCTTGTACATACCTAGAAAGTAACTGGAAGGAGCTAATATTAGGACACTGAAAATGTAAGTATATCAGTGGTTCAAAATTATTAGAAATTTGAGAATGGATAGTGGACTTTGATTTATCTTAACCCATCTTACTGTAAACCTGACATTAAGTTATCTATTAACAAACAAATATAATAAATTGGTTCACAATACTGTAAATCACTTGAATTCAAGAAACAAAAAGTTCGTGATTTATGATCTCTGGTCAATTCATGAGACCATGTTTTCACAAAGTGATCCCACTTCCAACCTACGTTTTCAGAAATCTTTCATTTTCGGAAAACTTTGAATTATCGAAATGATGAATTCGCGAATGAGTGCTCTCGCGAAAATAAGTTCTTGCACCTATTTCATAATTTACAGTATATGTGCACCACAAACAAGATTTAGGGAATGTAAGAAAACAATCGGCAACCCATGGGAGTCTCTGTTCTGAAAGGATCAGTTTTGGTTTATGAAGGCATTATTATTTGTAGGAAATAACATTCTGACCACTGGTTTCAAAGATCTTTAACTTCTTTATTATTATTATACCATAGAGAAAACATTCCAACCCAACCACTTTCAGAGAACAAGAAAATCCAATTTTCTCTATACAATATATAAGAAAAGTTATCAAAGGCCAATTCCAGTATTCCACAAGACTTAAAATAATAATATTTCTACTAAGTTTTATTCAAATACATTAGACCCTGATAGACTGACAGTGCCAAGACTATATCCCTCTGTCTTCCACTTGTAAAGTATCTTACATTTCTATCTACAACCAGTTAAACGTAATTTGTCAAGCTAAGCAACTTCAGAATACATGCAGTGAGACAGTCACCAAGCAAGGTGTGCTGCCACTGACTGACAAAATCAGCTGGCAAAGGCAACATGTCAATTCCTCCAATAGTGTCTGAGAATACTACATATCACAGTTCAATAGACTCTTATTAATCCATGCCAATGTATAACAGACTGTAGCATCATTTTTTTGTAACTAGAAAACATGCATGTTGCCTAGACACGTAAAATTAGGGTGAAATCAAATACTTTTATTCCAAAGCTTTTTGAAGCTAAAACTTACCTATACAGATAATTACAGTACATTTTCTCATGTGTACTGAAAACAGAATATATACAGTGTATTTCTGCAAGTCAAGTAAATGCAGGTAGATTTAATAGAGGTTAAACGAAGATCATGCAATAAATAAGATAATTCCCTGAATTGACTGACAGAATAATGATAGAACTGGGTTTTATTTACTCTAAAGTAATACTGACATAGTTATACCTTCCTGTTATACAGCATCTACATGAAATGGTGGTGTCGGAAAGCATTCATATAACTATATTTGGGGAAAAAAAACACTATATTCCAAAAATGTACTTTCTATTTAAAATATTTTTTGTATAAATAACATTCAATATTGCTGGTTAGACATCTTTCTTGGTAATTAAAGTGCAAAAAATAACTGTAATATCCAAAGTGAGCATGGGCCTTTAAAGTAAAAATTATGCCGTAAGTAGATTTTTCTATGATAAACAACCTTTATTTTAGTTACCTCAATTCCACTGAACTACTTGAACTTTTTAGAGATCACTTATATTATTATGAATTACATAATAGTTGCAGTGATCGTGTTCACCTCAGGATGAGAGGGTTCTGGGTTCAATCCCCACCAGTGCCAAATAGTTGTAGACTGTCCTTAGGCCAGACACAGATAATTCCACATTGCCCCTCTTTCTCTTCGAGGTTGATTCCATCTGGACTGAGTCTCGAGAGCGATTAATGTAAGTTGCAAGAACTTGTTTCGCAATTAAGAGTAAATAAACTTGTATAAATAATTACATATAGGTAAAAATTACATGATTTTTTTCAAATTACCTTAATTTCAACCTTCCTCTGGTAGTTTTAATGTAAATTCCATATAAACCTGGAAGCAATATGTATTGTAATTATTAGTGTCAACATATGTGTGAAAAACATGTAAGATTCCTTACACACCCTAGCTATCTACATATACAAGTTGAATTTGTAATACCATAACTTTATTACAGATATCTGACTGTTGGATTTCTGAGGAAAGCTAAGGTAAAAGCTGTAAGGATTAGGCATACAATGCCTGACCCATACATCGTGGGCTCAAACCATTCAGGGGGTCTTTACTACACTTCTTCATTAGACACTGTTACATCAAAGTTTTCTTAATATTTCGATCTTAAGCAAATTAGCTTAAACTGGTAAATGATTGCCCTTTGGTTTAATAAAATCATTTTACAACAAGAGCTATTTGTAAAATGCCAATCCCTTCCTTGATCCATACAGATATGTGGAAAACATCAAACTGTGACAGGTTGAGCAAAATTTGTAAGAACGTATGTCCAATCATTCTTAAGTCCAAAACACATCAAACCATCCTTAAACAGCAGCAAAATGATAAACCCCTCCTTCAAGGCGGACCATAATAACTACAAATGTAATATTGTACTACAATTATTTTTGACCAATGCTTGATTTATACCTGTTGAGAGTATATGCACACACATCCAAAAATAACCATCAACATGATAGTCTGGATCAGATGCAGCGATAAATATAGATGATACAACCAACATCATCAGCATCATATAGCTGTATATACTTGTCAACTGAAACAGAAACATTTTCTTCTCAATATCAATTCTGTCTCACCTGGATTGGGCAGTAATCAAATTACAACCAAATTTTTTCTACATATGACATAGTTAGATATCTTAATTTCAATTTTAAAGGAACTTCATAAATATCGTCTCTGGACACATATCTTTAATTTTTAATAATTTATTTTAGTTTGAATATTAAGAAAGCTCCATAGCTTACTGAATTGCTCTTGCAAGAGAGAGGCAGTGAGTTTTTCACTGCTACCCATTTACAGATGGGCAGACTAAGGCACATGCTCGGACTGTATTTGAACCGGTGGACCTCCTGTTAAGGAGGTGAACGCTTTAACCACTGAGCTATCAAGGCTCACATCTTTATAATTTAATTGATTCACTGTAATTTGTTAAAATGATGCACAATTAAGTGAGAACTCATGTATGCATAATATGTTACAAAACTTCTATTACTAGCCAAAGAATAGGCAGAGAACTATCAAGTTTGTAAGAAAAAAAATCTTTGTTTACACTGCCTGTGACATAACAAAAACTCCTGACATTGCAATAACTTTGTACTAAGGGGTGTTTTACCTGTCTATAAATAGCCAGTTGAGCTGTACACAGTATCACAGTAACTAGATTACACAGAGACAAAAATACTGGCATTGGCTGAAATACAAAATTATAAAATTCTTGGCATGAGCTGAACAATAACTAGCGAGTGATTGTACAGATTTAAAATTCACTTTTGAGAGAGGAAGCTCTGTTTTGTATAGAGATATAAACCTAAGCTTGGGCTGAATTACTGTAAAAGTTGTTTTATTCGTGAGGTTTTTTTATTTTCACTAATATTTGTCATCAAACTCTCTGAAATAGCAAACAAACAATGATTATAATATTAACTAGAGCTATCACTAAATGTGATTAATACCCCCAAAAGGATTGCTTTATAAACTGAAGAAGTTCGTAGTAACATAATACCTTGCAAACAAACTAAAAAGAGATATTGTTCTTAGCAGTTCCTCTCATTGTGCTTGACCATTGTATGAAGTTGTATTGAATTCCAACTTGTAGTTTTCGAAAAATGCTCCTTACAGGGAAAAGTAACAAAGGGCAATAACCCTGTAATTAGTCAAGATGGAGTTATGGTTACTGTGCACTGCACTCCCTCTCACTGTGCTTGACCATTGTATGAAGTTGTATTGAATTCCAACCAGAAGTTTTCAAGTTATGCTCCGGACAAGGAAAAGTAACAAAGGGTAATAACTCTGTAATGAGTCAAGATGGAGTTATTGTTCCTGTGCACTGCACTTCCTCTAAATGTACTTGACCATTGTATGAGGTTGTACTGAATTCCAACTAGTAGTTTTCAAGTTATGCTTGGACAAGGAAAAGTAACAAAGGGCAATAACTCAGTAAATACTCAAGATAGAGTTATAGTTCTTGTACACTGCACTTCCTCTGAGTGTGCTTGATCATTGTATGAAGTTGTATTGAATTCCAACCAGTAGTTTTCAAGTTATCCCGGACAAGGAAAAGTAACAAAGGGCAATAACTCTGTAATTAGTCAAGATGGAGTTATAGTTCTTATGCACTGCACTTCCTCTCAATGTGCTTGACCATTGTATGAAGTTGTATTGAATTCCAACCAGTAGTTTTCAAGTTATGCTCCAGACAAGGAAAAGTAACAAAGGGCAATAACTCAGTAATTAGTCAAGATGGAGTTATAGTTCTTGTGCACTGCACTTCCTCTCAATGTGCTTGACCATTGTATGAAGTTGTATTGAATTCCAACCAGTAGTTTTCAAGTTAATGCTCCGACAAGGAAAAGTAACAAAGGGCAATAACTCTGTAATTAGTGAAGATGGAGTTACAGTTCTTGTGCACTGCACTTCCTCTCAATGTGCTTGACCATTGTATGAAGTTGTATTGAATTCCAACTAGTAGTTTTCAAGTTATTGTCCGGACAAGGAAAATGCAACAACCGCCCCCCCCCCCCCACCGACCGACCAATACCAACCAAACGGGTGACTCCTATATACCCCCCTAAACTTCGTTTTGGGGGTATAAATAGTGCTTGCTCACGAATTCAAAACCTTGCGAAAATTGGAAAATCAAGAAATAAACACCTTGTGAATAGAATATACAGACTTTTACAGTACAAAGAATGAATGTTGTTTGTCCAAAACAAAACTATTCTGCAAAATGTTAACAGTCATTTCAACACAAACAAGAACTTTTACGTACTGTAGGTGCTTTTAAATGACTATATCTTTGTTGATTTTCAAGACAATAAACCAAAATGTTCAGTAAATATCTTTTACATATGTTTGATTCTAAAAATGCATAAAAATTATTTTGGAATTTTTGTGATGAAGACTGCTTTTTCTTGTGTCACTTACCATATAAACTCTTTTAACACTGATTCTTGAAGTGGTTACTGGTATAACAGTATAAGAAAAAGTATGTCCTTCAAAACATATTGTAGTTAACTGCAATGTAATTAAAGCCACAGAAATGACAAATCATTTAATTGTATAGCTGTATGACCTGAAACACCCATACAGAACCCCAGATTTGAACTTTAACTTACCAAAATGGCAAGAGCTTTTGAGCCAGAGTATATTGAGCACACAAAAAACATCATTCCTGGTAACCAATTTGCAATATCATACCTGGAAAAAAAATGAAGAAAAATGTTACAACCTGAACAAATCTATATGCCTCCCCCAACACACATCAAGTGGTCATAAAAGCTCACCCTGGCATTTTGAGCTGAAAATACAACCCCTTTATCTCTTACACTACTTGTTTAATGTTAATCACTGATTGTAGATATGTTGCAAATTATATTAACAATTCTTGAAGACTGCTTCCTGAGGTTCTGACTAGTGCTTGCACCAGAAAGAAGGGATTTAGAAACCCCCGGTCAAAGTCCATTGACTCAATTCAAACTCATGACCTCTGAGTTAAAAGTATGACGACCTACCCCTGCACCATAGCAAGGGCTAATTTAAAAATATAAATATATGCATGTCTGTAATTGTTAGAAGTGTTTGTAGATGCATACCTATAGATGTGTATTTTCTAACAGTGCTTGCAGATGCATACCTGTGTGTATTTTCTAACAGTATTTTTAGATGCATACCTGTGTGTATTTTCTAACAGTGTTTGTAGATGCATACCTGTGTGTATTTTCTAACAGTGTTTGTAGATGCATACCTGTGTGTATTTATCAACAGTATTTTTAGATGCATACCTGTGTGTATTTTCTAACAGTGTTTGTAGATGCATACCTTTGTGTATTTTCTAACAGAGTTGTAGATGCATGCCTGTCCGTATTTTCTAACAGTGTTGGTAGATGTGTACCTGTGTATATTTTCTAAGTGTTCGTAGATGCAAGCCTATGTGTATTTTCTAACAGTGTTTGTAGATGCATACCTGTGTGTATTTTCTAACAGAGTTTGTAGATGCATGCCTGTCCGTATTTTCTAACAGTGTTTGTAGATGCATACCTGTCTGTATTTACTAACAGTGTTTGTAGATGCATACCTGTGTGTATTTTCTAACAGAGTTTGTAGATGCAAACCTATGTGTATTTTCTAACAGTGTTTGTAGATGCATACCTGTGTGTATTTTCTAACAGTATTTGTAGATGTATACCTGTCTGTATTTTCTAACAGTGTTGGTAGATGTCTGGTAGAGACCAGCAAACTCAACATTAGGAACCCAACCAGGGTTTGCCATCTACAAAAGAAACTTTCATTCAGAAAATGCAAGTGGAAATACAAACCCACCTCTTTGGTTGCAGATATGAAATCACTGTAATCTCTCTTTGATCATCAAAGATCACAGGATCAAGCCCTGCTACCAACCATGTCTCTTTATGCGAGATAGTTGACAGTTTCTTATGGAGGGTACTTTTCTAGTCCTGGTCCTTCCAAGAATGGTTACGAAAACTGCCTGTTTGTAAAATAACTGAAATATGGTTGACAGAGGCATAACACCCTGAGAAATGAAACAAAAAACTGAAATACGGTTGACAGGGGCATTACACCCTCAGAAATGAAACAAACAAGTGGAAATATACTAACCTACTAGTTCAGGGGTAACAGGTTTGACCCCCTTCCAACAACAACTTTGGACAAGACCTTAAACTGAGGTCCCATGTATTGGTGGTATGCATGTTCAACAACCATAACACACTATGAAACTGTGACACCCTTATGCGCAATTTCACAAATTGAGAAAATGACCAAAATATTAAACTTAATTAAATTGCTAACAGTCATATGGACAAATGGACAATTGCCCCCTTTTGGCCAGTTATATATCCTTGGCATTTAAAAAGGATATTCTAAAAAAATCTGAACCTTAACTGTGTAGTTACATTGTATACACCATATCTATCCTATTTAGCGCTCTGGTTGACACATCCACACATTTCTTCAAAAGTAAAGATGTCCAGAGGAAGGATGAAGATTTGAATAAAAATTTCAAATGTAGCATTTGGTTTCACAACAGATGCACCTCCTTGTGATATGCATGGTGGCTGGGCATGTTAATAAGGATAAAGATGTTATAAATACATACCCTTGGAAGATAGTTGGGAACTGGAACTTCAAGACTGACAACACATACTGAAAATATATTTGTGAAACGTCCAGTACCAAGAAAACTGCTGCACACTAAATTACAAATTTGAGATTATGCTTCATTAAAGATGGAATAAAAAAAGCTGAAATCACTCTGTTCACAGAAATAAAAGTACATTGTACTATGGCAAAGTTGTTACCAGTATTAACTAGTTCACAAAATGTGGAACAATTTTCACAGACTAGCAATTAGGCATTCAAGACGTGTTTCTGCAACCTTTACACAAGATATATAGACTTGTATCATGGATTTGTTATGAATCTATATAAACTAATTTATTTGTGATACCTTGCTTTGAGTAAGGGGGCGGAGCTTAAAACTGTACTCTATCTGAACTAGAGCATACTTAGTTTCAATACTAAGAGTAGTGTAGGAAATAGGCCATGATACAAATCAGATAGAAAACTGTTTCCTTGAACAATTATGTTATTACTCTGAGGCTTAGCGCCTCCTCGAAATAACATAATTATCACAAGCAGTACCAGATCTGTTATATAAGGCAGGGCTTAAATTACATAAACTTTATCAAAAAAGAACTTATTGCTGCAAACAGAAGATATATAGTAACACCAGTCATCAGAAATGAACTTGAAATTACTAGTACCTTGTTCACAAAAACTGTTGCTCCAAACAGTACACAGTATCCCGCAGCCTGCTGTAGTGAACTCCTCATTCTTTAACAGTTATTTTGTCATCTCCTGATATACACATATTAATAAAGAGATAGTACATGTATTAGAATATAACAGATACTTCCCACATCTACAATATTTACTTCCCTTGTTCTGAATTGGTTGGCAACTGTCCTATAAAGTTAATTGGGAATTATCTACTAAACAGTTATAAAATAATCCAATTAATAAACATAACCAATCCATGATGCTGATAAGAACTTCAAAGTTCAAGAACATGTGGCCGTCATACCGATTCTCTTGGTTAACTTCCTTAATTATCACGTATTTGAGAAAAATGTCCTATCATTGCTTATCAGTTTTGCCTATCGAAATGGCTGACAATTTCAGAACAAGGGAGGTAAATATTGTAGATGTGGGAACTGTCTATTGGTGAAATGCTATGAAATCTAGCTTCCAGAATGTTAGAAAATTCTAGGCTCTTTAGGGTCACAGGTATATGATCATCCTTAGGACCCTCAGTCCACATTCTGTTACCGCTATATTACATACAAGTAACTTGTACATAAATGACCACAACAATTAACAAGCAAAAAATGTTGTGATGTGATTTGCAAAATTTCTTCTCTGCACTAAAAGGGGCTGATATAGCTTGTGAAAGCACACTAACAATTAACATGATTAAGGACAGGGGCCCAAAAAGGTGGGGGAAGGGGTAGTTTGGATTCACATTACCCGTTAGGATTACCACAACTCCAATACTGACTAATTTTGGCCTTATTCCATACAAGTTCTTTGCTTCCTTTCCAAAGAGACAAGCCATTATCAAGAAAATACTTCAACTTACTATGACTAACTTTTACCCTGCTGGCAGAAAAACTGTTCTGCCTTTGTGATCAGTAAGATCCTGAGGAGGAAGAGATATTGACATGTACAAAATCAATCTCAACCTACATATAATAAGCTGGACTGATAAAATACAAGATACAAAACTTTACATATCACACCTTTGATAATTTATGACACATTCAATGATTCTTTAACATTCTTGTTTTCTTTTCTTGAATCTAACTGGATTTAAATCTTTGTAGACTTTGGACACATGTCATTTTCTGATCCATCTTCAAAATGTGCCATAAAAATGATACTGAATGATATTGTATACCCTGCAAATGTAGACTACATCATTTGATATTGTTAAATTATAAATTAATTATGTGTTATTTTGTTGTTGTTGTTGCTACATGGTATGGTTCGAAATTATTTGTGCACGAAACTGCCAACAATTTTACCGCTGAAATAAGTAATATCAAGAAAATTCCCATTTTGATAAATAAATGGTTCTTTATGACATATGATAACGTTTATAGAAGTTATTAACGTTTTTTATTCTATATTAATCAACGTCTTATTTTTACGACATTTACCGAAAGTAGTTGACCTTCTTCCGCCGTAGGACGTTCCTGCGAAAAATGATTTCGATCCCTAAATCGGCGGTTTTTACCGCTACCACACATATTGTAAATGCTACAACTATATCAGCCACACCAGTTATATCGAACAAACTTAACGAAGTATTTACACAGAAGTTTCAAAAAGAGAAAACACAGTTACCAAAGAGAGCAATTACAGCATCTGCGGGACTCGGAGGTAAGGACAGAGAAAAATGTAAAGGCCAACTCGAAAGTCTGTACAAATCCTTAAAAAATGCCAAACACTTAATGTGTTGTTCAACTGTTCATGTAGACAGCCTTGCTGAGCTAGTATTTACCACCAATATTAGTCCTCATCTTGGTGTAGGCATTGTACCATTATATAATCTTAAAGGCAGTGGCTAGAGTTACGGTACCGTAACTCTAGCCTCCGAGTCTAGAGTTACGGAAGTTCCGTATCTCTAGCAAAACCCTAAGAGGAAAGGCTAGAGTTACGGAAGTCTATAAAGGTATGTGTATTGCTTTAATATATGCATGATGATGTATTGTAAATTAAACAATAGTAAGTTAAAGAAAAGAAGAATATTAGAATTCTAAGAGTACGAAAACGTAAACCAAAAAAAAAAATCAAGATTAATTTTTAAATTTAAAAGCTGTACTGTCGATCTTTCCTTTTTGTCACGATTTGAGAGCCTACTCATGGCGTGGCTTAAATGTAGTCATACAATTAAATACAAAAACAACACATTTTACTTAACTTCTATCATGCTTTGCACAACATGTGATATAATTGTCCAACTGCAATGGAACACTCAAGTAAAGACGACATGTATTACCAAAATGGCGGCTATGAAGTCCCTGCATTTGCAGACAGATCGATTTATTCACTATTATAGGTGAAATATTTAAGTTTACAATACATTATCATGCATATTTAAAGCAACATACATTTGCCTTTATAAACTTTCGTAACTCTAGCCTATCCTCTTAGGGTTTTGCTAGAGATACGGAACTTCCGTAACTCTAGACTCGGAGCTCGGAGACTTGACCACTGCCAATCTTAAAATACTTGTATTCCAGGTATCGATATGGACAAGTTTATTACATTGCTTAGTAGGTTTCTAGATTGCCAGATGTGATTCACGAGTTGGGGCTGGCAATTCACTGAGTGAACCACAATTCTTCTGTTTCAAAGATAAATGTACAGAATTTAACATGAATCTGTCGTTCTCGGCTTCGCACATCCAGTTACTGATCAATCATTTATATTTATGAAAGGCGATTCCTTGGCTTCCATCGCTGGTCTCTATGCATTGTTAATTTTAAAATGAATGAAATCAAAGAACAAGGAGAAGAGAAGCTGACTGCCTACCAAAATGCATTCAAAATGGGCTTTATTTCAATTATGATGGACATTTACATCAGGTAAACAATATTCAGAAAGATTGCAATCAGGTGATCTTGTTGGCCCGCATTTCTAAGTTTGTGGTTAACAGAGTACTCAGATACTTGCTCCTACCTTACGGCCTAGTGCTGGCCTAGTAAAAAATGTGAAGTTAGGTCATTTTAGCAGAAGGAAAGGACTCTTGAATTTTGCTTATAAATAATAATTATGATATAATATGAATTTTTAGTCAATGTATTGGGTGTCAGTTGCACAAACTGCCATTATAACATACATATCCGACTGCAGGCCTCATAAGATGTACCAACTTATAAAAGTGATTATTAACGTTATCTTTAGAAATTTCCCTGCAGTGTACTTGAGCTAAAACTAATTAATTATACAGTGTACTGCAATACTAACTCTATCTTGCTTCGGGCAAGTGATGATACCTTTGCGAACAGTGCTTTAGTCTGTGTGAGAAAGATTTTAAATTTTTACGGTACTAGCGATTGGGAGTCTCTTACTAGTACTCCTACTTTTACAAGGCCTTCCCAGAAAGATGGTAAGTTCATCTGCGTACATATAAATAAATGCTTTACTGCTAAAGTGGGCATTATATCGAAAGTAGAAAAAAAATTAAATTCCAAATTATTTTTCAGGACCGTCACAAGTCAGATTTGCACACACAGATGTCAAAGTTCCAGACTTCATTGATTATAGGAAGAAAGGAAATATGGACAGCCAGAGAGAAAATGAGAATGATGTCTCATCCAGGACTTTCAGTTATGTGCTAGCTGGAGGTAAGAACCTATTTAGGTGCCTCCGGGCATTTTTACTATCAGAGGCTGGTATAGGGCGTCTTCCCCAACAAAAATTTCTTTAAAATCATGCGGTTTTCCCCAGAATGAGACTCAACACCAGGATTTTTGCTTGCCATTCAGATAATTATCATGCTAAATTTTCCCCCCAAATTGAGGGACTAGGGTGTCTTCCAACAACTTGATCAAATACCCTGTTACCGACTGTTACATTGTCGATACCAACAGGCAGATCAGTTTATGAATTTCACAGTAAGTGTCATCCTAGAACTTGAATGGAGAAGATTCCCAGTCTGTATTAATAAAACTTTTTACTTTGTTGTTCTTTGTTATTCTGACTGAAACAAATATACATTGCAACATGTACCAGTTTTTGTGTCGCCCTTTTTGATTTTGTCATTTCTTAAGATTTCTTCATCTAACTTTCAAATTGCATATGACAAAAGGGTCATGATGCCGTCAAATTTTGTTGGTCAAGGTCATATTTGACAGAGTTATGCCCCTTTTTATACTTAGATTTTGTCATAAAATTATTGGCAGTGTTCCCACTCTCGTAAATTATTACGTAAATCACGCAAAAAAAATTAATTTCGAGCAAATAATTTTCACCACGTGCGAGATTGCGCGCGTACGAAAATGCTAAGGACAAATAGGTTCAGCTGGAATCCCTCAGTATTTTCTTAAAATAGATCATGGAAATTCTAATTTCTCGGCCAATCGGTTGGCATAACTGCTTGTGATTTACCGTTGACGTCATGAAATGTAGACGGGTTTCATATTTGAATGCTCTGGGAATTAATATTAGCACTTTAAAAGTGTGACCAATCTATTGATCTGGGCTTCGTCTGCAAAAATGTGGCAGACAAAGCATTGTGTTTTGCTTCACGGCGAATAAAATAAATGATGCCCAACAACAAAGTGAAGAGGTACCATCCACAAGTACTGAAACAACTACGAGTAGTGTTAAAAGTCGGAAAAAGTACCCGAAACGGTTTCATAACAAGCGGTTCCCGCGGGTTGTAAAAAAAATTTCAACAGTCGCTGCTTGTCTATCATATAATTTTCATACCCCCAAAAATTGAGATTTACCCCTTCTTTTTGTGTCCAGGGGGTAAGTATACCCTTGAAAAAAATACTGAGTGGGAACACTGATTGGTTATTCTGACAAAGTGTAAGAGGGCAACACAAGTGTTTAACTTAACACCTATCCAGTTTTTATAAATAACTTGTTAATTAAGTAGCACATCAAATTTTTGAGAAGTAAAAAGGAAAAAATTGCAGCTGATACATGATAGATTCAAGTTATTTAATAGAGTTTGACACTATTATTAAGATTATGACACAAGAAAGGAACTACAACTTTTTAGGATCAATTAATGTCCATTGCCCACAATTGCTTCAAACGACTTACATGTGTACTGTGTAGGTAAACAAAATTGTACAAGACTGTATAAATTAACTATTGTTTTTTCCTTTTGTGGCCTCTAAGGGTACCCAAATTTTTAGCTCACCTGGTACATATTTACTTCATTTTTTGGTAATCTTAATGAATTTTTCTTGCAGAAATGTACAAATTACATTATGTAAAATAATGTTGGTTTCACAATCTAGATTGTTTTCTTTTGACAGGCGGTGCATTGGGAGCGATATATCTTGGAAAATACATAGCGGAGACAGCTGTGATGAGCTTGTCAGCCACAAAGGATGTGTTAGCTTTAGCTAAAGTTGAAATCAAGTTAGATGACATTCCTGAGGGAAAAAGTATGGTGTTTAAATGGCGTGGAAAGCCCCTCTTTATTAGACATCGTACTCCCGAAGAAATCGAGACAGAAAGGAACGTGAATCTTTCAGAACTGCGAGATCCTCAGCATGATGATGACAGGGTGCGCAACCCAAAGTGGCTTGTTGTTCTCGGTGTTTGCACGCATTTAGGTAATCAATATACATTATCTTGATAGGTTTTTAGTAAGGTTTGTTTTAAGTTAAGAAAGACAATAAATATGACACAACGAGAGTAGAGGTAGAGAGATGTATAATTGTCACTTGGTCCATCCGTTTGTGTGTTCGCATGCATGTACCAAACAGAATTCCCAAATCATGAGATAAATTTACTTGATATTAGACATAGTGATAGAGGATATTTAGAGAAAGGTGTGTCTACTAACAATAACTCTACCGTGCCTCATTTTAAATATCTCCCTTTAACACACAATATTTAGCAGCCAAGCTGTAAGGAAAATAGCTCAACTTCATAGATTTTATACTGCTGTTAAACTTCATTTCAGGATGCGTACCAGTATCAGACTCCGGAGATTTTGGGGGCTACTATTGCCCGTGCCACGGCTCTCATTACGACACTTCAGGTAGAATAAGAAAAGGTCCAGCCCCTCTCAACTTGGATGTACCTTATTACGAGTTTCCAGATGAAACCACTGTTGTAGTTGGTTAACTTAAACTCAAACTAGGATAATAATAAATCAGAGACAATTTTGAAATTCAGAATTTTGTTATTAAGAAAGTAAGCTTTGAGTATTTAAATAGATCTACACTCTTGTTTTGTGACAGAAAGTTTTTATTATTTAAAAAGATCCACACCTTTGTTTTGTGGCAGAATGAATCCCTTATTTATTCAACTCTGTGTTGACTTTAAAATAGATGTATGTACATGAAGTTGAATAGTAAATGTTTTTGAAAGATGTGTTTTTGTCATTGTTTTGTTATTGTTCCTTGGATGGTCCTCTGCTGGCATGAGACCAGTTTCCATTCATACCAGTTTCTGAGTACTTGTTATCATAGCTTTCGCGTAACTCTTCAGAATGGGAGTACTATATAGTTTCGAACAACATCATCCAAACAAGCAGCAAACAAAATTTCATTTTCTAAAGATAAGTAATTTCAAAGAAATTCTACATTATACATCCGTCACTGAAATTGCTTGCAAAATATGGCACAGTTCAAGTGTTGTGAAATGATAATACAGTGATGTCCGAAATGGAGCGGCACAGAACAGATAATAGACAGACACTCATTACAAGCGTCGGAAAAGTAGGAAAAGGAATTTACTTTTAGAGAATAAAAGCTCTCATAGATTTAAATAATTTATTATTCCAAAACTGTTCAGTGTAAAATTATGTCGGAAACTGGTCCTGTACCTCAAGTTATTAACATTAATTAGGCTGTCCTTTTGGGGCCCCATTTTTGATATGCATGCACAAAAGACACTGGTCTTGTTTACATCATTGAAAAGAGGATAAACTGAAGTTAGTAAATGTGTAGATGACTTTTGTTTACAAAACACATATAAGAAAAAATATACAGAAAACCTCAATTTTTTGTCGGATACTGGTCTTGTACCAGTACAGCAGTTGCTAAAATTTCACTCAACGTTAAATTTCTTAGAAACTTTTTGCCCCGAAGCCCTGGAGCTTAGGAACTTGGTGTGAAGTATTGTCTAGTGAGTCAAATCATTACCACAGAACCCACAAAAGGGGCCAGTTGTATTAAATGGACTTGTATACATGTAGTCTGCTCCTTGATTTTAGAGAAATAATTTGGGGACCTTCAACTAAGATTGTTCAAGCCATGTTGATTTTGTCAAAGCAGACAGGGTTATTTTACCCCCTGGTCTGTATTCTTGCACATTTATCTTTTGCTGGCATTTTACACAATTTTTGGTTATCACAATATTTGAACAACAATGACTTGGTTTACCAGTCAGGTAAAACAAAACTCCCTAACTTTTAATTTTTCAGTAATTTTGCCCACCCCCCCCCCCTCCCCCCCCCCTCTAAAAAGAGGACAATGGGGGAAATTTTTTTTTTAAAAAGGGTACCAGTATGCATAGGGTCTTGGCATCCCAGGAGAAATTATGCAGACAATATCATTTTTGCGTCCTTTATTGTAAGGTCTACACTAAAAATATTTAATTTACATTCTCCGTAACTTCTTTGTGTGAACAAATGAGTAAGATTTTGTTTCTTTTTCTTTCAATTAAAGCATCCATTTTGGCATACGACTTAGTTTCCCTGTATCACACATGAGCGTTTTTCATCTGAATTACCTCCCCTGTCTTACACAGCTGCACTGAATAAAATGTAACACAAAATGATTACACAATGTTAACTCCAGACAGTACGGAGAGTGATTGCACTTGTGTAACCGACAGTATTGAACGTAAATCAGCTACATTAACAATGTTTCATTGTAAATTGGTTCCATTAACGATGTTTCATTGTAAATCGGCTCCATTAACGATGTTTCATCCTATGAGAAATCAGAATTTGTCGACAAGCTGCAGTATGTGATTTTGCTCCTCCTCTTTGGTCTCTGGGTCTTTAGCATCACCAATATTACCTGCATATTCTGAAAATACATTACAAATTACTTCATACAGTTTGCTACAAGTATCTAGTACACTATACTCGTTTCTCATGGTTTAACCCCTATTTCAACCCTATTTTAGTAATTTCTTCAGGCAAATATTTTATGTGGAAGAACCAATATTAGAATTTTAGAAACCTATCCTCTGTAAGAAATCTTTAACTTTCTCAAATGAAGAGACCTGGTCGGCAGCAGAGCTCGAAACCCCATGGCCCTCAACCAATAAGAGGTTACAGTGATTTCAAGTTGGGGTCTCTAACCACTTAATCAAGGAGACGGACTGTCTACATGGTACAAGTGAAATGACGTCTGCCTAGGTGACAGCTGATAACTTCAGACCCTGGTTTCAAGAAATTTTTAAATCCCTATCGGCGGAGTAAAACAAGTGAATGAACTATTTTCCACACAAGTCCCCACAAGATGGGAACCATTTATACATTTTGGGTATGATAGCAATACTGTATTGTAAACAACGTGGCTGCTATGGGGAAGAACTAATGAAGAACTGTCTGAAGTAATTCTACAAGTTGTCCATGCAGTTACAAGTTATAGAGCAGACACAAAATATTGCTTTACAACACCATGTAGGAGACTTTGGACACAAAGTGTGATTGGAACATGGATTCTACACATCTGCATGATGAAATAAACATCTGATGCAGGTTCATGAAAATCCTTAAAGAATCTCATGACTTATGACAAGTAAGAATGACCTTGAACTTGTGCAGTTTGGACAGGGGTTATGGGTGTCATCATGATGAGATGAACATTCCATCCAAGTTTCATCATGCAAATCAGAGATTTAGTTTTACGGGTTTTGACTAATGTGACCTTGATAATGGCAGTTTCCACCGGGGTGTGGTGCATGACACACACTTGCTAAGGGTGGCAACTGTAAGAAGTAACTGGAAAATTGCTACATGCATGTAAAATTAATATCACAAACACGAAATTGTGGACAGATATCAAGACAGAACAATGCAAACCTATAGTCTCCAAATACATGTGAACTACCTGGTACAAGTTGTCAAGATACAGTCAAGTATCATCAGCCAAGTACCCATCTGACACAAGGTGTTTTGCCCCTTATCTCAGAATACCCTCTAGAAAGCGGAGCAGGCAGTGGTGATCAGTCCCATCTACACTGGCTACCAAGTTGTGTCAATGTTGCTTACCCAAGCCAACTGGATGCTTTCAAAAGAGCATGAACAACGGTTATTTAGACTCTTCCCTTGATGCCCACTGCTCCCAAGACTCCCCATTCGTTATAAATCTCTATAAATATTTACCTCTCATAATGTTCCTTATAGATTTCACTGAGCCTCCTCTCATGTTTAATATCTGCAATACTCGAGACTTAATCTGAAAAAAAGATAATTTTTAAATGAACATATAATCTTGATAAACAGTGGACAAGTAGATATATACATGTATATGCATTTTCCATTTAGATGCACAAGAAGTTGGCATCTGGAACACTGTAGAATCTTCGCAATAGTTTTTGCATTTCACTTGTATAGGAATGAATAAATTGTACAGGGACATTAATTTTGGAGACAAATATTACTGTCAGAGTGACTATTGGCATCAAACTTACAACCCAGAAGTCACAGATTTAAATCCCTGTCACCGAAATGTGTCTGCAACTTCAAAATCCTTTCTTTCAATTCTGCTATTGCAAGATCTACACAAAGTTATCATCAAAATTAGTTTATAATTTTTAATCATGTAAGAACACAAGTCTAAAACTGCTGTGAAATAAAAAAGTTTTTACTGTGCTGTTGGTCTTAAAAATTGAAGATATTAAATATGTGGAATTAACTACTTAACTACGAAATGAACCTGCAACAGTAACTTTTCAGCACAAGCGTAATATGACACTTTGTATTGTATTGTATAGTATGGTATGGTATGGTATGGTATGGTATAGTTTATATATAGTACATACACTAGACGGTCCGGTGACACATATTTCTAACATTACGTAATCTATCAGCTGTAACGTGAAAAGTCCTGCATCGAGACGCCGTAAATAATAGCCGTCCTCAAGGTCTTCATCTACGTCCTGACCGAGGTATTTTAACCTCTGAAATATATAAAAACAAGAAATTACATTCTGACATATATATATTTATACCTTGGCAACAATCGCCAAGTCTAACACACTCGTGACGACCGTTATAGCTTATTGGTTATGTCATTTAAATTTGCGATGTAAAATAAGGAATAATGTCACGAAATCGAATGATCTGTAATTATCGCATTTTGGTTGCAAACAACTGTTAAAAATATTTCGTACCATTAAAAACTCTACATACAGTTGCAAATGTCAAAATAACAAAACAGTTAACCCTGTTATAATGGTTTAAACAATATTTGATTCAATTCATTGCATGCACAATATGTCACATTTATAATAGACATTTAGGATCGAGTAGAAAGCTCGAAGCTTATTTAAAACTCTCTCCCTAACCCTGTTATACTGACTTTAGTATTTCTGAACTAGCAGACTCTTTTTTTTTCCATAAAAAATCTTTGTTGTTAGCACTGAACTTTCAACAACACTTTGATCTAGGTGCATCCCAGCTTATTTAAAGCTTATTTAAAACTCTCTCCCTAACCCTGTTATACTGACTTTAGTATTTCTGAACTAGCAGACTCTTTTTTTTTCCATAAAAAATCTTTGTTGTTAGCACTGAACTTTCAACAACACTTTGATCTAGGTGCTTTAATTACATCAACAAAGCAATTAAGGAGAAATCCTAACACTATTTGATATTATTATTATTACAGACCCCTTATTAAAACATGTGACCTTGAAAGAGTGCCTTCATCTTGGCAGACTTGTCAAGCTTTCAGTTAAGACAGTACTAGTAACTGTTTAAACTGGTGCTCAATGAAAGTTTACTGAGTGGCAAACGCTGCAGATCATCATCTGACTGAAAGGATGTGCTGGCTGATCATGATCTGCGCTTGTTGCAAAGACAGAATCACTTCAGCAAATGAAGAGTTAAGAGTAAATGGCATTCACATAGTTAAAGCTGCTCGCTCTCAGATTTTGGTGAAAAAATAAAGTTCTCCGAAAATAACATATGTCAAATAAATAGGTTCCAGTATAAACTCCTGTTGAGTATATCTCTATATATTTGAAATTATATATGCTACCAAATAATAGGCGTTACTAACGCTTTTGAACATCTCAAAATATAACCATATAGCGTAGTAGTGCCGTTAAACCAAATCCCACCAAATTTTCAAGAGATTTTTGCAAATTGCTACTTAGATTTTTACTTTCATTGTTGATTCTATCATTCACTTTTACATTTTATGCTTGAATATATCATTTTGGAGAAATTAATTCTATTCACCTATTCATTTCATAAAAACAAACATGTATAATGAGACCAATCCACTATTGTGACCATTTTCCCAAAGACCCAGAGGTGGTCTAAATAGAAGGGTTTTACTGTACATGCAAATTTTTTAATGAAAGTCTAGGGATGTTTATAGAAAGAGACTTACGTTTTTTTCTTTCTCTATCTGTGTATCTACAAGTCGAACTTTATCAAGATATTTAAAATGCAACTCCAATAATCTCTCCACCTACAAAGCAAAACAATACATGTATTTACTATGACATGTGAGCCCTGCTCTGTAAAAACCAAAATTTGTACTTCTATAGTCATTGTGAAAGAAAAGAAATACCAGAAAAACACCTGTGTTGCTATTTTGCTACTCTTGACCTCTGTGAAAGGTAAGAGAAAATAATTTATACTAATTAATTTATTCTTGATTGCTAAACAGGTTTTTACAACTTAGATTAATCACTCTCGAGACTCATTCCAGATGAAATCATTCGGGAAGAGAGAGGCAATGTAGAAATGTATGTGTCTTGTTTAAGGACACAACCGCCATGGCACTGTTGGGGACTGAACTCGGAACCCTCCGATCCTGAGGTGAACGTGCTACAGCTGTGGCTCCAAAAAACGCACTACAGATAAGAGAATTGTATGTATTCACATCAGACCACATAGACGAGCAGGCTGATATGGATCCATTCTGGTTGTAAAGGCCTAACATTGGTTTTTGCACAGCTTTGGTCACAAATAATGGAAATCTGGCAATTTTCACATAACAAAAATTTCGTAATTTGTGAGTAGACAGACTTATTCGCGAATTTTAAATTTGTGAAAGGAGAATTCTCTTATAGTAAATCTATGTGAAATGAATCTTGCGGAAAATTTTTAATTAAGCGAAGCGTGAAGTTCGTGAAAATAGCGGAATATTAAATCATCGCAAATATTACTCAATTTACAGTAAGTTTGGAACTGTTTTTGTTTAGAATTCTGCACACATTGGCTGATGCAATTCTTTGATACTTGTACATCTATTGGCATGTGATGGCCTTTACACCCCTTTATATGACATAAGGTGCCCTTTACATCTCATAACATGCCATATGGTGCACTTTACATGACATGTCATTAATTTTACACTACTTTACATCATTAACACCACTATACATGGCATGTAGTGGACTTCATACCACTTTAAGTGAATTTTAAAGCCCTTCTTCATCAGGTCCTTATTCACATTTACTCTTACAATTTATCATTACCTTCTCATGATCATTTTCTATGAATTTGTTGAGCAGCCTCTGTCTCTGTGTAGACTGACAGTTTCTCAACATAGAACCAATAATTGAACAGATGTGTTCTGGAAAAAAAAGAACAAACCATATGCATTGTGGCACATCATACACACAAATCATGTGGTTTCTGAAACATAAAATACCTAAACTGCAGCACACGTGGTTTATTACTGTGCATCAGAATTCCAAATCGTGGTTTATTAGACGATGAACGTCGCTAAAGCGAATATAATATCCCCAAAAAGATGAAAATACAACATAATATATTTTTCGCTTTGTTTGGAAAATGGACAACAGTTTATCGCCTTTATCAAGTGATATCATAGATATTCCATCTCAGAACTAATGTGATTAAATCTGGACTAGGCCCATTAAAGACGATCTTGAAGCAATTCATAGATTCTGCTTCTTGACTTGTTGAAATGTGCACATATCAATGAACTGTTTGACAAGACTCACACCATATTGGTGTTCCTCATTTATTTCATAATAATAAAAGTAGTGACAGCAAGAGCCCTCCTTATTCCTTGAATGATCAAAATAAAAGGGAAATGTATTCATACAAAATGGTATGAAAATTTGTAAATTAAATTAATACGTCATAGCAAACCTTCAAGTTCTTCAGGAGGAGGCCCTGCCCTGCCCTGTTTTGCGGTCTTCATAAAGAGAGGAAATGCTGTCCTCAAGCCAAGAATATCGACAAATTTCTGACAGTTGTCTGTTCCTTCCACACCTGTCATTGCGTGGTTAAGTACTTTAATTGCACAATTACGTGACAACTTCTTCTCTCTGTAATGAAAAGTAATAGGTCACTGGTGGCAAACACCAGTCTCAACAAGCTAAGTAACAGCCTCTGTGGTCTAATGGTTAAACTCACTGACTTGAAATCACTGAAGCCTCTCACTGATTGAGGATTATGGGCTCAAGCCCTGCTATCAACCATGTCTCTTTCAGTGAGGAAGTAGGCAGTTTCTCATGTAGGATAGGGATCTATATCTGGTCGTTCCGAAGAACCGTGGTTATGAAAACTACCTGCCTGTAAAACTGAAATACGGTTGAAACTGTCTTCCAAACCAGAGAAACAAAATAAACATGCTGGGTATGCCTTGGGCATAAACAGACCAATAATTTGTATATGCCAATCTATAAAATACTGTTAACAACCATATAACTCCAGTCTTCATAAGTGCTATCACTCACATGAAAGGAACATGTGAATTCTTACATATCTAATTTATATTACCCATTAAAATGGCCCTATTGCATCAACAGTGAAGTAAGAAATGCTTTGACAACATTAAGATTTATCTTAAACTGTGAGTTATTACCATTTTGGTTTTTTTTGGCTATTTTACTCTAGTAACTAGAGTAACAACAGTTAATAGTGGAACAACTTGGGGTATTTGCAAAATTTCTACCCTAATCATTTTTTCATCACTGATGAGTCAAAATCTAATAACCCTTCAGCAAGGCAGGGTTGGCTGGTTCCCAGCTTGTAATTGTTGTGTGCAATGAGCTGGGCAAAAGCATTTGACATACATTTTTTGTATTCACAAGCCATTACCAGGTTTGGTTTTTGTTTTTCAACAGTATTTCAGTGCTATAGAGGCGGACAGTTTACCTAACCATCTTTCCTGGGAAGGACCAGTACTAGAACCCTATCTTCCGTAAGAAACTGCCAACTTATCACTTCAAGAGTTCTGGTCGGTAGCAGGACTTGAACCCATGGCTTTAAATGTAAGAGGTTTTGCGATTACAAGTCAGCGACCTTAACCACTCGACCATAAAGGAGGTCCCAGTACCAGGGCTAAGGCTTTGATTGGTTGATATCTTTTACTGGTGGGAGTAGCATTTTAACATACATGTAGCAGTTACCCAACCCTAGAGCACAATAGCCGAAAACGCTCTTTTGACAGATACTGTGGAAAACAGCAAATTTTAAATTTGTTAACACCATCATGCTAAAATACATAATTTATAAGCAAAAACAAAAGATTTACCTTAACATGAGATTCATGAGCTGTAGACCCTCCCCTTTCAGGAATCGGCTCCTGTTTATAGGGGACATGAGACAAGAGCAGAGACAATTGAAGATATTTTCCATCATTTCTATCTCTTCTTTCGACATAGGATCATGTCGTTTGTACCACTGAAAGATATTGTAAAGTTTTACATAGAAAATATTTATATAATAGACAGAGAACTGTTTGCGAGAACCTTTACGTTATTTTGAGTAATAACGTAATTGTTCGCGCAAACAGTTCGATCTGATTTATATCATGCCAATTTCATATACTACTCTATTGAAACTATGCTCTATTTCAGATAGAGTACAGTTTTAATCTCTGCCCCTTTGCACAAAGCAAGGTATCATAACAGACAAGTTTGGTCTTACATACATTCATCTCAAAGCAATGATACAAACTGAATGTATTTATTACCTTAGTTATGCCTAAATTTGAATATCAATGCTAAATTTCCAGTGGCTATGCAGTAGACATTTTTTAATATAACTCCATAGAGACCATATGAATGCTTAAAATACAAATGCATTCTCGGTATGCCAAGTTTGAGATTTGGTAAATAATACATTAAAACTGTACATACAGCAAGCTGTTGCAGTATAACGTCTATACCATCTATATCTCCGAGAATTTGTCGGTTATCTGTAATATACAATACAAACAATATATGTCATGTCAAGTGGTGAAATATCTCCATGCATGTACATGCCTTTCAGTAGTTTACTGTTATACAATTGTATACTTTATCACATAAACTCACTGTTTTCAGCGAAATAATCAGTTGAGACTTTCACTTTCTTTTTTTATGCAACTCTTTCATTGCTGGTGGCAAGTGACTCTGCCTTTACAGCAAGTGCAAGATCAGCCTGTACATCCTTGCAGTCTAATCCTGATCGTCACTGTTTGTTATTCAGTCAGTTAATTCTTAATGAGCACCCCATACAACAATTTAAAGGTACTGTCTATATAAACAAATTTAGCAGGGTATGGATAAGTTTTCTATGAAAGAGACCATAAACTGTGCTGTATTTAAAATTCTGATGAAATCAGAAGTATGACTTGCAACATTGCCTTCCTGCACAATTTTAAAGTACCAGGAGCACTTTGGATGTAGAATTATTTGTAGCTCTTATATTATCAAGAACCAGCAAAATTAAGCGTTATTTGTACGAAAAAACAGTCCTGATGTTGCATTTTAAATCAATAGAAGATGCTATTATTTACATTGTATAGTGCAGTATTCTTTTCTGAACACAGTTCTATCACTGTTCTATCCCTTAATTCATTTTTCTATATAAGAGTATCTAAAGTGCTCCTGGGACTTTTAACATGGTTTCAAAAAAGGGTATCTTTGTCGATTTAAAATATTGTCAGTTTCAGTAAAAGTTCTAGTAGCATGGTAGCATCCAGGACGTGGTAGCAGCATGGACTACTATATATTTCATGTCATTATCACCAAAAGTAGTCATTTTCAAGCATTACTTTACAGACAAGAAAACTGGAGCTCTTTCAGTGAAATAATTATATCTTGGCATTTCTTGAGACAAATTTGTATCAATTTAATTTTTGCTAATATAAGTGACCTTATAACTGACTAGTACAAATCATAAATTTTAAGATGATGCTGAATTGTGGTTGCTATTTCCTAACATTGTGCAGAAGTCTTGCTGTTCCAATGTAACAAACACATGTGACATGAACATTTTGCTACTGAATATAGCTGATTGAACTTACCATCACTATTTTGTAGCAGGATTGCTAAGATCTCTGTGGCATATAATTTATTGGCATCAAACGGCATCTTTGACTACAAATAAAACCAACAAAAGGTCTTAGAAATTATGAAATTCCCTGTATCATAATGAAACCAAACCAGATTGGAAAACTGGTAAAGTGTTGTGTACAATTATTTTTAAAGGATCTTTCGAAGTCAAAATAAATATCGAACTTTTGATTCAAATTCTGTGGTTTTCCTTTCATTTCAATTGAAGCTACAAGTCAGCAGTTTTTGACCCCATTTGACCAAGTTTTAAATTTGACACAGAGATCATCTAGTAACTTATGATGTCTAAGAAGGAGAAATGCATCTGACATCAGAGTGTTCAAAGCCCTTTTGTTAAATTTGACCTAACAGCTTAGATTTTAACCATATGTAACACAGATTTGAACATTGTGACCAATTTTCAGGATGATCAAGTACAAATGAGAGTTCATAAGATTGTTCTTTGATCATACCTTGTGACCTACCGTTAGTTTTTAACCCAAAATGACACAGTTTCAAAATGACTAGATAGAGCTGTGTGCTCTAGGAGTGTTTACAAGATTTTTCTTTGAGGTGACCTTGTGATATACTTTTTAAATCATGACCCAGTTTCAAATTTGACCCCAAGTTTATCAAGGCAAACATTCTGGCCAATTTTCATGATGACCTGGTACAAAAGTGGCCACTAGAGTCTTCACACGGTAAATGTGACAAGATATCACCAATTAATGGGCCATAACTCCAGAGTGCCTAATCTGGCTGGTTATCAAACTTGGCCAGGATATACCAATCAAAATTATTACTAGGTTTAAATATGTCTAGATAAAGATAAAAACTATTTAAGTTAGAGAACAGATAGTGTTAATTTTAGTCAAATTTCAATCCTGTCTCGGGACACCACCGTCGGACACCCTTGGTTGCTGACACCGATATGCTCAATATATGATGTATGGAGCGTAGCAGAGTCAACAACCGTGGGTGTCTGATGATGCCTGAACAGGCATACAAAACTTGAAACATCAACTAAGTTACCTTGATTCTCTTTAACAACCACTGTAGAAGACCTTGTTGGGCAGCATCTGTACACATCTCTGGCCGGAACTCTGCCATGTTCTCTATCACAGCTTCAAATGTAACACACGAGGTAAGTTTTGTTAGTAAATTATGTACATTTACTGTAAAAGTATATGTTTGCGAGTTGTTTATTTCTATTTTCTCTTTATTCGCAAATTTTTGAATTCGCGAGCGAGTACTATCTAATATATAATCATTGTTTGTTTGCTATTTAGCAACTTTGATGAATTCATGACAATTAGCGAAAATCTAAACCTTGTGAAACAAGAGCTGTCAGTACGACAGCGTGCTCGACTTTTCTAGTGCTTGCCAATAAAACAAAACTTTGACAGTTAAAGGCAAAACAAGGATCTGTATAAACAAGGGCCACAAGTAGCAAGATATTAAGTCAAGAGTTATCAAACTTAAATGTTTGATATCCCTGAATACTACAGCAAGTTGTAGATTAATACTTCAAGTGGTTAATGATATATGTGCATGACAGTGCCAGTTGCACACAAGACTTTAGCTTGGAATTTCTAAGTACAAATCAAGAAACATTTTCACAGAGTTATCTTCTCTTGCTAAGAGATAGGTCTCATGATGGTACATAAGTACTCCAACTTTCAAAGTCATATCTCAAATGGTTAAGTCAACAAGTGGACAAGAATGAAAAAACTGAGTTTCTAAGTCAAAAAGGGTCATAATTCAAATAAAATCCTTGACAGAATTACCTTCTCCTGCCCATGTTTTGGGATCATGATGGTTTACAAGTATTCCAACTTTCAAATTAATATCTCAAACAGTTTAGTCAAAAAGTGGACTGGTACGAAAAACTTAACCAAGATTCTAAGTCGATAAAGGGCCTTAATTTTTAAAGCAAATCCCTGAAAGAGTTACCTTCTCTTGCCTACAGATGAGGGTAATGATGTAAACAAGCATTCAAAGTTTCAAAGCAATATCTCAAAGGGTTAAAGGCTATAAGTGGATTTTACCCATATTCAATGTATTTTCTAAGTCAAAAAGGGGCATAATTCTGTCAAAAACCTTGACAGAGTTATTATGTTCTCTTGTCCGTTGATGTAGGTCATGATGGTAAACAAGTATGGTTAGTTTCAAAGCAATACCTCCAATGGTTTTGAAATAAACTGAGGTGGTACGAAAAACTTAACCAAGCTCAATACACTTTGTAAGTCAAAAAAGGGCCATAATTCTGTCAAAAACCTCGACAGAGTTATGTACTCTTGTCTGTAGATGGAGGTTATGATGGTAAACAAGTATGGTAAGTTTCAAAGCCATACCTCTTATACTTTTGAAATAAAGTGGGGTGGTACGAAAAACTTAACCAAGGTGTGACACCAACGCCAACGCCAAGGCAAGTAGGATAGCTCCCCTTTTCTTCGAAAAGTCGAGCTAAAAAACAACTTTTGCAGTATTTGTGTTTGCATTGTTTAAGAAATTTCAATATTAAACTGGTTGTCATTATGTTATTGATTTCAAATCTTAGCTCTGTTGGTTAAAACTGTAGCCAAAATCTGATGTCAAAAGTACAGAAACACAAATGTAAACCAAGTCTAATCAAGTTTAATAAGACTTCATAGCAAAGCATTGAAAGCGGTCTTCCTTTGCACTGCTAGCAGTGTCACTGTTAAGTACAGGTTTGAATCCTGGCTTCTGCCTTGCAAAATATCATTTCCCATCAGTCCAGATTGCATTTTGGCAGCCATAAAGTCTTTACATGCTTATACCCATGTTGTAATGTATTATTTTACACAAACCCTATATTGGTCACAATGGTGTGGTCTGGAGTACACTTAAGAAAAATAAAAATATGTGTGTTTCCAACCTGAAACACACATTCATTTTTTTTTTGGTCTTAGACATCAATTACAGTTGAAAATGACATTAACCTAGTATGACTTTCACCTAATGTATACTGTACATCCAGAAAAAAGTGCCATTTACCTAATGTATTGTGTACACCATCACCCTCTTCCTTGACATTTTCATCAAGTCTTTCCAAATTCTGTACCAGCAAGGCTACAACCTGTCCTTCAACCTGTAAAAAAACATGTTTGACATTACTACTTGCATCTGTTGAAGCACCAGGGTACTGTAATTGGGAAATTTTTGAAGGACGGAAATTTCCTGATTTGTGAGCAGACAGACACGCTTACTCTCGAAAGGATAATTATCTAATATTAAATCTTTGTGAAATGAATCTTTTACAAGATTTTTAAATTAGCAAAGTTTGAAATTCGGAAAAAATTAAATAATCACAAATATTGCCCTATTCACATTATTCTTACTTTCTATACAGTGCTGATCAGACTTAGAAGTCATCTGGCATATTTGACACAAATTTGGAGAGGTCAAGCAATTTGAAACAAATGAATTTAAACTAAAGCTCCAAGTTTCTATTTTCAAACAGTTTTACAACGCAAATGTAGTTTCCCAGTTTGTTACTACCGGTATGAAAAATCCTACACCCTAAGCAGGATTTGAACTCAGAACCCCTGTAATGCCTTTAAAGTCCCAGGATCTCTTTGAATTTACTGATATAGTCACATAAATTTATTGATAGGATAATGATAGAACCATCTTCTATTCACTCTAAAACAATGTAAAACAAAGCAAAGTTAGGAATATTTTCGGTACAAATAAAGGTCATTTCTGTCAGTAAAACATCTTTCTAGACAAAATGAGAGCTACTTGTAAATGTGATCCTGGGACTTTAATAGTCCCTTGGCATCTTACCAAGAAAAACTCATTTCAGTTCAATCTCAGTGGTGAAAACTAATGACAGAATACATAATGTAATTTATAAATCTACTTGTAATGATTCAGCCATCCATGCTATTTCAGACCACATTTGTATTGTGCTAGGTGAGCTAAAAAGCGAAATAGTAAATTCATTGTAAATCAATCTACTTGATTTGGCCATCCATGCTATTTCAGACCACATTTGTATTGTGCCAGGTGAGCTAAAAAGCGAAATAACAATATTTATACCAGTACTCCAATAAGTGCTCCAGCACCTTCATCACCTTCATTGAGTGTGTCAACATCTGTAAGTTCTTGCATCAGATCTACTGCTGCTATAGATATATCTGCACACTTGTTAAAGACAACATATGCACACATACTACCATATTCTCTTTTTTTTAACCCCAACTCCACTGAATACCTTAAATGAACTTGGCAGTCATCAATTTGAATAGTAGTGTACCATTATCTGTTTGAAGTGGTTCCTTCTAAAAATTTAATGACTGAACAGCCACAGTGCAGATCATGATCAGGCAACATTTGTAACAAAGAATCCTTTACAGCAAGCACGGTAAATATTAGTGAAAAACTATACAGACCTCTGCAGACATTTCATCTGTTTGCTATGTTAAAAGTTTATTAAAGGGATATGGCAATGGATGAGGTTTTATGTCTGTAAGACATCACCCTATAAACAGCTGAAAAGAGAGATATTTTCATCCTTGCCCATGAGATTTGGTTTGGTTTTCAGTTTAACGTGCCTTTTTTAACAGTATTTAAGTCATATACAGGCAGGCAGTTTATCTAACCATTGCTCCTTGGAAGGACCAGTACTAGACCCCTATCCTCCATAAGAACCGCCAACCTTCTCACATGACTTTATACCAGTAGAGCATAATTTCTAACACGGTTCAATGCTCATACTGATGGTACTGTAAGATATCAAACTCACAACTCTACTATTTCTACAAGGATACCGGTATTTTCATGTGTCAACAGCTGCAGGAGGGACTGTACAGTATTCAGATCCACTAGAATACAGTAAAGTTCTGGAGCTGTGGCAATCACATGCATTTCCTGAATAACATCGTTCAATTCCACCTCTGATTCCATAAATCTGAAACATACAACATAATCATTATAAACTACATTTGTACAGCTATCACTGAAAGGGATTCATTGGAAAGAACCATTAATTGTTCAAAAAGCGTCCCTGTGAAAATGAACGGAGTATGAAACAATGTAGATCATATCAGACTACATGTACTTGGTGTAGAAATCACCTGCAGTCAGCAAAATTACAGTCAAACCTGTGTTAAAGACCCCCTCTGAATAAAGACCACCCTGCAAATAAAGGCCAGCAGGGGAGAAATCTTGCACTGTTCAGCTCTTGTGGAAACATCTGTGAATAAGAATCACCTGTCAACAAAGACTGCTATAGTGGTTAGCAGATTTTGTTCAAAAGTTACACTGTACATCTTGAAAGTATCTGTTCACAACTGTCACAGGTCCTGAAAAAGTCACTCTGCTGCAATAGACAATTCTACTGGTACTTACTTTTCAGGCATGTCAGGGAACTTTATTCTCATTTCTTGGTTTTTGTAGACAGACTTCTCAAACTTCAGCAGAAGCTTCTTTAAGTTTGTCTCATCCATCACATCTATCTATCAAAAAAAAAGAAGCAACAGCTGTTTAATAAAAACACGAAAACCCTCTTGATGCAAATAGTAATGTGGAAAGAGTCAACAGAAGCGATGAAGTTGTACTTACAAATCTTAACCTTTTTATAAGTCGAATGTTTGAAGGGTTTGCAGCAAAACATATGCTTTTAAGGCAATATTAGACCAATAAGTCACTCACAATCACATTTCAAAATGTTGAAAAACTTTTTAAGGTAAGGTTGTCATGGCAACAGACATAATCAAGTTTATAGACTGCTTTGATAATAGTGAATATTGACAACCAGTTCCTGACAAAACATCATAGTATTTCATGCATTTTACAAAATACAAGAGCTGTCCTTCATAAGTGACGAATTACCCCAAAAGAGGTGTCTCACAGTCTGTGTCCTCTCCATATGCTCAACAATTGTGCCATATGACTTTAAATCCTGCCATGCATGACAGAGTTACCATGCATACAGGATTTCATTAGCTTTAAACTTTAAGTGTGACCTTGACCTTTGAGGTAGGGTCATGGGTGTTGTAAGCGAAATGTCGTCATGTGCTGAACATTTGTGCCAAGTTATTTTAAAATCAATCAATGCATGACAAAATTACAGTCCGGACACGAATGTGTGCATATATACTGGATTCCATTACCTATAAACTCTAAGAGTGACTTTGACCTTTGAGGTAGGGGCGTGGGTCTTGCACGAGACACGTTGTCTTAATGTGCTTAACATTTGTGCCAAGTTATCTTAAAATCCTTCTATGCATGACAAAGTTACAGCACAAACACAAAAAGATGTAAGGACGCACGCAGTGCCATTTAAATATGCCCACCTTTGGCATACCTGTGAACCCTTCCGTTTCTTGCGGTATACTACCGGAATTCAAAGAGAAAAATAATCTCCCGCCTGGAGATGCCATTCTACCGTAAATTAGCAATTATGATCAAATTGACCTTTAACCCAGAATGTAAACAAATTATTGACTGCTTAGCCAATTTGTGCAGACTGATTTATCAATATCTTAGCTAAATCGTATACCGGTCTGCTTCCATGTGTTTGTTGATTGCATTTTGTCACGGTGTGTGATTTCGTGTATGTCAGCTTTTCACACATTTTATGATGGGGATTAAATTGTTAATTGGTGTCTGTACCCATCAGGGGTCATAACATAATGGATGATGGCTAAGTAGGCAGAGTGGAAAATCCTAGTCCATGAAATTAATTAATCACAAGATGTAAACAGATCGGACAAAAGGTATAAAACAAGCCTGGAAAATTAAGATGGTTGAATTATTATCTTGCAATATTTCTAGATCGATTTTCATTTTTTATTCACAATTTAAGAATTCATGATTACCAAGATACTATTTTAGATATATTTTTATTTCTATACGCATATTTTAAAATCTTACTTTCTCTTCACGGATAATAATATTGTGAAAAGAAAGTGAAAGTAGATTTATAAATGCTATGATTGAAAACAGATGTTTAAAGCAGCTTTTCAATGTCATTTGTGACTATTAGCTCGAAGCGCATGGACAAGTAACAAGAGGGCCAAGATGGCCCTATATCGCTCACCTTGGTACAAGTCCACTTGCCTGGTGGAAGATCACTAGATAATGTTATATACCAAATAAGTTTTCCTATATACGCCTTTGTAAAACAAATGATCCCCCCCCCGGGCAAGGTCAATTTTGACCCCAGGGGCATAATTTGAACAAACTTTAAAGAGGTCTACTAGGCAATGCTACATGCCAAATATCTAAGCTCTAGGCCTTGTGGTTTCAGAGAAGAAGATTTTTAAAGTTTTTCCTATATATTCCTATGCAAAACTAAATGACCCCCAGCGGGGTCAATTTTGACCCGGGGTCAATAATTTGAACAATATTGGTAGAGGTCCACTAGCCAATGCTACATGCCAAATATCTAAGCTCTAGGCCTTGTGGTTTCAGAGAAGAAGATTTTTTAAGTTTTTCCTATGCAAAACTAAGTGACCCCCGGTGGGGGGTCAATTTTGACCCGGGGGTCATAATTTGAACAATCTTGGTAGAGGTCTACTAGCCAATGCTACATGCCAAATATCTAAGCTCTAGGCCTTGTGGTTTCAGAGAAGAAGATTTTTTAAGTTTTTCCTATGCAAAACTAAGTGACCCCCAGGGGGGTCAATTTTGACCCTGGGGTCATAATTTGAACAATCTTGGTAGAGGTCTACTAGACAATGCTACATGCCAAATATCTTAGCTCTAGGCCTTGTGGTTTCAGAGAAGAAGATTTTTAAAGTTTTTCCCTATATATTCCTAGCCAAAACTAAGGGCGTACCCACCACCCGTCATTTTGACCTGGGGGTCATAATTTGAACAATCTTGGTAGAGGTCCACTAGACAATGCTACATGCCAAATATCTAAGCTCTAGGCCTTGTGGTTTCAGAGAAGAAGATTTTTAAAGTTTTTTCCTATTTTTTGCCATAGCAACCAGAGTTCTGCATGGAATGGAATTCTTTGAACAATTTTGGTAGAGCTTCATGCAAGGAACATTCCTGCATAGTTTTATCAACATTGGCCTAGAGGTTTCAGAGGAGATGTCATTTGAATCAAAATGTTGACGGACGACGGACAATCATCGATCAGAAAAGCTCACCCTGGCATAGCCAGGTGAGCTAAAAATCTCCCGCAAAAATTACCAATCTCCCTCATTTTTAGGACAAATCTCCCTGATTTCTATCAAAAACAGTTCACAGGTATGCTTTTGGGGGCATAAAAATATAAAAATGGAAATCACTAAAATGCTTCTATTTGTCCTCAAGTCAAAAAAAGAAAGAAGGAACACCTGCACTTTACTAGTACAACCAATGGTCTACCTCATAATATTATAGGGAATGCTGCCCCATGCCCCTGCTTCTGTTGTTTATTTTCACTAAAACCACAATTTCAATACTTTTTTGAAGTCTTAGAAACCATCCCCGACTTCAAAATCATTGGAAAAGTCTGTACATGTAAAACGCATCCTGACCAAATTTCAAAATGAATATCAGATATAAAGAAAACAAAACTACTCACATCTGGTTCATTCTCTACCATCTGTAGTATCTTCTCTCGCTCCTCTTCACTGATACCTGTTTTTGCAGCTTTAGCTCCACGTGGTTTTTTCTCCTCGTAGTACTCTTCATATTCATAATCGTCATCCAGATCTTCATCATGAATTTGCCGCTTCTTACTCTGTGGATTTGGCTTATCCGGCTGAAATTACATTTTGTACAGCTGACATTACACTAAAATTACATTTTACAAAGCTGTCATTACAGTAAAATTACTTTTTACAAAGCTGTCATTACATTAAATTTTAGCTCACCTGGCTATGCCAGGATGAGCTTTTCTGATTGATGATTGTCGTTCGTCGTCCATCAACATTTTGATTCAAATGACATCTCTGAAACCACTAGGCCAATGTTAATAAAACTATGCAGGAATGTTCCTTGCATGAAGCTCTACCAAAATTGTTCAAAGAATTCCATTCCATGCAGAACTCTGGTTGCTATAGCAAAAAATAGGAAAAACTTTAAAAATCTTCTTCTCTGAAACCACAAGGCCTAGAGCTTAGATATTTTGCATGTAGCATTGCCTAGTAGACCTCTTCAAAATTTGTTCAAATTATGCTCCTGGGGTCAAAATTGACCTTGCCCGGGGGTGGGGGGGGGTCACTTGTTTTACAGATTTACAGACGTATGCAGGAAAACCTATTTGGAATATAACATTATCTAGTGATCTTCCACCAGGCAAGTGGACTTGTACCAAGGTGAGTGATATAGGGCCATCTTGGCCCTCTTGTTAATAGATGTAATGACACTAAAATAACATTTCATACAGCTTTCTCTACTTTAACATACAGTGTAAAAAGAAATGTTTGAACATGAGAAACATGTACAAGGGGTTCTCATAGTAACTATGTGAATATGCCAAAAATAAAATGATTTTGGTCAAGAATCACTCTACTGAACCCATGTGTCTGTGAATAATAACATGTACTTACTGCAGATTTCATAATAGCGTGCCGTTTCAGTGTTTGTTGCGTATCGATTGAATACAGGTAATGAATGACTAAAGCGTCTGTAGGCGGAGCTACATTTTACACAGTACGGAGAGCAATCAGATAACCTCATAGGTCCATGACACAAGTGAGAAAAAAAATATAAATCGGTCATCTTATTTACAGTATTCAATAGTGTTTAGTCGGGGTTTACGTACATGTAGCTTGGGTGCTAGAGTCCCATCAAAAAAAAGGATATACGCATACAACATGTACATGTAAATCCAGTACAAGTGTCATTTCACTTACATAAATTTAGTGTATATATCTGTCAAAGAAGTAGAGTGAATAAAAAATATTGTGAATATACATTCGATTTCGCATTTGTCTATAAATGATCGGATCGCAATACTCGCATTATGCATTATAAAATACGACTATACTGATATCTTGTTACCGCACATGCTTTGCACGTGCTATAGTGTTTCTGCTAAAATGTTTCTGTCGATGCTCTGAAATCTTTAAAATGATCATCTGTGTAGAAAGAAATGTAACAAAAACCGTTAACTTTTGTTTGTTTATCTAAAGACAGATTTATATCTATCCATGTACACTTTTGACTATTAGATTATTTCTATAATCCCTGCTGTAGATATCTAGCGCACATGTCATCAGAGTCGTTGCATAAAACTGGAGAAACCAGTAGTAAATGCAGCTTTCAAAAACAAAAAAAATAGAGCATTTACCTATACCAGTAGTCCAACTATTAAGACATAATGCTTGTTTCTTATTTCTAATATTTTTTTTTAATTTTTGGTGTTTATTTCCTCAATGAATATAAAAAGTAAAATATCATAAAAGTGAAAACTATAAATGATAAATGCGAGGCCTTATTTCTAGGACTACCTACCTATACCAGTAGACAAGTACAAGTTGTCATATCATCAGTACAAATGAAATTTGCTTTGTTTTATAAGTAGTTTCGTTCACTTAATAATGGTGACGATTACATGTACAATCGAGCCAAGTACTGATGTTTTCAATTTGTGTTTATTTTATCGACATACGATTTGACTTTTCGTAAGTTTGTACAGCAATACAATTACCTGAATGAGATGGTACACGGACGTTTGCTATACCTGTGTACAAATATTTACATGCAGAGCGCATGTATCATGTATATAATTTACCGTAAGTTTAAAGTGTGGTCAGTCACTGATCTAGACATTTTTTTATAAATTTTACAAAGATGAATTTGGTTTAATCGACGATGATGCAACAAAACAACAACTATATATATTATACATTTCTAATCCTGCTTTAGGAAAGGATTTCCCGTATGAAAAAATATACAGGAAAGATGATTAGGGGTGCTATATTCTCTGCAGGTTCAACAGTGATTCACAAATGTAAAATGTCTTAAAACAGTTCATTCTAAACATCCTGCAAGAAAAGTTCTTGGAATCATGTTTGTAAAACGTACGTCGTATAAGTCAGATTCTATATAACCGTGTCTTCTTAGAACAACAAACATTTCAGAGACATAGCCGAGGACACATTTTCCTCCATCAAAATTTTATTATATGGACCAAATTACATAAAAGTGTAAAATCTTTGTTTCGTGTTGTTTATAGAACACACAGTTTGGTTTCGTTTGTAAAAATTGAATAATCTTAATTTAATTTCAGTACACTTTGTTTTATGAAATAAACTTTCGAGGTTTAAAATTAACCGATTTTATGCTATAAGAATACATAAGCACTAGATTCATAAAACAAGAGCTGTCAGTAGGACACGTGCTCGATCTTTTTAAATGCTTGCCAATAAAACAAAACTTTGACAGTTAAGGGCCACACAAGACTTTAACTAGGAATTTCTAAGTACAAATCAAGAAAATTTTTCACAGAGTTATCTTCTTTTGCTTACAGATAGGTCAAATATTGGTACATAAGTACTCCAACTTTCAAAGTAATATCTCAAATGGTTAAGTTAACAAGTAGACAAGAATGAAAATTTTAACTGAGTTTTCAAGTCAAAAAGGGCCATAATTCAAAAAAAAATCCTTGGAAACAGAATTACATTCTCCTGCCCATGTTTGGGAATCATGATGGTAAACAAGTATTCCAACTTTCATATTAATATCTCTTAGGCAGTTCAGTCAAAAAGGTGGCCTGGTACGAAAAACTTAACCATTTTTCTGAGTCGATAAAAGGCCTTAATTTTTTAAAACAAATCCCTGAAAGAGTTACCTTCTCTTGACTACAGATGGGGGTAATGATGTGAAATAGCATTAAAAGTTTTCAAAGCAGTATCTCAAAGGGTTAAGGCAATAAGTGGATTTTACCCATATTTTCAATGTATTTTCTAAGTCAAAAGGGGCATAATTCTGTCAAAAACCTTGACAGAGTTATGTCCTCTTGTTGTTGATGAAGGTTGTGATGGTAAACAAGTATGGTTAGTTTCAAAGCATATACCTCCAATGGTTTTGAAATAAAGTGAGGTGGTACAAAAAACTTAACCAAGCTCAATACACTTTCTATGTAAGAAATAGGGCCATAATTCTGTCAATTGCCTTGACAGAGTTATGTACTCTTGTCTGTAGATGGAGGTTATGATTGTTAACAAGTATGGTAAGTTTCAATGCCATACCTCTACTATTTCTGAAATAAAGGTGGGTTGGTAGAAAAACTTAACCAATGTTTGGCGTTAATTCTGTTGCCCCCTAATGCAAGTGATAGTTTTCCCTTTTCATAGAAAAGTCAGAGCTAAAAATCAAATAATGTCGCAATTGTATGCTTGAAGATGTGTAACTTGTATATTTAGTTGTACTGTCAGTATAGTTGCAAGCTGGGACCAATAGATAAAGGTATCAATTTATGGCCGAGCTAACGGCAGAATGTGACATCGATTGTCATTGTACTACCTGTGTGTAAAGCCAACATTAAAAAGAAACGCCAACCTTTTATGTTTAAATCTGCAGTAATAGTTCATTCATAGCATTAACACAGGTATCTTCAATACTTCGTTTTCAATAACCCTTGAGAAATTTGGCGCAAATGCACAATTAAAAGTTATTTACAATTGTTTTCTAGTTATACATTTCCATGTCAGTCGAAATTGACACATTTGGTGAACACAAGCTCAGTGTCAAAATGATGTTCTTAAGTGATTACCACTGCCTGGGAATATGAAGGCATTTTACACAAAATAACACATTTAGGGGCTATATGTTTTATCCACACCGGTTTATATCTGGCATACCCGTTCCTTAAATGTCAAACCCCTGGGGAGGACATAGACATTATGCAGGAACATGGAGCCGTATTTGCCGATAATGCACCGGATTCTGATTGGCTATATGAAACGAATAGACAGGCGTACGCCGGCGCGCATGAAACGTATAGACTCATTGTGAAGCTAAATCGTGCAATGTGATCTTTTGTTATTCGAAAGTTTTGAGGTCGTCATACAGTCAAGAGCATCCCTTCTAGCAATCGAAATAAAACAAATGCTGACCCCAATATAAATAAAATAAATCAAATATAACAGTATAAACATAATGGGATATCTAATAAAGAAACACCTGAAATGAAAGTAACTCTACAACGTCCATATCGGCGGTGTGAACTCAAATAATACTCGGATAAAAAGTCCCAGGATAAATTAACGAAGAATTTTTATACTCCAACCGTTCATGTGACTTGATTTGTCCAATCGAAATTGAGCAATGGCGGCGACTACGGGAAATGTACAAAAACGTTTCCATTCTCTTTTTAGCATATTCTTTGAGTTTTACTGAAGTCTTAACGTTTATTTAGGCAAATCAGGATAACATCTACATTTTCTAAGAGTAAGGTAGATATCTGGTTTGTCAGAAGAACCAAAACGTAACCACGTCTTTACTTTGTGAAACATTTCTCGAAACAGTCGCTCTGAATTTATAAGAAATGTTGTACCCAACTGCAACGAATGGATATGCCTCCTGGAGTTGTTGAACAGGGGGCAATGCAAAATATTGCAGAATGTTGGATAAGTGGAATAGTCTAAATGTACAGGCTTGTGGAGTTATCACATTCATAGAATTTTGCTCACAAAATAGTGGCAAATTATGGTCAACGAACACTCATTAAAAAACACTCAAGATCTTGGTGAATAGCAGTCTTCAAACAAAACTCCAGTAAGCTTTCAAATCGGTGTCGCAAGTTTGCAACAGACTGAATAGATTAAATATTTTTGCATTTGATGCATTCCTTTTTAAAACTTATAACAGAAACCATTCTTAACAATTGTCCATATATGCTTACTTTTTTTTCAGACGTGACAAGAAGTTCTTTTAAAACATGGATTTGGGTCCAGATGAGACCGAGGTTGGGGAGGGACAGGGTCAGACCCAGGATGAAGAAGAAATGCAACATGTAAACGCTGAAGTTGGTAGTCCAATGCAGCATTCACCGGACCAGTCGGACTTGAATGACAATTACAGGTACTTGCGACCTGTGTCTAAACCTCTGGAAATTAAGAGCATTTTGATTATGGACAGAAACCATGATCATTTTCATATATCAATCTTCCTGAAAAGAACCTGTCTGAGTGACATGTCAGGCAATATTTTAGCCAGTTAGGCTGAATGTCTGGCACTTTGTTGCCTTTTATACAATAGTTTCTGTTGTTCGGTTAGGCAAGAATTTCATTGGTCAAGCGAAGTTTTGTGTTTGCCTTACTGAATTGAATGTCGGGACAGGCACTTTTAGAAAAGTTTTCGGGAAAACTGGTTTACACTGTAACAATATGCAACTTCTTTTTCAATAAAACATTGATTTGCAAATAAAGTAGATCATTAACTGATGACGTCAGATCTTGAATTCTTTTCTTCATCAAAGCATTGTTCAGAGTTTCAGCTTACATACCCAGATCTCTCATTTAAAACTTAGCATTGAACTGAACTGTTAGGTAAAAGACAATGAAATCCTTTTTGGATTTATTTATTTTTTAAAAGTAAAACATGATGTTTTCAACTGTACTGGTGTTTAATTGCCTCATTTAACATTATTTTACATTAGAATGAGTTCATAGATGATATATGTAGTGTATTATGAATATGTTTGGATGTAATGAATCTGATAACAACTACACAAAGTATTATTTTTTTATTCTGAACTATGAAACTTTATTTACATCATGTGTACATTTCCCATGTCAAAATGGCAATTTAAAGAAGACTAAAGCACAAACTGACATTATTAATTACATAATCACTGTCTGTGATTCATATCAAGTAATATTGTACATTATTAAACAGTGATTACCAGTCTAATTTCGCTTTTCCCCTCAGCATTCTGTAACAAAACACTAACTTTGCACATTTCTGAATGCCCAATTTGTTTCTGAGATTGCTCTGGATCAAACCAAAGTTTGAAAATATCCTTATAATTGAGACAGAACTTGCAGGCATTTTCAAGAGCTGCCTTGCAAAAAGACATATCATTGGATCAACAGCACTAGATTTCTCTACACTTGACCACCATACCATTAGTATGTATTCAGACTTGAAAGGGACTATTGTTAACATACATGTGTATGGTTCATATATAGTGTCAAGCTGAAAACCTGTTCAGTGCAGAGTTTGAGTTCACTCTTTAACTGTTACCTCCTTACCTGTACCAATACTCCCATGCTGTTTTCACGGTTAATCATTACATAACAGACTACCCTGGGACAGGTGTAAATTCTACAGGTACAGGTGACTTTTATTGTGTCTTTAAGTAGGGATAAAGATGTCAGCCACACAACATTTTTATTGCCCAGTATTACCCAGTAAAACCCAGGTTTTCCCAGTATTACCCACCGGGCTGGGCAATGATAAAACCCGGGTTTTATGCCAACCCTGATTTAGGAAGCAGGTAGCATTTTAAAATCTATTAAACAAATTTTCAATACTTTATCTAATTTAATTTTGTATTGGTTCCCATTCATGTAGTTCATTCTTTTGATATTACACACATGTTTTACTGTTGCACAGGTCCCCAGAAACTACTGATTTTACAACTCAAGATGATTGTATGGACACAAGTGAAGTCAAAGCTGAGTCTCCAGTAACTAGAATGGAAAGTGAAGAAACAGTTGAAAGTGAAGATGAAAGTGATGTTCATAAGGTAGAAGAAGCACCAGTCAGTGTTAATGAGACTGAAGAAACAAATGCTAAGATAACAGAAATGTCAGAAGTGCCAGCTGAAACTGATTCTAGTGGTGAACATGAACAGGAAAATGAAGTAAATGATAGAAAAGAAAAAAATACTGAAGAGCTATTAGAAGATAAAGAGGAAAGGGTGGAGGGTGTTGAATTAGATGAACTTGAACCTGTGACAGTCAGTAAAACAAACATACCACACCAACGACAGATAGAAAGTCCGCAAGGTGATGAAGTAGAACCTGTTGATCAGTCAAGAATTTCCCCTACCATAGAAAGTGAAACAGACAAACCACATCAGGGACAAATGGAAAGCCAACATGGTGATGAAACAGAAGCTGTTGATCAGTTGAGAATTTCCCCATCCAAAGAAAAAGAAACAAAGGAGAACAATATTGAAAATAGTGTTTTAGAGTTAGAAAAAGAGTCTAAAGACAAAACTGAAAGTAACTTGACAAATCCAGATACTGAAACAGATCAGGTAAGTTCAGTTGTTGATAGTTTGTCAGACATAGACAATAAGGTAGGTCAAGAGGACAATGATAATACAGATGAAGAGTCTCATTCACCCGGATCTCAGGAGGTTAGCTCAACCTCAGTGAATAAAGATATACCAGAGGACTTGCATAATGTATCAGAAAACTTAGAAGAAAATAATGATAATTTTGAAGCTAACATTGAGGAAAAAGATCTTCCTGAGTCACCAAAGGAAACAGATTGCTTTAAGTATCCATCTAGTGACAAAGATCTTATTTCAAATCTAGGAAATTCTAAGCCAGGTATAATTGACCCAATAGCTGAAAGTGGACAGATGACAACTTCAAGTTCAGTAGACAATTTTTCAACCACATCTTTTAAAGGTTCTAGTGATAATGATAGTGATGATGAACTTGATCTTACAAAATCAGAAACAAGTGGACAAACATTAGATCAGTCAAATATTGATTATCATGACGTGTCTAGTTCAACAAATAATATGCCAGAAGTAACAGACAAGCAGGATGTTGAAGAGCCCGATTTGGAGGCAGAAAGTAGAGAAGCTGATGCTGAAAAAGAGGAAACAGTTGGTAGAACTTCAAAGCAGGTAAATGTTTAAAAACAAACACTAAAAAGATGTTGAACCTGTAAGGAAGAGTTTATGTTACAGTTCAGTTAATTTAGTCAGTTTGAGTAGTTAAGCCTGTTTGTAACTGAAAGCTATGAACTATATGTTTAATTTGTGAAAACTATCAAGTTATAAATGTGTAAGTTGTAGTTTTGTTTGTGTTGTTACTCATTTTCTTTAATATTGTGAGATAGAACATGCTTTTCTTTTAATACCTAGCTGTAAGATAATTGTATATGCACAAGTTCAAAAATATCTTATAGTGCATTACAATTTAAGTACTCTTTAGAAAATGATAGAATAAGTTATAAAGCATTTACTGTAATGCAAGCATATAGGAAACTAATTACTGTTAGATAATGTATTTTTATAACACAGGTGGAAAAGAAGCAAGATGATGCTGGGCTGGAAGAAGTTTCAGATGAAGATTTAGATCAGGAGGATGAAGAAATTGAGGAAAGGAAGGGTTCAATGTCTCCGGTATGGAGGAGGTCTCTTCAGAGGAAGAGGAGGAGGCTGAGGAAGAAAGGTGTTTTATGCAATAGGCCCCTGTCCTCTAGAGGCCCCCCTGAAACTGCAGAACAGGAAGAGAGTAAGGTGGAATCTGGAATGGAAGAAGTCTCAGATGAGGTTTAGATACTTTCCTCACTTCAACTTATAAAAATGCTTAAAGAGCCTGGTCTCTTGAATCACTGAAAATAACCATAATGTGCCATATCTTGAAAATGTTTAGGTCAATTGAATTATGGTCATCTGGGGTCAAAAAAAGGGTCAACACCCCAAAAAAAAAAAAAACCTTTTAAACCCCCAAAGGAATTTGATGCAGATATGGTAATTTGTCTTAAAGGAATTTTTTTGTGATTCCATTCAAGTTGATTGTAACTGGAATACTAAATAGTACAGCCCAAATGTGGAAACCTTGAAGGCCCAAATATGAAATTTGTCAAAATAACATCAAATGATAACGTTTTACTGTGTGTTGAAAATAAGGCCCATGGCCCTCCGTTATAGGTCAGTGAAGATTTACCATAAAACATAGTGAGAAATTACTTTGATAAAGGGTCATGTTTATAGTAACCTTTTACTTTTCATTTTGGTTTCCTTTGAATTCCCCGTTAGTAACTTTATGAAATCTTTTCATTTTGGTTCCTTTTTGAATATTTTTTCAGAGGTGATCTTTGGTCCATTTTGTTCCTTAATTTTGTTATACAGTGCACAATTAAATTGTCACTTGTTTTAAAAGGAGGAAGAAAGTGATGGTGAGGCGGTATCTGAGAATGGTGTGGAAGACGTTAGCTCTGAAGAAGAAGAGGATGAAGAAAATGACAAGAAAACTGAGGAAAACAAAGTTGAAGAGTCAAGAACTGTAGAAGTTAAACAGAATGGTGAAGTTGTGACAATTGATGACACTGGGAAAGATGATAGTGTTATAGTAAAAGAAATATTAAAAAATATGACTATAAAGGTAGAAAATAAATCTGAAGATAAAGTAGAGACAATTGTTAAAAGACGAAGATCTAAAGACAAGAAAGAAAGACGGGAAAGTGCAAAATCCAAAACTAAGTCAAATTTTAGAGACACCAGAGATATCAATGAACGTTTGAAAGCTCAGGCAAGTTACGGGGCTGATGTTGAATTAGACTATGATGACACTGTACATGAAGAGGGCAAAGATAAGCAGGGTAGTGAGTCTGAGGGAGAAATAACAGTAAGTATATTTTGCAATGAATATTTAACTTGCAGCAAAGTTTAAGTTACTTATGAGTATTTATAGTTAGTTTGTGCAGGTGTAGCTTCAGAAATTTGTACTGTTCCATTTGAGCTATTTATTTACTATAATTTGGTGTATACAGTTTGTTTAGGGTAGGAAAACTATGCCTCTGGGGACACAATATCAGTTCTGTTGCATGAAATGCCAAACCATGCAATCAGTCATGGATGAACTAACTAAAACTTAATGTAAGTTAAAATACATCTTTAAGTTAACAGAGTTTTGATTGGAATCTATTTTAGAGTGATAGTTCATCAGATGAAGGTGAGATAGAGGAAGAGGAATGTGAAGAGGGTGAAATAAAAGAACCGGGCCAGAAACCATTTGTCAAGCCAAAATGCCGATTCTTCATGAGGGGTCATTGCACATGGGGAATCAACTGTCGGTTCCTGCATCCTGGAGTCAATGATAAAGGTAAGAGACCCGAGTAGTTAAGTCTTTCCTTATAGAGGACGGGAAGCTAAATCAGGTCCTTCCCTGGAACAATAGTTTAGTAAACTGCCTGCCTGTAAATAACAGAAAATACTATCGAGAAGGATGATAAACCTCAAGAGAAAAAAGCCTGCCTTAAAGCTGCTTTAGCTTATTCATTGTTTCTAGTGAAAAAATATATAATTTCTCCAAAATGATATACTAAACATAAAATGTAAAAGTAATGGCTGAAATCAACAACACAAGTCAAAATCTACGTAGCAATTTGAGAAACTTTTAGGATAAATGTTATAATATGACAATAATAAACTACTTGTATGATCAGTAGGCGGTAATTAATCAAAGTTAGAGGTTTTAGAGTCTAGTTTTGGTCGCTCCTAGGAAGGATTGTTAGGTAAACTGCCTGCCTATAAATAACTAAAATACTGTCGAAAAGTGTGTAAAATTAAGGCATGAAATCAGAGTGTACAATCTTTCAATAAAAGTTTTTATTTTAATATTACTAGGCTATTACCAGCTGATAGAGAGACCTGGTTTCAAAAGCAGGCCACCTCAAACGTTTGAAGACAAATGGGAGGAGGAGGAAGTCGAGGTATGCACGCTACATTTTCTGATGAAGTTATTATCTGAAAAATGCTTTAGGAACAAGTCTGACAGCATCCTTTTTGGAAAAATTTATACTTATTAATTTATTCTTGATTGCGAAACAAGTTCTTACAACTTAGATTAATGGCTCTTGAGACGAATTAATGTCAGAGAGAGAGAGGCAATATCTGTGTCTTGCCTAAGGACACAACGGCTGTGGTACTGGTTGGATTCGAACCTGGGACCCTCCTATCCCAAGACAAACATGCTGCCACTGTGTCACTTGGAAAAAAAATGTGTTGTGAAGTTCTTAAATTAGCAAAAATAGATGGCATTGATTTCTAGATATGTTAACATTTAACTGATTCATATTTAACATTTACCTGGTACTGTGAAGCCATTGAAATTACTGGGACACAAATTTTCATTTTTATTGAAAGCAGGTCAATTAACGAATTTAAGATTCCGATAAAAAACTTTCGACCAGTTTCTGAATTCAAGTACCCATGACTTGCATTTTATCAAAAATCCACAAATTTTTAAAACCAAAAAACCATGAGCATCTGCAAAAGTATGACTTAAAGCCTATATCTCAATATTTTTCACTTGAAAATATTTGTCGGGTCATAGCTGGAGGTAAATCAACATGACAGCATGCAAAATCAACAAATTATACATGTACTTTCTGTTACAGAGAACTCCCACTCCTGAGCCCCCTCCTCCACCCCCAGAACCCAAAGAAGAGACAGCTTGGGAAAGGGGATTGAGACAGGCGAAAGAGGTAAGTTCAATGTTCCTGCTTGTACGAGTCCTACTGTGCTAAAACTGATGTTCGGGTTTGTGGTCTGTATGGATCTGTATCAACCTGTGCAGCATCCAGTTTTTCTTTTGCAACATGGTACAAAGTCTGCTTGTTTCCTCTATCACTTGCAGACAATAATTGTATCCAAGAAGCCTGGCTTTCTTTATCTAGCTCAGACTACTGTAAAAGTCTTTGTATTTGGGAGGTTGTTTATTTCGTGATTTTCCAATTTTCTGTTTATTCGCAAGTTTTGGAATTAGCGAACGAGCACTTTTTAATATTTAATTGTTGTTGGTTTGCTATTTCATCGAGTTAGATGGATTTGCGAAGTTCTTTATACAGGAAAATTAGAGAAAATAAAAACCTCGTGAAAACAAACTTTTGCAGTATCAGTGTGAGAGATTGTCTGCATGTAGGATTAGGTAGCTTTGATAATGAAAAATGTTCTTGTATTCTGTTGTTCATAGTACAAAAAAATAAAGTATCTCTTACACAGTAGTAGTTGTATGGGTTTACCGTCCATTCCAACATTTTAACAGGAAGGCATTTTACCCAACCATTGTTCCTTGGAAGAACCAGTACTAGGGTCCTATGCTCTGTTAGAAACTGCCAACTTTCTCACATAAAGAGACATGCTTGGTAGCAGGGCACGAACCAATGATCTTAAATCTATGGGATGTTACAACGATTTCAAGTCAGCAACTCTAATCACTCGACAACGGAGGCGAACATCTCTTACAATTATAAAACAATCTTTTATCTGTTCACAGTTGAGGAAAAAGGCGTTAGAAAGACGTGAGTTGGAGACCAACTTTGAGCATAAGAAGATGAATTTGTCAATAGAAGACAACCCCGAGTTTGACAAGGAAAATGTCGATGAGGTTGAAAAACCTGTCAAGAAATCCCCAGTGAAAAAGAAACCGTACTACGATAAATATGAGTAAGTTGATATCTTTCAGTATCATTAAACGATTGACTATTAGTTTCTGCAAACTTATTGAAATGATGCATTATTATATATGAACAAATGATATTCAGATGCTGTGTTCAGGAAAATGGCTTCATAATATTTATAACTTTATATCAAAAGCAGTTGTCTGGCTGGGGGGGGGGGTTCAGACTTATTTTTCCGAAATAAGTAAAATTACTGGAAATGCCGATCTGATACGCAAAAAGTATTGTTGATGCTGCACATTAAGGCCAGAATAATTTAATAGCATTGTTCTAGTCGCCCTACCTACCTATAGTTTAGCCCCTATTTAGTCGCATGCTTAATCAACCATTTTCCAATTTATAGAGGAGCAATGCTTACTGTAGTTAAACTGCATTGAAATAATTTGGAAAAGTAAAACAATGTCCTCAGTAGTCAAAACCTATGAAATTTAGAAAAGTTATATTGACCTTCAGAAATTCAGCTGAAGGGTAATTATTAGAATTGAGTACATCTAATGTAAAAATTGGCAAAATCCAAGCAGTTATATCATATACTGTAAACCATGAAATTTCGTGAGATCTTTATTTCTCCGCGTATTCATCGTTTTGCTGATTCAAAGTTCTCCGTAAATGAAAGATATTGTTACAACAGTGTGAACCAGTGGGATTGCTCTTTCACGAATTCATGGTCTTGTGAATTGAACTGGATATCAAAAATCAAAGTGATTTACAGTAAAACCCTTGACTTTAAGAAGCTATTTATAATACTGTTCTATTGATACAGACCACTCAGTGATGATGAGTACTACGATCAGACTCCGATGCGGCTACAACAAAAGCAGATGGAGCAGTCATGGATGCCGGGTCGTTACGAGAACTTCGAGGTATACTGGTCACAGGATCAGTTCGCACCTCCACAACATGGATCCTACCCACCGCCTGCTACCAGATACCCATATCCAAATGAACAGTCCATGAGAGTAAGTATTTTGTTTGATTTCTTAGCTAGGTAGGTCCACTGATATGGACACATGGTCAGTTTAAAAGAAATTGCAGGAAAGAACTTTTAGTTTTTAAGCAGTTTCAAGATGTTCTGAAAGCCATTGAACAGATTTGTTTGAAGGATTGTACTGATAGAGAAATTTGCAGGTTTAACTTGACAGTCATTCTATTTATTTGTTGAAAGAAAATTTTAGAAAATAAAAGTGGTAATTAGTCAAAATTTGTCATTTTTTAGGGCCGACAGAGAGCGCCACTGAGACCATCACCACGTAGATACAGTATGTCACCTCCACCAAGGCAACGTCAAAAGTTTGTACAACCCATAATTTCTTCTTTTTTAGCTGTTTTTTTAAGCACTCCTCCAGTGGAAAAGTTACTTTAAAAAGAAAATTTTCATTTTAAGAAAAAACAATTGTCATTACTGTGGGGCTTGTATTATGATAACATGACAAGTTTTCTAACAAAAGAAACATTAAAATGTGTGTTTTGCTTACTTTTATTGTATAAAATCACCCCCAAAAAAAAAAAACCTCACCCCTGACTAACGGGGATTGGCTCTTTGGTATACCAAATTTTTACTCCCACCCTCAAATCCAGCCTCACTCCTTTTTTTTTTTTTTTATCCCCCCCCCAAATTTTTGTAGCGCAAAGTCCGAGTTCAAACTGGCTCAGGAAATATTTTTTTCTACCTTTATTTTTACTCTTACACAAGAAAATATTTGATGCTGACAAAATGAATATTTTGATTTTCAAAATTATTGACTGTTTGCATAAACTGCTCAAAATTACTTTTTGTGATCTGAAGTATGTCATATGCTTTTTTATTGTCTGTCAACATTTATCTTTGAACACTCAACATTTTGTACGAAGTAGTTATGGATTTGGTCAAAATGTTTGTTTGGTAATTTTCTGGGACACCTTTTAAAGTGAAAATTTGAGGCCACATCCTGTACTCGGACATGAAAATTGGCTAGAATGTTAGTCTTGATGATCTTCAGTCGAGTTTATAACTGTATAGAACGAGGTCAGGGAACTAGTCGCAAATTCATATCAAAGAAAAACCTTGTGAGCTCTAGGACCCATATTTCATTTCCAGCTATCTTGAAAATTGGTCTGTTGTGTTTCTCTTGTAACATCGCATAACTAAGCTGGGTTTCTTTTTGTATAAAACTTAGTCACTGCGTCGAATTGCATGGCTGTTGGTCACATATTTGTGGATAATCTGGCTGAATCAGGTAAATCCATCCCCCACTACTGGCTTTTAAAATACTTTTATTGATTGCAGACAAGTGGGGAGACCAGCCCAGCGTTCACCGCAGGAGATGGTCAGGAGAGAAAAGGTACGAGATGATCGGATGCCGTCGCCTCCACCTCGACAACCACCAGCGACTGGTAGGGGTAAACCAAAGGCAGATGAATGGAATGATCCATGGACACGAGCTAATGCTGCTAAGTATGTTTCCAGATTGTACTAAGAGTGGCTTTGTGGTAACAAAATCTCAAATTTTACAGACGAAGTATTTTCATTAACATTTGGCATGAAGAATATGGTATTGTTAAGTACAGTTTTAAAATCCAGACAATCCAATGTCCAGAATTCAGATTTACAATTGTGATGATTTTTGACAGCGTTGTAAATGTTTGCTCATCTTTTTTATTGTCTAATGTAACGTTGAAAGTAACATTGTGTTTGAACGGTGTAGAAACTTCAAAACAACTTTGTATATATTTAAAATGATGCATGCTTTTAGTTACGTCATAAAGCAAATCAAAACTTTTTGAACATTTATTTCAGAGGGAAATCCCCTAAGAAGAGAAGTAGGTCACGAGGTCGACGGCGCTCCAGGCGTTCTTATAGTTACTCCTCATTTACTTCTAGGTATTTACCTTACTAACTTTGTTAAAGGACCTGATTCAGCAATCAAAAGGTTCAGTTTGCTGACTTGAAATCCTAAACCCTCTGACTGATTGAGGGTCATGGGTTCAAACCTCGCTACCATACGGACTCTTATGTGAGAGTTTACAAATGTGTTAAGGAGGATAGGAGTCTAGCACTGGTCTTTTCAAGGGACAATGCTTATGTACACTACCTACCAGTAAATACAGTATAATGGGTTTTTTTCACGAGATGAACATTTTCAGTACCTTCTAGCATTTGCAGGGGAAAAACAAAAGGCAAAATATCACAAAATTGACGAAATAACAAATTTCGGGGGGGGAGGAGGGGGGGGAGCACACCATACGCAGCTTTCTTAATGAGGACCAGTATTTCACTGATAAAAGAGAGACACTGCAGTTTAGGGGTAAAATCAGACTCCTAACCTGGTGGACATTGGTTCAAACCCTGTCAGTGCATTTTCACAGCTTGTTATATTATACCCCAAGAGAATTACAACTTTATGGTCAATTTTTGCACTTTATTTTCTTTATCACAATACTACCAGTAGGTTTATAACTCCATATTTCTTTGTATACGAGCATAAACTTTGAAAAATGACTTAAGTTGGAATTCAATATTCAACTTATTACATGGAACAACACATTTTTTGATTGGCAAAACTGGTATTTCACAATAACTATAGCTACCATCTTGAGCGTAAACTGTTACAGAGGTTTTTGCCCTTAGTTACGAGTTTTCACTTTAAGTGTCCAAGCTAACTTTTGAAACCTACTGGTTTTAATTCAATACATCTTCTTACAAGGTGGTCAATCACATTGACAGGAAGTGCAGTGTACAAGAACCATAACTCTATCTTGACAAATTACAGAGTTACTGTATACCAATTGAACATATTTCTCTTTTTCAGTTCCTATGTTGATTCAAGGTAATGTTACTATGACCTTACTCTTCAGTATCTATAACAACCAGGTCTCCTTTAGGGGGCTTATTAATCACATTTAGTGATAGCTCTAGTTATACACAAGACGATATTAGTCAAAGTCTTTATTGCAAGTCTTATATCTTTTGCACGCATATTTTGTTACACACTCAACGACAGCCAGTTTTTGTAAACCTCCATACGTTATGCTATTTTCGGTATTACTAGCATGTTGTAAACTTTTACAAATAAATTTTGACGTAATGAAAGTCTAGAGGTCACTGTCTGCTAACTTATTGCAGATGGAACAAACAATTTATTTTTTTGGCAAACTGTTTTTTCAAAATAAATGTAGGTGAAAGTGCTCTCAGGTAAGCTGTCAATGACTAGGTTTTGTGCTTAATACAAATGTTTCTACTTTATGTCTAAAGTAAAATATTTTCTCCCTGCTGGTTTTTATTTACTATCCTAAAGAGGTGGTCTTCAACACGATTTTACTGTATATTAATTGACTATATTTCAAATTTGTTTACAGTTCCTATTCTGGATCATTTTCAGAGTTGTCTTAAAGTGTCAGCATTTGCCTCTTACTCTTCAGTATCATATTCAGAACAAGCAGCGTCATACCTTTATTCATGCAGAAAAAGGCTTACATTAGTTCGATGTGACTTCTTGTTATCTCAAACTCTGTTAAAGCAAAGTCCTGCTTATTGCAAAGTCTTATAATGGTCCAAAATTGTGAAAATGTAAAAGATAATGCAGTGATAGATTTGTAGTATTTCTGTAAATATGACTTTTGAATGTATCATAAATACAAAAAAAAACATGGTATCAAAAGGGGTTACATGTAAGTGAGTTTGTTTTTAAAGCAAGAAACTACAATAAAGTGACAGTCTTTTCCAACAAAGGTTTACCACTGCTTGATATTCTATTAACAGATCTCGGTCCCCAGCTCCTAGACCAGGCGCTCGGCGTGGGGCACCAGCAGCTCGTGGAGCACCAGCAGCTAGCCAGCCGGTGAGAAGACCTTCGACCCAAACCAAAACAAAGTAAGAAACCTATACTTAAGTTTGCTGTAGATTTAAACAGAGTGGTCATAAAAAAAATACAGTTCATTCCCTCACTCGACAGAAGAGTCAATAACCCATCTTTGTGGTCGGTGGTTATGATCACTGACTTGTAATCACTTAAATTCTCACTGATCAAGGATGATAGGTTGAGACCAGTAATTTAGTGACCCTGGTATTTTCTACTTTCAGGTACCATAATACTGTAGATTTAAAAGTTTTGGGTCTTTTTTAGTGAGCCACCAAAAAGTTCTGTGGTAGTTCAAGGACGTGCTGGCAGAGTCCCAGAAAAAAGACCTGGTGGTGGGGCATCAAACACAAGACCTACAAATGTTCAGAGTTCTCCAACAAAGGCAGCGAAAGCACCTGCACCATCCCCAAACAAACAGCCACATGGCAGGCCACCTGGACAGCAGATTGCTGATATTGGACGGGGTGTCAAAAAGCCTCCACAGAAAAATGCAGCTCCACCCCCACAGCCTCAAAGGTACATATAAATAACTCATTGATTTATTTGAAATGTGGAGGGAGTTTAGGGGTTCAATTACACAAAAGACATTGAATAATAACATGATTTATGTTACAGCAGTTGTGGCAAATTGAATAACATAAATTGTGTATTATTCGCAGTGATTTAAGTTTCACTTCTTTCACAAATTTCCAACTTTGCTAATTTAAAAATCTCATGATGATTCCTTTCACATAGATCTACTGTGACAGAATTTTCCTTTCGTGAATTTTAAATAAGTATGTCTGCTCACAAATCGTGAAATTTTTGTCACATGAAAATTTCCCAGTTTACAGTAGCATCCTATAACTTAAGAGACTTAAACTTGAGTTTACTTCTTTGGACCTTAGGTGTTCTTTCCTGATCTATCAAAACAGGGGGGAAATCATCTCTAACTGATTTAGGGTAAGCATCTGCCTTGTAAAGGAGCATGGAAAAATATATCATAATTTTACATCCTAGAAAGGAAAGAATTCATAGAAAATGGCAACTGGAGCAGAAGACAAATTACCCCTTAAAACCTATTAAGTATTAAACTTAAATTTGATTTCATGTTATGTTGTATTGGTGTGTTGGTTTACCACTTTAATTTGTGCTTTTTGTCAGTTTACACTTTTGACTGCTGTGGGACTTTTATTATGTTGATTTTCATGTACACTGTTCAGTCATAAAACTTTGTTGTGTACCTATCCTGTTGATTGGCATGTACATATCCTGTTGATTGGCATATTATACCATGTAAGCTGTTATGTGGGTTGTCAGATCAGCATTTACCATGTAGGTTGTCATGCACCTATCTTGTTCTTTTCATGTTGATTCTAACGTTATTATTTTGTCATGTCTTGTTACTTTTTTATGTCCGATAAGAAACATTTTTCGTAAGACTTTACCAAGCACTGTGCTATGCAACATTATAATGCTCATGGCTTGTTCTTTATGTCTGTTGCTATTGGACTATTCCTTGTTGGTTGCTAGATGCCAGCTTGCTTTGTGTGTTTCAGGAAATTCCAGATGGCAGTAAAAACAAGAGACAGGTATGTTTGATTATTTTCCCAGAGGGCAATGGTCAGTTTTAAACATTTTTTACTCCCATATTTTTCCATTTAATGTAAGAGTATGAAGAAAAGTTTATTATTTTGGGTTTTGCTTCATAATTTCAGATGTCTTGTTTTAAACTTTTGGTTTCATTTTCAAAAAAGAAGTAAAATAAATTTAATGAAGAGCAGTTCAGTTCTTTGACCATAGAGTTATTATAGTGGACATACAGTTTACTGTAAATTGGGTAATATTTGCAATTATTTATTTTCACAAATTTCCCACTTCGCTATTTAAAAATCTAACGAAAGTTCATTTCACGTAGATTTACTATTACAGATTTCTCCTTTCATGAATTTAAAATTGACAAATAAGTCCGACTTCTCACAAATTGCAAAATTTTCATCATGCGAAAATTACCAAATTTACAGTAAAGCAGAGATATACATTAACTGTGTACAAATTGGCTTGAGGTTTGGTTTGTTTTTGAGTGAATATGTTCGGTGGTGAGGACCAAATATTTAAATAAAAAGTAGGTTTCAAGAATAAATATCAACTTTTTAGGTAGGAAGGGAGTAAGGACACAAAAATTAGTTTTAGTAGGTTAATTCATGTAAAAGATAATATATAATTTCATTTCAGGCCACTGCCACAGTCCGCTTTCAGTAAAGATAAAGGGAAGCCTAAACCACCGTAAGTTAAATACATGTAATAGTAACTTTTCATTTCAATTCCTGTTGTACGAACAATTCACCTGAAATTCATACATAAGCTCTGCTGCTGGTAGCAAGTGATTCTGCTTTTGTGACCAGCTAAGATCATGTGTTATGATTTCTGACCATGATTTACGTTGTTAATTTATACTAGTAATATGCTTATTCTTGATTGTGAAACAAGTTCTTACAATTAATCGTTCTCGAGACTTTCTCACATGAATTTGCTGGAATCAACCCCAAATAGAGAGAGGCAAAGTGGAATTTATGTGTCTTGCCTAAGGACCCTATTGCCATGGCACTGATGGGGATTGAACCAGAGTGCTTTGCCTCTGAATCGGAGGTATTCTGAGGCAAACGCACTACTGCTGCACTACGGCAGCTCCACTGACTGTTGCACTGTTTGCAAGGCAGCAATAAAAGAAACTTCAATTTATGAGCCAAATGTCAAACATAAGAAAAGCAGAGCTCGGTTTCGAAAATTTATCCATGTACATTCTTTGACAGAACTAGTGAAATTTGAATATTTGTAATTGTTACGTTAGCTTTGCAGACTTCTTAACCAGTAATAAAATTGACGAAAAATTTCACTGATTCTTTACTCACAATTTAAATTTGCAGAACACGTAGACGTAAAGCAAGCAGTTCCAGCAGTCGAAGCAGATCGCGCAGTCGTTCATCATCGTCATCATCAAGGTCAAGTTATAGTAGTGGGTCAAGCTTCAGCCGCAGTCGTAGTCGAAGTTCTTCCACCAGTTCTAGCGGAAGTGCCGACTCGGATCATCTGTATAGAAATATTGGTGCCAGGGATAATCCAAAACCTGTACCGGCAGGAAGAGGTGCACCAGGTTAGGAAAACACTGTGTCATTAAAACTAAAATGTGTCTTGAAGGTTTCTTTATTGCGTTAAGTAGTTTCAATTTTACGCCCTTGCTTTGTACCTCAGGAAAAAATAGGATGATGTAGAGGTGGCATATTGTGAGCAGTGTTGGGTTTTGAACATTTAAGAATATTTGGTCTCTTTAGATATGTATACCAGTAGTTGATTCAGAATTCTTGGAATTTTAGACTATAAAAGTCTTACATGGGTTTTACAATCCAGTTTGTGATGAATTTTTTTGAAAATTTGACCTTGTTTTTAATAAGTATGAATGCACCATGAGTAAAGTCATTTGCATATGCTTGTGAAGAGACATGCGATAAAAGTTCTCTATAAATTTACTTTTTCACGTTTAGATGTGTCTAAACATGGGAGAATGCCAGTACCAGGGCAGGTGAGGCCAGGTCTGAAGCCAGGAGAGACGAGCCGTCCATCGTCAGTTGCTCAAGCAAAGGTTGTGAAAGATCCACTGAAGATGACCGGACTTAAATCAAATATCAAACTTACTCTAATAAAGGTTTGTAGAGATTTTTGGACGAGTTAGTCTTGTAATAAAGCATTGGCAGTACAGACAGATCTGGTATTTCTACTGACGATTTTGAGATTCATATTTTCCTTGCATGTTTAAATTGTATTAGCCAGTTTCAGACTATGAAAATAAACATTTCAAGGCCTGAATATTTGTTGCCAGTAGCAGGCCGGTTGATCAAGGGTTACAGGTTTGAGCCCCGCTATCGAAAATGTCTCTTTATGCGCGAAGTTGGCAGTTACTTACGAAGGATAGGGCTCTAGTACTGGTCTTTCCCAGGAATAGTAGTGAGGTAAGCTGCTCAACTCTAAACAAAATACTTTTGAAAAGGATGTCGATCATAAAGGGGAACGCCTGTATTTACTATTGCTTTGTTAAAACATGTATCTGAGTATAAAGAAATTTTTATGCCCCCAAAGGGTGGCATATTAAAATCGCACCGTCTGTCTGTCCGCCCGGCTTTACATTTCTTCGTGTCCGGGCTGTAACTTTGTCATGCATTGAAAGCTTTGAAATAACTTGGCACAAATGTTCAGCACATCAAGACGGTGTGTCATGTGCAAGACCCATGTCCCTACCTCAAAGGTCAAGGTCACACTTAGAGTTTGAAGGTAATGGAATCCTCTATATATGCACACATTCGTGTCCGGGCTGTAACTTTATCATGCATTGACGGATTTTAAAATAAATTGGCACAAATGTCTAGCACATCAAGATGACGTGCCACGTGTAAGACCCACGTCCTTATCTCAAAGGTCAAGGTCACACTTAGAGTTTATAGGTAATGGAATCCTGTATATATGCATACATTTGTGTCCAGACTGTAACTTTGTCATGCATTGATTCATTTTAAAATAACTTTGCACAAATGTTCAGCACATCAAGACAATGTGTTGTGTGCAAGCACCATGTCCCTACCTCAAATGTCAAGGTCTCACTTAGTGTTTAAAAGTAATGGAATACTGTATGCATGGTAACTCTGTCATGCATGGAAGGATTTTAAAATAACATGGCACAATTATTGAGCACATGGAGAGGACACAGACTGTGAGACACCTCTTTCGGGGGCATTCGTCACTTGTGAGGGACAGCTCTTGTTTCCTTCAGTTATTTTTGCATCCCTAAAGAACTTTTATATACTATTGCAGCAGAGTGAGAAGCCACCTCCAGGTTCGGCGCCAGAGTCTGTGAGTAGGAAGAGACCTGCAGACCCGGGTACAGATGCACCGCCATTGAAAAGACCTAGTGTTGCCAATCCTCCAAAGATAGGTAAGATGCTCATGTATATTTGCAACATAAGACAAAAGCAAGGATTTAATTGTAAAGAACAGCCCTTCCTATATGGTTGAGTGTTTTAGGTTGCTGAATTTTAATAAATGATCCTCTTATGAGCTGTAGGTCCTGGGTTCAAGCCCATTTACAAACTTAACAAATGTACCTTCTTGCAGAGGATGTGCATTCTCAGGTAAACTGCCAGTCTATTATGTTTTTAATACTGTTGAAATGGGTGCCAAAACTCAGTGGAATAAATGTAAATACATGTAACTTGTTGCTATGACATACTTCACTGTAACTTACAGTTTTTTCTCTTAAATGGCATGCATGAAGAATGTGTTTGCCTTTTTAAGCCTTGGGGTTTATTCCTTTGGTTTCCATCAAATAGTTGAATTATTCTAAAGACTAAATAACATAACTGTTAAATTTTTTATAGATAAACCTGTCAAGAAGCCTGAGAAAGCTCCACCAGTCTCACCAACCAAAGCACCGGGACGTCCGCAGGGAGCAGCTAAACCTGCCACTGGGGCAGCACCTGCTGCTGCTGCTGCAGCCGCCGCCACGGCAACAGTCAAGAAAAAGAGCACAGTGTCAAGGAGAGAAGAACTTCTTAAACAGTTGAAGGCTGTTGAAGATGCAATTGCAAAAAAGAAAAAGAAAATGGGTTGAGGGAATTTTATAGAAGCATAAGGCTAGACATTGAAGGGAAGACCCACATCCATTGAAGATACAGTTGCAAAAAAAGAATATGGGTTGAGAGAAATTTTATAGTAGAACTGAGCTTGCCACTGTAGGAAATGCACACATCTGTTGGTTATGTGCAAGGAAAGTCTGATGTAAATGGCCTTTACAAAAGGTGGAAAGATTTACCCTTGGAATATGTGCCTGGTAAAATTTGAGGATTGTAGGCTATTGTGTCCTAGAGAATGTTGAAAATTGTAGCACTGCGGAGTACACCGGAATACGAGTTATTCTGACAGGATGTGTTCAAGATGTGATGTACACGGTTACATTCACTATATGACATCAATAGAACTGCCGACTCAGACTTCGATATTGTCGTAGTTTTTTGTGTACATGTTCAAATTAGCAGAAAAAGGAAATGCTTCCAAAACTATCAAACAAACTGGAGTAGTATGGAAGAAGCATGAAAGTTGAAACAAGCCACTCGAAACAGCATTTAATAAACATACCGGTAGTCATAATTTGCAATGTTCGTGTAGGGTGACTTGTGCTTATGGATGGAGTGACAGCCCGATTCTGGGAACTGGAAATTGTTCGTTGAGCTCAGCAAAGTTCTCATAATGGCAGTTCTGCGAATGTGCATCCATACATGCATGTCCGTCCGAGATTTTGTAGACTCAAACTTTCTCTTATGTTTCGGGATTTTATAATTAAATGGCACAAATGTTCAACGTGACACGGCATATTGCATACAGTACCCAGGTCTGTTGCTCAATAAATCAAAGTCACTTTTAGGTTTTATAAGACTTATTATTCCATGTTAATTTTATGAAATAATTATGTACAAAGGTAGTATGTGGATATGTTGATAACCCCTTTTTATTCGAAGATAAAAATAATCATGGTACAAAGTGTGAGATAAACATTAAATATTCAATGTTATCATTTTGTTGTGGTTTGTAAGCACTGTAATGGAAGATTGTATACATGTACTGTCAATAAGATAAGACAAGAGGGCCAAGATGGCCCTATATCGCTCACCTTGGTACAATTCCACTTGCCAGGTTGAAGATCACTAGTAATGTTATATACCAAATAGGTTTTCCTATATACGTCTTTGTAAAACAAGTGACCCCCCCACCCCTGGGGCATAATTTGAACAATCTTAGTAGAGGTCTACTAGGCAATGCTACATGCCAAATATCTAAGTCTGGCCTTGTGCTTTAGAGAAGAAGATTTTTAAAGTTTTTCCTATATAAGCCTATGTAAAACTAAGTGACCCCGGTCGGGGTCAATTTTGATTTGGGGGTCATAATTTGAACAATCTTGGTAGAGGTCCACTAGCCAATGCTACATGCCAAATATCTAAGCTCTAGGCCTTGTGCTTTCAGAAAAGATTTTTTTTAAGTTTTTCCTATATAAGCCTATGTAAAACTAAGTGACCCCCCCTGCGCAGGGTCAATTTTGATCCAGGGGTCATAATTTGAACAATCTTAGTAGAGGTCCACTAGCCAATGCTACATGCCAAATATCTAAGCTCTAGGCCTTGTGGTTTCAGAGAAGATTTTTAAAGTTCCTATATAAGCCTATTTAAAACTAAGTGACCCCCCTGTGCAGGGTCAATTATGACCCTGGGGGTCATAATTTGAACAATCTTGGTAGAGGTCCACTAGCCAATGCTACATGCCAAATATCTAAGCTCTAGGCCTTGTGCTTTCAGAGAAGAAGATTTTTTTATTTTTCCTATATAAGCCTATGTAAAACTAAGTGACCCCCCGTAGGTCAATCACACTCAGATCTCATTGGTCGCCGTGATTGGCTTACTCTTTGACAACCAATCAAATTCAACCTTTGGCTATACTGGCTGGAAATTGCAGTCAGATAAAGGGTCTTTCTCCTATTTTTTGGCATCAAAATTCTAGTTTCTAGGCATGACGGGAGACATGCCGGGGTCTCATCCCAATATCAAGCTAACATACATGCTCTTTGGGACGGACCTTGATAAAATTCTCATCAAATCAAATCAAATCAAGTGACCCCCCGTGCAGGGTCAATTTTGATCCGGGGGTCATAATTTGAACAATTTTAGTAGAGGTCCACTAGCCAATGCTACATGCCAAATATCTAAGCTCTAGGCCTTGTGATTTCAGAGGAGATTTTTAAAGTTCCTATATAAGCCTATTTAAAACTAAGTGACCCCCGTGTGGGGTCAATTTTGATCCGGGGGTCATAATTTGAACAATCTTGGTAGAGGTCCACTAGCCAATGCTACATGCAATATATCTAAGCTCTAGGCCTTGTGGTTTCAGAGAAGAAGATTTTTTAAGTTTTTCCTATATAAGCTTATGCAAAACTGAGTGACCAACCACGCAGGGTCGATTTTAACCCGGGGGTCATAATTTGAACAATCTTGGTAGAGGTCCACTAGCCAATGCTACATGCCAAATATCTTAAGCTCTAGGCCTTGTGGTTTCAGAGATTTTTAAAGTTTTTCCTATTTGTTGCCATAGCAACCAGAGTTCTGCATGGAATGGAATTCTTTGAACAATTTTGGTAGAGCTTCATGCAAGGAACATTCCTGCATTCCTGCAACAGTGGCCTATTGGTTTCAGAGGAGATATCATTTGAATCAAAATGTTGATGGCCGATGGACAATCATCAATTAGAAAAGCTAACCCTGGCATAGCCAGGTGAGCTAATAAAAACTATTTTCTGATACAGCATAGATTATCCATTAACATGTAGATTTCAGTTTTATTTAAAGACTAGATTGGTGTTCAGTAGAACACTTGCATCGCCCTCTTACACTTTGTCAGAATAACTAATAATTTCATGTTAAAAAGCGGCGTAATCCTATCAAATATGACCATCCTACAAAATTTGGCGGCATCACAACTCTTTTGTCATAGTTTGATGAAGAAATCTTAAGAAATGACAGTTATAGCCAACATTAAGTTTTTGTGATGAACCGATGGACCGAGGACAAACTGATCCCTTTGTATTGCCTTTTCTCCGAAAGGGTGACACAAAAATGGTATTTACATAAGCTTTTTCGTTGAGATCTTAACTATGTGGATCGAGGCACCCACAAATTCCACAAATAAAATTCTTTGGCAATACATTAATTATACCCCAATAAATAAGGTTTGTGGGGACTTGACAGGAATATCTTTGTTCTGTTCCTTCACACATCTTTATACTTTTAAGGTAAATGCTGTAAACAAACCATGTACAAGAGCTACCTAGTATGGGGAGGAAAGCTCAATATGTCTTTGGGGTCACTGGGGCCAAGCTGAAGGTCACATTTAAGGGTTATTGGTCTTCCATGTTTGATCCATATCTCCTTAATATGCCTAATCTATGCTCCAACTGTTGACCTTTTAATAAAAGGATTTTCATGGAACTTTGGTCAGATGTTCATCTTATCGTGACAATTCAACTAGGCATTTCTGCATGCCAAATATCTAAGCACTAGGCCTAGTGGTTTCAGAGGAGATGTTTAAAGATTTACTATAGAAACTAGACCTATCACTAAATGTGATTAATACCCTCGAAAGACTGCTTTATAAACTGAGGAAGTTCATAGTAACAGAATACCTTGCAAAAAAAACTAAAATAGAACTATTGTTTTTCGCAATAACTCTGTAATCTGTCAAGATAGAGTTATGGTTCTTGTACACTGCACTTCCTCTCATTCTGCTTGACCAGTGTGTGAAGTTGTATTGAATTCCAACTAGTAGTTTTCGAATTATGCTTAGGACAAGTAAAAGTAACAAAGAGCAATAACTCTGTAATGAGTCAAGATTGAGTTATTATTCTTTTGCACTGCGCTTCCTCTCATTGTGCTGACCTTGTATGAAGTTGTATTGAATTCCACCAGTAGTTTTCTTGTGCTCCAGACAAGGAAAAGTAACAAAGGGCAATAACTTGTAATGAGTCAAGATGGAGTTATTGTACTTTTGCACTGCACTTCCTCTCATTGTGCTTGACCATTGTATGAAGTTGTATTGAATTCCAACCAGTAGTTTTCAAGTTACGCTCCGGACAAGGAAAAGTAACAAAAGGCAATAACTCTGTAATTACACAAGATAGAGTTATGGTTCTTGTACACTGCACTTCCTCTCATTGTGCTTGACCATTGTATGAAGTTGTATTGAATTCCAACCAGTAGTTTTCAAGTTATGCTCCGGACAAGGAAAAGTAACAAAGGGCAATAACTCTGTAATTAGTCAAGATGGAGTTATGGTTCTTGTGCACTGCACTTCCTCTCAAAGTGGTTGACCATTGTATGAAGTTGTATTGAATTCCAACTAGTAGTTTTCAAGTTATGCTTCAGACAAGGAAAATGCAACAGACCGCCCGACCCACCGGGTGACTTCTATATACCCCCCTAAACTTCGTTTCGGGGGTAGTAATTATGTTAAATCAAGTGAGTCCCTGGGTTAGGTCAATTGTGACCCAGGGCTCCTGATTTCAACAGTCTTGGTAGAAGTCCACAAGACAATGCTATGTGCTAAATATCTAAGCTCTAGGCCTTGTGGTTTCAGAGAAGAAAATTGTTTTAAGTTTTCCCAATATAAGTCTGTATAATCAAATGACCCCCAGGTGGGGTCAATTATGACCCTGGGGGATCATGATTAATTTTGAACATATTGGTAGAGGACAACTAGGCTGTGTTACATGCTACATATGTAAGCTCTAAGCCATGCTGTATCATAGAAGATTGTAAAAGTTTTCCCTATATAAGCCTATGTAAAATCAAGTGACCCCCGAGGTCAGGATTTAAACATATTGGTAGAGGTCAAGGCCTTGTGGTTTCAGAGGAGACGAGCTTTTCCTACATGGCAACCAGAGTTCTGCATAGAATGGAATTCTTTGAAAACCTTTGATAGAGCTTCATGCAAGGAACATCCCTGCCAAGTTTCTTCATCATTTGCCAATTAGTAAGTTTCAGAGGAGATGTCGTTTGAAGGAAATGGTTGACCGACGGCGAGTAGTTCTATCTCACCCTGGCACTTACTCAATATCACATGACGGCCAAAGAGGAGGAAAAGACCAATGCCAATACAAGGCTAGCATGAGAGACATTTCCCCCCAAGTTAAATTCAACATAAAATCATATACAGGAAGCCAGGATTTATTAGATTTAGGCATATATGATCCATGGTGAAGCATATAAACATCTTACAAGAAGGCAAACAGTTTTCCTGTCTACCGGGATGTATGTGCATTTATGGTTAAAGTAAAATAAGTCTTGTGTAACTGCGGCACTGTTCCCTTTACACACCTTCAAAAACCAGAAATAAATCAATAAATACACAAAATGCAAAACACTTATTACGGATCCCAACTTTGATTCCCACCCAAAAATTAAAACAAGAGGGCCAAGATGGCCCTATATCGCTCACCCATATATCAATTGCCAATAATACAAGGGGTCATGACTTTAACATAATTCATAGAGGTCCACTATATAAGCCTATGCGAAATCAAGTAACCCCCCCCCCCCCCCCCTCCTCCCAGGAAGGGGTAATTTTCAACCAGGGGTCATGATTTTAACAATCTTGGTAGAGGTCCACAAGGCAATGCTTCATGCTAAATATCTAAGTACTAGGCCTTGTGGTTTCAGAGAAGAAGATTTTTAAAGTTTTTCCTATGTAAAATCCAGAGACCCCCCCCCCCAACCCCCACTTTTTGACCTAGGGGTTATGATTTGAACAAACTTGGTAGAGGTCCACTGGGAAATGCTACACGCCAAATATCTAGCTCTAGGCCCTATGATTTCAGAGAAGATTTTAAAAGTTTTTCCTATTTTTTGCCATAACAACCAGAGTTCTGCATGGAATTGAATTCTTTGAACAGGTGAGCTAACAAACTATAAAATGAAGGTTTAACAGCACTACAACACGTTGTTTTTTGCTTATTTAACGCTTATCTCTGCTTTCTTGGGGCTGAATTTTTTTAGGTTTGGGATATAATTTTCCATGGAAGTAATACTGATAGTTTTTAAATTATTTCAAGATGCATCGAATTTTAGGGTATGCCTCTTTAAACCATGTATATATACAACTGCAGGGTATCACAAAACATTATAAGTATTTATTTAATGTTTTTCGGTGGTTTATCAAAATATAATGGTGAATTATATCCCGATAAACTCACTGTCAACTCAGTGAAAATTATCAACATTTTCTACCCGATTTAACGTCAAAATATATACCGAGCGTAACGAACGCAGGAAACCATACGACGATGACATCGTTAAAATGAGGTCATGTTTGTTACGCTTTCTGATGACGTTTCCTGCGATTTTGGACATTTTATTGAAACAAACTCAACACAAGTAAAGTTATAGACATAAAATAAACAGAAAAATTGTTGGTATCGGTGTAATATCACGTTAATTTCACTCATGAACACCAAAAGTAATTATTTTCACTCGTGGCTATGCCACTCGTGAAAATATCACTTTTGGTGCCCACTCGGTGAAATTATTATATGTTATTAAATGAGTGATTTGATTTTGGCCCTGTTATTTGTCAGAGGGCATTCGTATGGCCCGAGCCCGTAGGGCGAGGGCCAATACGAGTGCAAGAGGACAAATGATAGGGCCTATATCAAATCACTCATTTAATGACGATTTTATTAAATAAGTAATCAAACTATAAATTATTCATTGTTTATTGACCATCATCTTCACTGGCAGTAACTTGTCAGTAACAGACAGTACAAGCAGAGCTGTAAATAGAAATACCTAACATATTCATTTTTGAAATAAACATATTGATGTGGGTATTAATTTTCTTAGTTGGAGCATTTTCTATCCTTTTAAATAGGTTTTCAGACAGAAATTGATTAAAAGTTGATTTCCATTTTTGCCATTCAATCTTCAATGCTGATTTCAACAGAATTCAAGATGGCGGCAGTTTTTGTTTTAAAGAAACTAAACACTTGAAGGTATCAGCCAAATGGAAGCGCAGATTTCTCAACAGCCAATCATTTGTCAGCAATCTTTTATTGGACCAGTCCAATAAGTGATATTGGCCCTGGTTTTTTGTTACTGGCCCTGTCTTTCAATTTTATGATACCTCTTCCTATTTTATTACGTCGGGTAGTAAAAGAATATTAGAGCAAATAAACAAAAGTTATTTAATAAAACGTGATATTACACCAAAACCAACAATTATCTTATATATAATAATAAACACATCCACAAAGATACTTGTAGTACAAATGCTATTTTAATCACAAAAACATTAGCAAATAAAATGGTGCAGGTAAAACATGAAATAAAATCACATACAATGTGCATACCAGCACAAGTAAGTCTTTTAAGAAATCCGTAACATTTTTTATCAATTGCACAACCCTAAAATAATGCTTTGAAGAACTAAACTCCATTCAGATCTATTTCCATAGGCATGAGAAAGTCATGCATGGCATACTTCCAAGTCCATAACCTCGCTATCCGATCAAATTCCGGTCTATCTTTTCTATACAATGTGCCAATCGTTGGTTCCATACATACGTCACAATATGGGTCAGTTAACAACGACTGTATACTAATAAGAACTTTAGATATTGTCAGAGCCAGGCTCCAGTTGTAATGGATGGAATCCAGTCCCACGTCTCCATGACGACTAATATTGGGGTGGAATATTTTTGTTATGAACTGTACTTTTGGCGGTCTCATGGGATAGCTGAAGAAGAAATATGAAAACTGTTGATAAGATAGTGCTACTGTAAACTGGAAAATATTTGCAGGTTGGGGAATAAGTGAAAAAAGCAACAGGGTTTATCGTTAGCTTCAAGAGTACCAATATGTCTCAAAATACACCTGTCATCCTTTTGGGAGTTGTGAACACGACTGCTTATATTCAGATCAAAATGATTCCTAAAATCTGTACAGACAGGCTAACAAATACAATAACTCAGACAAGCTAAAAATTGAAAACATGATACCATGTTGCAAAAGTTAAAATAAATTTTAAAGATACATTTTCCTGAAAGTTTTTGAATATTTTACGATTTCAAAATTGGAACAGTTCTGACCTATCTGGAATCTGCAGGTACAAAAGGAATAGGCCTCCTTCGTATGGACTCCCTTGTGGTCCTGTGATGGATGCCTGCCAGTGACAACAGTGCCTGTCCAAGGGCTCGGCCCTGATACCTTCAGGTGGATCAGACTTTAAGGTTTTCAGCTCACTCCTCAGCCTACGATGTCGCCAGGAGTTTTCTTCTATTGGAGGTGTACTCTGCAAAAGAAAGAAACTACAATTGTTGAAAACTTTGTAAAGTAATGCATTTTTGCTAAAATGGACAAAACATATCAATATCCCTGTGCCTACATTTTGTCAGCAACTTCATATTCTTTGCACATGCATGCATTCTGATCATAATTTGCACTGTATAAATTTATCACCTGTGAAAAATTAAAGGTACTGTCCAAAATGAAAGCTGTAAAAATTCATTTTAAAGATAAAGCAGGGTTGGACACAAAAAAAAACAAACATTCTTACAACTCTTATACATGTTAATTTATGTGGAATTACAATCAACATGTAAATGTAATATGAAAGAGTGCAAAACATACTGGATAGACAGAAAAACGTTCTGCTACATTACAAGTAACATTCTGCTACATAACAAGTAACATTCTGCTGTATTGCCAGTTACATTCCACTACATTACAAGTAACATTCCACTGCATTACAATTAACATTCTGCTGCATTACAATTAACATTCTGCTGCATTACAAGTAACACTCTGCTACATTACAAGTAACATTCTGATACATTACAAGTAACATTCTGCTGTATTACCAGTTACATTACACTACAATACAAGTAACATTCTGCTGCATTACAAGTAACATTCTTCTGCATTACAAGTAACATTCCGCTACATTACAAGTAACATTCTGCTACATTACAAGTAACATTCTGCTGCATTACAAGTAACATTCTGCTATTTTACCAGTTATATTACACTACAAGTAACATTCTGCTGCATTACAAGTAACACTCTGCTACATTACAAATAACATTCTTCTACATTACAAGTAACACTGCTACATTACAAGTACCATTTCTATCTGCCTGTAGAATGCAAGCCATACCTGTAACATCATGCTTTCCAGACAATATCTGCATGGGGAACTCTCAAGTCTACAATGATATAATAATTATAGTAAAAAATAAGATAAAACACCCTCCATATCCATTTTGTAATTAAGAAAAAAACATATATCACTTTTTCTGTTTCTAGTCACTGAAGAGAAAGAAGTGCTATGACTTCAGAACACTGAAGCAACACCATAATTACAAGAGCTTCAATGTTACTCAGATTGTCTTTAGTTGTTGTTATAGGAGTTTATGCCCTTACCTTATTTTGGTCATTTTAACAGGCAGGCAGTTTCCTTTACCATCATTCCTGGAAAGAACCAGTACAGGACTCCTATCCTCCGTAAGAAACTGCCAACTTTTTCACATAAAGAAACATGGTCGGTTGCAGGTCTTGAACCCATGACCCTCAATCTAAGAGAAGTAACAGTGATTTCAAGACACTCCAGGTTTTCTGTGATGAGTAAGTCAAGAGTACGGGGTTCTGACCAGCTTCTACCAGCCTAGAATGGGTTTCAACATAGAGGGGGTTAACTGGGCTACATATTTATATAAGCCAATAGATTATACTCACAATTTAGTGTAAATTGTTTTCCAGTTTTTCACTTTGTAATGTGGATTAAACAATGGCCATCGGAGTTTTGTAAATTCCTTCCATTTTGACTCATTTGTCTCCCCTTGTAGGAGCTGCTGCCACCTAGGGCAGACCATTCCAGCTGTCCACAAGGATATATCGTCTAAGTACTTGAATACCACCAGCAATACTGAAATGTATCATATATTCTATTGAATTGAAATTTTCTTACAAAATTTTGGAAGTCTTCAAACTTAACTGTGCTCAGTGTTAACGATAAGGAAGTGATACAGATCAGTTCATATACACTGTGACTGTAGCGAATTTGAAAAAAAAATCCACCTTGAGACACAGTAAAAATATACAGTAAAACTTTGTTAACTGGAGCACTTGATAGCCTGGGATAACTCGAGGACTCCTGTCGGTCCCAGCCATTTTACCTATATGTTTAACCAGAAATTACCATGTTTAACTCGAGCATCAATAACTCGAGAACCTGGGATAACTCGAGGAACACCTGTGGTCCTGCCAGGTAGACTTCTTACTAAATTACTTGTGGCAACTCGAGGTCACTGATTATCAAATTTTTCTCACCTCCACTGGCGCATCATTATTTTGACACGTCATCAGAAAAACTTCTATTGTTTATTGATTGTTTATTTATCATTGATTAATTGGCCACCCAGTGGCCAAAGTGTACAGAATGTTATTTGCACATATAAATCGTCTTCAATCATATGTAATTACAGCCGCCTATAACTCTGATTAAATAAGAAGACAATAAAGAAAATTATGTTTCCTAAGTTTTATGTTTGTAAACAGACAGGATTTCATCATTTTAAATATAAAATGGTAATCAGGGTTTGTGATTTAATAAAATAAATGAATGTATAAATCCTACTACAACATAAAGATCCTCAAATACACTTTGTTCAAAAGATACGTCGCAGCAGAGAAACTTGTACACTTTCCATGATTTGGATAACTCAAGCATTTTACTCATCCCCTTGCGACCTCGAGTTATCGAAGAATAACTGTATTCAATCCCTTTCAAAATGCACATTAACATGTTTCTCAAGTTTCATACAAGAAAATAATTGTTAAAGATGGTTATTTCATAGCAATGAACATGTATCCTAAGTTTAATTATATTAATTATTTCAATCTAATTAAGTTACAAAGTAAGACGTGTATTTACACAAAAATGACATCTAACAAAACTACTGTAAATTGGATAATATTGGCGATGAATTTTTTCTGCTATTTTTGTGAAGTTCCTACTTTGCAAATTTAAAACAAGAGCTGTCCCTCACAAATGACGAATGCCCCAAAAAGAGGTGTCTCACAGTCTGTGTCCTCTCCATGTGCTCATTAAATGTGCTTTGTAATTTTAAAATCCCTCCATGCATGACACAGTTACCATGCATACAGTATTCCATTACTTTTAAACACTAGTTGAAGCCTTGAGGTAGGGACATGGTTCTTGCAGACAACACGTCGTCTCGATGTGTTGATTATTTGTGCCAAGTCATTTTAAAATCATTCAATGCATGAAAAAGTTATAGTCTGGACACAAATGTGTGCATATATAGAGGATTCAATGGTCTTCAAACTCTAAGTTTGACCGTGACCTTTGAGGTGGGATGTGGGTCCTGTACGCTTCACATTATCTTGATATGCTGAACGTTTTTGCAAAGTTATTTCAAAATCCTTCAATGCATGACAAAGTTACAGCCCTGACACGGAAAAATGTAAGGGCGGACGCACAGACTGACAGTATGATTTTAATATGCCATCCTTCAGGGGCATAAAAATCCTTGACCCCATGAGCCCCAAAACACAATCCCTATAAAAGTCTTTATTTATATGTTTTACATACTTTATAATTTAGTTACATTAGGTCAGTCGTAAATAAAAATACCTTGACCCCAGGAGCCCCAAAACACACTCCCATTAAAGATCTTCTTAAATACTTACTACAAACAAAAGTTGGTTACATTATGTCAATGTAACTAAAGTTCTTGAATATATATTACAGTCTTCCTATTTTAAATAACAGTGACCTTGACCCCAGACCCCACAAACCTAAACCAATTAAAGATATACCCTATAAATTAAGTTTGTTTGCATTATTTCTAAGTTAAAGTGACATTATGCGCATTTTTTTCAAGTAAAAATCCGCTGAAAATGGTGGGTGTACAAAAGTGTAGAGGAAATAATAACTTTTACCCAATACACCAAACTTTTCCCGCTACCAGTATGAAAAAATAACTTTCAAAATATTGATTTTCTTTTTGACTGGGGAGTCTTTAAGAAAAGAACACTGCATGCAGGAGTTGCTTCCCTTCCACTGCCGAAATTCTACCAACATCAACAACGCCACATGCAACTATCATTTTATCAGTCCGATTTTTTATATCTAAAGCACCAACTTCAATACTAATGTGGCATAATCATTATTTACCTTTAAATGCACAGCAACCAAAAATTGCTTTTATAAAACTGTCAACGTCACTTTGGCTAAACCGCTAGGAAGGGGCAATAATCCAGTCAAAATACAGGACAGGGTCATGTAATGCAAAACACGTCCTTCATTCTATTGCACATTTGATAGTGAACAGGTGTTCGAAGGTTCAAAGTGATAGCTTTGATAGTTTACATGTAAGTGACCTAAAGGCAAAATTTGAAAAATCAGACTAGATAAAAATGACAAAGTCCAAAAATACTAAAATATTCCGCCCTCCCCCAAATGTATGACTCAAAACCCCCATTTGATTGTGTTGAAGTACATTATCCATTAATTGTTTGTGAAAATTTGAAATCAATCAAACAAAAAATTAAGAAGCTATGTCCAATTCTCAAAATCAACCAAAATTCATCAAAATTCATGTTTTTTACATCATTTTTTTCAAAAATCAGACAAGCTAAAAATCACCTTCTGGTGGTAAGGAGTCAACAAGTCCCTCTGGCACATGATCTCTCTCCCTTGGTAAAGTGAGCATGCCAATCCTCTCTGCTAATTTGTCCATCTTGTGGGAGACCTGAGAGGCCCTTACATGTGTTGAACTTGCAGGTAGATGACTGTGTTCACAGAAATCCTGTTCAACTTCCGGCTCCTCGTTACCACTGTCTCCTGAATCAGCTTTCTATAATGTATAAAACATAGTTCAAGGCTCACGAACATATCAAGTTAAAATAACTTTTGATACAACTTTTGTGCTATTTTACTCTTATAAATGAGTTAATGTATGTTTTATGCATACTGGCGATTTTTTAAATGAGAAGTTAAAAAGTACTTACAGCATCAGCTTATTCAATATGACATTTGACTAAGATGCCAATGCTGACAATACAACGAGTAGAAAATCAATCTGCCACCCTGACAGCAAGAAAAAGTTTTACTCTTGGCAAAAGAGTCTGCCTTCGCAACCAGTGTGTACAATGTACGATATCTGTGCAATCTGATCATGATCTACACTGTTAGCTACTAAGTAAGTTCATTTTCAGTGAGTACCCCAATTAATAATTAATGGTATTGTCCAAATAGAAAATTGGACAGGTCTATTTTAGAAATTCAGTTAATTAAGGGTTGATGTAGAGATTCTTACTTCAGTGTAGACCTCCTCCTCTCCTTCATCTCTGTTGATGTCTGAAGAGAAGAGAAATAGGTGACACGTGCTACACACTGGCTGTCCAAAACTTTTACCATAAAACCCATCGCAAAACATACAGGAGCTGTACTGAAAATATAAAACACAACAATTTTTACATGCACTGTATTACAATAAATTCACGGTTCTCCACGACCTATTCACAACTTGCATCAACTTGGGGAAAAAATTATCATACGAGAGGAAATGATGGCCTTAGAACCATAGCTCCAAAGGGTAACAAGAGGAACTTTTGTAAGAAATTATTTCAAAATCAAATCAGCCGTTTTAGAGATGCTTGTTCTGGTGGCCATCTTGTGCAACAGAGCAGAACAGTTTGAGCAATTATGAAAGAGGTTCACAGGAGGAACATTTGTGTGGAATAAGTTCAAAATCAGGACAGTTTATAGCCTTTGCAGCCATCTAGTGCAATGGAGCGGCATAGTTTGAGCAATTTTAATAAAGGGTCACCCGATTTTGTGTAAAATCATTCAAAAATTGGAACAACTGTTTAGCAGTACCGTAACTCTAGCCTGCAAGTCTAGAGTTATGGAAGTTCTGTACCTCTAGAAAATCCTACGAGGATTGGCTTGAGTTATGGAAGTTTATATAGGCATTATGTATGTTGCTTTACACATATGCATGGTTATGTTTTGTAAACTTAAATATTTCACCAGTAATAGTGAATAAACCGATCTGTCAGCAAATGCAGCGACTTCATAGCCGCCATTTTGGTAATACATAAAACATTGGTGGAAATATCTTTGATATCTTCGTCTTAAATTAAGAGTTCCTTTGTACGTTTGTAGTTGGACAATTGTATCACATTTTGTGCTAAGCATGATAGAAGTTAAGTAAAATATGTTGTTGACATATGTTGTTTTTGTATTTAATTGTCTGACTTCATCTAAGCCACACCACGAGAAGGGACTCAAATTGTGACAAAAAAGAAAGCTTTTAAAGCTTTTAATTATGATTGAAAGTAGATCTACAGATGTTAAATTTAAAAATAAATTTTAATTTCTTTCTTTTTCTTTTTTTGTGTTTAATTTAACCCCCCCAATATTCTTTTTTTTTTATCTTTACTTTTTGTTTTATTATGTTGTTTGTAAACATACGTAATATGTGAAAGAGTATACTGCTGTAGTTTCAATATTACATTATTTTCTTTATCTTACTTTATTTTATTAATGTTGTATTGTACCCTAACCCATCACATGTACAGAAATATGTGACGAAGAGTATACACCATGACAATGATCCCCCCAACCGGGGGAGTCTTGGCCTGGGAACTTCGTGGGTAAGGCACTCCTGTCTGGCAGTTGTTCTTCATCCCATCGCTGCCACCATTTGTAACCCGATAAGAGCAAGATATTCAGTAAAGTATACCCAACCCTGAATTGGCCTGTGAAATTGTATGTACTACCCTAACCCCATCACATACAGGGATTTTATTATCATGAACGTTCACCGATCGTTACAATACAACAGATCAGTTTATTCATGAAAAGTGGTAAATTAAATGTTTAAATCACATTATCATGCATGTATTAAAGCAATATACATACCTTCATAAACTTCCGTAACTCTAGCCTTTTCTCATAGGGTTTTGCTAGAGATACAGAACTTCTGTAAATCTAGACTCAGTGGCTAGAGTTAGGTACGACCTAGCCATGAGTCTAGAGTTACAAAGTTCGTTCCTAGCACCGAAAAGAATAAACTGATTCTCACGTAAGGCAGTAAAGAACTTTGTGGATTACACTAAATGTAAAAGGTATGAATAAAAAACTATATTCCTTTGCCTACAGACGACGGTCATGATGTTTACAAATATTCCAAGTTAACAGCTAATTGTATCTCAAAGGGTTAAGTCAACATTCACGGTTACCTCCCAGGTGCTGCTTTTTGCTGATGATACTGCCGTTTAACTTGCAGTTACTTGCCTTTCTGATTGTCAAAGGTTACAAAATGATCTCTCTAAGCTAGAAACGTGGGAAAAACTGTGGGACATGGAATTTAACCCTAGTAAATGCCAGGTCCTCCATATCACACGTAGTAGAAAACCTATCCAGTTCCCATATAAGCTTCATGGTCAAACACTTTCACCAGTTAAGGATGCAAAATACCTTGGTGTAGACATCAGCCAAGATCTCAGCTGGAATACACACATCTCACAAATAAAAACAAATGCAAACAGGAGACTAGGCTTTCTCAAACTTAACATCAAAACAAAACATGAAAATATCAAATCACTCTCTTACAAAACATTAGTCAGACCACAACTAGAGTATGCATCATCTGTATGGTCACCACACACCCAGGTTAATATTCACAAGCTGGAGATGGTCCAGCGACGCACAATCAGATGGGTAAAAAATGATTATTCCAGAGATACCAGTGTGACAGACCTGCAGAACACCCTTGGATGGAGCACCCTTGAGAACAAGCATCAAGACTCCAAATTGGTTATGTTTTACAAAATATACTACAATCTTGTACTTGTAGCAATCTCCCTGCCCAGTTACCTACAAGTTTATTTTTTTATTTTTGAAAACAGTCAGTCCTGCCTGCTGCGTATGTATATACAGTTTTAGCCAATTGCGAGTATACTCCTTGCAGAGTTATGCAATCACTGGAGATGAGATGATGAAGTCCCGAACAGGTTAACAAGACATATGCACCCCTTTAGTCTCCGCCAAACCCATGCAAACTCGGACTTCTTTAAGTACTCTTTTTTCCCCCATACCACAGTCCTGTGGAATAGATTACCCACGCATATTGCGATCCTGCCTGATCTTGAATCATTGTTGTTGTTGTTGTTATTTCCTTTTCCCCCAACATCCGCCCACGAAGGACCTATGTAGTTTCCGTCTCTTCTAGTAAGTTTAATACACTGTATAAAAACTAAGCACTATTTAGCCCTATGTGAAGCTGGTCGATTTTATTTTATCCAGTCTTTTAGTTCCCCTTATAAACTGTTGAAACAGCCCTAAGAGTGAGCCCTCATATCTATTTTCCCTTCTATGTTTCCAGTATGCCCTTAAATATTCTGACAGATCTTCATTATACTTGTTCAGTGTATCTTCCACATCTCTCTCTAGGACTCTTTAGGTTTGATACTCTGGGCGCTGAAGATGTGTGATGTGTTGTCTCTTTTTCATTACAATGTAGACACCCTTCTTTGGTATCTTCATTTATTTTTGCCATGTGACCGTTTTAAGTGAGAGTGCTCTATCAGTAGCTGATTTGTCAAAACCTCCATTTTCCTATCTGTTCGTACTGATTTTCTATTTCCTACCATTGGAAAAATCTGCATAAACTAATCATTCAAGCAGGCAGTGGCCCAAATCAATTATTAATCGTACAACAGTTGTTTTTAACCCTTTTATTCTTCTACTATTTTTCACAGTTTTAACCGTCTTGTTTCTTTTGACTGTGGGAGCTATCTTGCAGTAGTTTTATCTTTTATTAACACCCGGCGTGCACCCTGCCCATAATGCCCGTGAGAGGTGCGAAAAAAAAAAAAAAGCTAGTATAACAAGATAGATAGATAATTTATTGCAAGTCGAAATAGAGGAAAATAACCCAGGTGTGACGCCAATAAAAACGCGAGTAAGCTTTTCTTCGAAAAGTAGTGCTAAAGGGTCATTCAGAATTTGTCCTTTTCTCTGAATATTTACCTCAGAGTGAAGGAATTCTTCTAGAGTATTGGAAAAATTATCTATTCGCATGGAGGTCGCCATTTTCACGGTGATACCATCGTAACAACTTACCGTGAGAACCACAAACATTAGGTCCATTGAAACCAAATCTGTTTCCCGTAGCACAGGTGGAAGGTTTGACTTTTTTTAAAGGTAATGTCTTTTTCTATGCATTCCAAAATTGGTATCAGAATAAATAAAATAAAAAAAACGGTAACATTTTTTTTTCTTCATAGCTCTACTGTTAGCATATCGTCCAGGTGCGGACACTTTCAAATCTTCCATGGGTAATCACAAATCACATAATTTATTGCTTTCAGTATTCAGTTAAATACTCGTACATACGTTAACCTATGGTTGGGCTTCGCGCCCTTCGTACGTTCGCCCATACGAAAAAAAAAAATTCACATTTTTTTTTATTTATTCCGAAACCAATTTTAAAATGCATAGAAAAAAACATTAGCTTAAAAAATGTCAAAGGTATGTTCCTTCCACCTGTGGCCCATAGCAGGATTCGAAGTTGGGTATTCAGTTCTTCTTCATTTGTAATTTTAGACCCATCAGTACATTGTAGATTGATCTTACGTTAGCGAGTGTATATTAAGCTCTCAGGAACTCTATACAACAATAACGTCACAAGAGTAAAAGGAAAGTAACTCTATCAAAAATCAGTAGATGTAGAATCGGAGGTAAATGAACTATGCTATGATTAACAGATTCATAAGCTGACTGTACCTTTTAAACCTCAAAGTACACATGTAATTTTATTTCACAGCTCTTCTTTTTATTTTGATTTTATACTCCTGTTAAAAATTGTCGGTAATAAAAGCTCAACAGAGCTTATGTTCACATGTTACTATGTCTTGCCGACTTAAAATAAATTTTATCTTTTCTTCCCACTGATTTTTGCAAATGGTATGAGAGCAAATGGAGGTTACTCCGGTTTTGCTAATTACATCCCCAGAAAATCTGCTAATGTGCTATAAACTAACATGTGATTGCCTGATACCTACAGTTTGTACGATACTTACAAATATTTGGTGGCCTGATACCTACACAAACTTGGTAGTCTGAAACCTGCTAAAATTTGGTGGCCTCATACCTGCTAACATTAAAAGGGAAGTTACTCCGACTTCATTACTCCATACGTTTTGTCTCCCATTATGTGTGTAAACGGTAAACGCCTAAATACATTTCCATAGACTTACATTATAAGGGTTCTTCCGGTTGACTTCCCAAAATCTCACCGACTCTGAAATGAACTTTATTTTTTAGATTCATCCTAGTCCCACATAAAAATAACAAAATTTATACATGTGATCCAATACTTTATGCCAGTAATTTGGGCTAATGACACCACCCCCAATTTTGTGGCGTTTTAGTGGTCCGACCAAATATGTCAGTATTTTCAAATACCAAATATTTTGATTATAATTTATATCCAGTTTTTCTCTTCATATTTCATTTGTGATCTATCATGCAGCGCATTATTCAAACTATTTTCTTGTATGCTCCACTTAGTTTCAGCCAATCAGCAATCAAACACATAGTGTAGGTGCATGTTCCCTAGACAAAATCAACTGCTTCCGCTTTTCACCGATTTAGGGGTCTCATACCTAAAATCGTCGGACACCCAAAGCTGTTGACCCGCTACACTCCATACTTAATGATGTATGGTGACCCGCTACACTCCATACTTAATGATGTATGGAGCGTAGCAGTGTCAACAGTTTAGGGTGTCCTACGATGATGTGAAAATAGTGTGGAGAACAACAGGAAGTAGCTCTGATTTTCCTTTTTTTAGTCAGGACTTACTCATTTACTTTGAAAATCTCACGATAACAGAAGAATGAAGTGAGGTAACTCTGGCTTTTCCTTCATTTAGAAAGAACCAATTTTCTCCCTCGATTTATTTTTGCAAATGGCAAAAGAAAGATTGGATGTTACACTCACAAAATGTTACATTTTAGGCAGTACATCATGTCTCACTAGTTTTTGCATATGGTGTGATAAGAACAAAGGAGGTAACTCTGGTTTTCCTAATTTTAGGCAGTACTACTCAGATTTATTGTAAATGGCATCAGGATAACAAAGGGAGGTAACTCTGACTTTCTGAAGTCGTTACAGTTTGACACCCTTGGTATTTGCAAATGGCTAGAGTATAACAAAAGCGATGAAAGTCCTTATTTTACTTAAATTTGGTGGTCAGATACCTACAAAATTTGGTATTTGATACCTGCTTAAATGTTGCAGCCTGATCCCTACAAACTTTTGATTTGGTGGGCATAATTATACCTTCTTTAATGAGGTGGCCTGATACCTACGAACATTTGGTGGACTGATACCTACAAATTTAGTTAATACTAATTTATTTATTCTCGATTGTGAAATAAGTTCTTATGAGACTAATTCCAGATTGAATCAACCTCAAAGAGAGAGAGGCAATGTTGATTTATTTGTGTCTTGCCCAAGGGCACTAACAACATGGCGATGATAGGGATCAAACCCGGGACCCATTGCGCCAAGGCAGCTCCACCTACAAATACATACCTACAAATATTCTATGGACTGATACGTACACAAACTTGGTGCACATATACCTATACACATTAGTTGGTCCGATACCTTGAAATAAATTGTGGCCATATACCTATAAAAAATTTGGTTTGCTGATGCCTTCTTAAACCAAGGGAGGTAACACTTGACTCTGGGCAGTGCGATTTTACTCGTTGATTTTTGCAATCAAGATGTGAACAAAGGGAGGTAATTTTTTTCCTACTATTAGTCAAAACAATTCGTCTCCCTTGATTTTTGGCAAAAACCATATGAACAAAGTAAACCAGACTTTCTGACGTTAGTACAATTTGTCTCCCATGAATTCTGCAAATGGCACGGATAACAAAGGGAAGTAACTCTGGTCTTCTAAATCTTACTGAATACAGTTTGTATCCCTGGATTTTTTCACAAATGGCATCAGCAGGAAAAGGAGGTTACTCTGGTTCTTTATTTCAGGGAGTGATTTCTGTCTCAGATTATTTTAGGAAATGGTGTCAGCAGAAAAAAAGGGAAATTCTGGTTTCCTAATTTCAGTGGGTTCAGTTTGTCTCCTTTCATTTTGGTAAAGGGAAATTAGGTGGAAAACAAAGGGAAGTAATTGGTTTTCATAACTTTAGTCTGTATGATTTGTCTCCAATGGCATCAAAGGAACAAAGGGAGGTATTCAAATCTGGTTTTCCTAATTTTAGTACCTTTTAGTACTTTTTCTCCCATGATTTTTGGCTTGAGAAGCAGGTAACTGTTTTTTTTAAGTCGGTACTACTTTACATCATTGATTTTTGCAAATGGCATCCACACAACAGAGGGAGGTAAATCCTGTTTTCCTAATTTATATAAGTATGATTTTGGGAGATAATTCTGGCTCTGAGAATAATTTACCTCCCTTGATTTGTGCAGTGTGGAGAACAAAGGGAAGCACTGTTTTTCCCAATGACAGATCATTTCCCTGAATTTTCCGTAAAAGTGCGACACCAAAATTTATGGAGACAACTCAGGGTTTCTTACTTTTACTCAAATCTTGTGGTCAGACACCTACTTAAATGTGGTGGTCTGATACAATCAGTAAGCAAGGAGAACAAAGGTAAGTTACTCTGGTTTTCCCAATTTTGGTCAGTACAATATTTCTACATTGCTTTCAAATGCCATCAGAATAAAAGGTCATTCTGGTCACTTTTGTCTCCCTTGATTTTCGCAATTGACATGAGAACAAAGGGAACTAACTCAGGTTTTCCTACTTTTAGATATTATAATTGTCTCCTTCTGGTTTTTTTGGCGAAGAATGTCTGAGAACGAAGGGAAGTTTACTCCGACTTTCCTTAGTCAGCATTACTTGCCTCCCTTGATTTGCAAATGACGTGAGGAGTAACAAATAAAGTAACTGTGGTTTTTAAAATTTTAGTTAGTATGATTTGTTCCCCTTGATTTTGTGCAAAGGACACAAGAACAAAGGAAGGTAATTCTGACAATACTCTGTACGATTTGTCTCCATTGATTTTTTGCAAATGGCATGAGAACAAAGGAAGGTAACTCTGACTAAGGTAAGTAAGTATAATTTATTTTACCTTGATTTTTTAAAATAGCATAGAGAACAAAAAGTTACTATGGTTTTCCTAATTTTGGTCAGTAAGATTTGCCTGCCTTGAATTTTGCAAATTATGTGAACCAGGAGAACGAAGGAAAATTAAGGTGTACTCTAATTCATATTAGTAAAATCTTTTATGTCACCATTGTGAAAATGGGGAATAGCATGTGATTTTTGACATTCACCAGCAGGGTAACAGCAAAAATACAAATGCATGTGAAAGCTGAACAAGTTCAGTAAAAATTTTAATATTCATATTGAACAACATTTTACAACCTGCTGCTTACAGATGCAGACAGGATCAAATTGTGACTGTATATGAACACTTGTTGTTTTTGCCTGAAACCAATGTAAGTACTACTATTTTTCATATTTTGGCTGTCAAAACCTGTTTCGTTATTTTTAAACAAAGCTGTGTTCTGTGTTTGAACACTACACAGTATCCAAGTTACTGTCTGTTGCTGCTTCTGTATTCGCTTGTTCTTCACTTGTCCCAGCTTCATCAGTATCTTTTTGTGAGTTTTTCACAGTCACGGATCCGTTTTCATCATTTGCCAACTCAAAACCTTTCTCTTCTTCTGCATCGTCTGCTTCAGTCCCCCTTGGTGCCTCTTCTTCTTTATTCCACTGCTCTAATTCTGCCTCATCACCTGAGGCGATCCCAACAGGGGTTTCTGTACCAGACATTGGGGCATCTCTGGCTGCTTTCATTTCTTGAACTTGAGATTCTGAAATGGTTTGAATAACATTGCTGAGATGTATCTAGATAAGAGCAAACAAATCTCTTTATGATACCTTGCTTTGTGCAAGGGGGCGGAACCTAAAACTGTGATCTATCTGAAATAGATCTGAAATAGATCACAGTTTCAATAGAGTAGTATAGGAAATAGGACGTGATAAAAATCAGATAGAGAACAGTTTGCTCTTACAATTACATTATTACTTGGAGATTATGCATCAACGAAATAACTAAACAGTACCCTGTCTCTATCTTTACATTTTTTTACCTTTACATAGTTTTACAAGTAAGAGGCAGTGGACTCTCATCATTGCAAACTGTCTTAAGTCAATTCCTACCTATCTCAAACTCTTTTGCTGTTTACAAAAAAAAAATTAAACTACTTATGACACATTGAATTTTATTTGAAAACAAACATTTGTTATCGTTTCAACAGACATTGACTTTGATGTTGGAAATTTAGCAAGACAGGGGTGAAATAAAATCCAACTGCAAATGTACATGTATATCATACAGACATGGGTATTGAAGGGGAATCACTCAAATGCACCTTTTACTCTCATCAATAAGATTGAAGGAGTTGTCCCTCTTTTATAAGACAGTCATAATTTCTTATTGTGTTTGAAGAACATAGAATGTTGATTGAATTATTTATTTTACTCATTCACAACAGTTCATGACTAATAAAACAGTAATAAAATATAAAATTGTAATAAAACAATCCTGGCTAAACTAGATTTATTACTAAATGTGATTAACACCCCCGCAAGACTGCTTTGTCAACTGAAGAGGTTATAAGTGACAGAATATCTTCTAAAAATAGAGTTATGCTTCTTGTACACTTCACTACTTCTCATTGTGCTTGATCATTGTATGAAGTTGTATTGAATTCAAACAAGTTTTTTTTCCAGTTATGATCCTGACAAGGAAAAGTAACAAAGGGCAATAACTCTGCAAATAGTCAGGTTGAGTTGTATTGAATATTCCAGCAGTTTTCAAGTTATGCTCCTGACAAAGAAAATTAACAAAGGGCAATAACTCTGTTAATAGTCCAGATAGAGATATGGAAAGTGTCCATTGCATTTCCTCTCATTGTGTTTGACCGCTGTATAAAGTGTAATGGAATTCCAACCAAGTTTTCAAGTTATGCTCTTGACCAGGAAAAGCAACAAAGGGCAATATTTCAGTAATTAGTCGAGGTTAGAATCATGGTTAATGTATACTGGATTTCCTTTCATTGTGCTTGACCACTGAATGATGTTGTACTGACTTCAAACCAGTAGTTTTCAAGTTATGTTCTTGACAAGGAAAAGTAACAAAGGGCAATAACTCTGTAGTTATTCAAAGTAGAGTTATTGTTCTTGAACACTGCATGTTCACTCATTGTGCTTGACCATTGTATGAATTTGTATTGAATTCGAACCAGTAGTTTTCAAGTTGTGCTCTTGACAAGAAAAAGTGACAAAGGGCAATAACTCTGTTACTAGTCAAGATAGAGTTATGGTTCTTGTACATTGCGCTTTCTCTCATTGTGCTTGACCATTGTATGAAGATGTACCGAATACTAACCAGTAGCTTTCAAGTGATGCTCCGGACAAAGGAAAGTAGCAGAGGGCAATAACTCTGTAATGAGTCAAGATAGAGACATGGTTCTTGTACACTGCACTTTCTCTCATTGTACGTAGTTTCAAGTTATGGCCACAGGGTGACTCCTTTATACCCTCCCCCCCAAACTTCATCTATGGGGTATTAAAAGTGGTTACACTGGAAATTTCAATTTATACAAATGGAATCAACTTTCTGTATTGCTTTGAATAAAGGTGACAAAATCGTTGGTTTCACAGGTTTTATTCGCAAGCTACTTATGATCAATCATTAATCAGTGTGGTATGTATATTTACCATTGATGTTTTCAAAAGATGTAGGTATATTTTGGTGTCTAACATATTCGCCATTCTTTAATAGTGGTGAAAAATGCAAATTATTAACCACATCCAATATATCCCACAGTACAGTAGAGAGGACACTCACGTATATCTGACAGCTCCACTCCACATAATCTCAGATAATGACATCTTTCATCTTTGCCAACAAACGATCGAACAGAAGTTTTCCCTCGCCAACCACAAAATACAATTTCCACATTTGGCTCAGGATCACTGAAAATAAGAATGGTCATTCTAAGTATGATAAAATCTTAAGTTTCCTAACAGAAAGCAAGCTGATATTTCCAAATTAGCAAAATTTCACTTTTTGTCCTCATTTAATTGAAGTCTCTTGGACTCCACCACAAAAACTTCCAATTAAAAAGGAATTTGAGTTAGACTAAAATTCATTTGAAAATATTTTTGCAGGACCAACAAATGACTTAGAAATATGGCCAAACAAAAAAATGTGTGTTTCTGGTATCTGCACTTCAAAAATGGTCTTTTTTATTATTTTCTCATAAAAAAAAATATGCACTGTATGACCTTGGAAGTCAATGCACCATAAAACACCATTCATTCACTCCTTACTTTGCATACATGCAAAGTGTTCCAGTCATACTTCCAGGCAATTTGACATTAAAAATCATGAGATTGTATAAATAATCATAAGATACTTAAAGAATAAAATTAAACTTGATGGATGTTCAGTAGAACAATTAAGTGTTAGCCCTAAATGCTTTGTCAGAATAACCAACAATTTTGTGACAATATCTAAGTGTAAAAAAGGGCCAATCACTTTCATAAACATGACCTTGACCTACAAACTTTGGCGTCATCATGACCCCTAACTCTATAAGCAATACAACTTTGAAACTTTGATGAGGAAATATAAGAAATGGCAAAGTTATAGCTAACATTAAGTTTTCTGACAATATCTAAGGTCAAAAGGGCATAACGGTCAAATAAGACCTTGTACCTACAAAATCTGGCAGCATCACAACCCTTTTGACCTAAGCAATCATACATGTAATTTGAAAGTTTGATAAAGAAATCTTAAAAAATGGCAAAGTTATAGCAAAAATCTAATTATATAAAGGGCCATAACTTCTTTCAAATATGATTTTAACCACCATACTGTTAGGCTAGTATGCTCTTTGTAATAATGCAATGCAATTTACGGGAAAGTTTGATCCAAGTAAATCTTAAGAAATGCCAAAGTTTTAGCCAATGTTAAGTTTATCGTGAACATCCACAAATCTAAGTAAATAAAGGGGCATAACTCTGTCAAATATGACCTTGACTCTAAAATATTGTGGTGGCATCACACTGACCTTTTTGACATTAACCATATTCTAATCTGAAATGTTTGATAAAGAAATCTTAAGAAATGGACAAAGTTCCAGCAAAAACTGGCTATGTTTAAAAAGGCATAACTCTGTCAAAAATGACCTTGACCTACACGGTCTAGCGACATAGCCACTCCTTATGAATAAGCTAATTACAATTTTGTAAAGTTTGATGAACAATGATCTTAACCTTTGAAATGGCAAAGTTATAGCCAACCTTAAGTCTTCCATGACTAAAATCTAAGTAAAAAATTAAGTGGCATAACTCTGTCAAATATGACCATTTGACCTACTAAATTATGGCGGCATCATGACCTTATTGTCATAAGCAATACATATTGTAAAGTTTGATGAAGAAGGCTTAACAAATGGCAGTTAAATACCAAACTGGGACATGTTGTCATGTGCAGAGGACGACATCTCATACTGATAATTCATGTGCAGTCTGCTTGAAAATCCATTAAGTCAAATACAAAATAAATGTAAAGAATTCCAAAATGTTAGCCCTAAATCGAGGAGTAACAAGTCCATGTATATCAAGTGCCAAAAAAAAACAAATCACTTTCATAAACATATTAACAAAATTCTCACATGCTAACTCTGAATAATAAACATTTTTCCTTCTATTAATACAGTTGTCGATGGCAATAACAATTTTTCTCTAGGATTTGCAAAGGTCACCATGGCTAAGGTCACCTTGTACCGACAGAGGATAGGCTAAAACCAGCTGCAATCAGACTGAATGGATATGTAAGAACTGTTCAAAAGAATGGTTCAACTGTAGCAAACAGCTATTTCAAATGAAGCTACCAATACTTTTTTTCACTATGATTTTTAATCACCTGCTGGTAGGCTAGTATGTCTTTTTAATAATTCTTCTCAGGAATAAAATTTACTGGTAGGCTAGATTTCCATGCTAATTCTGGGGTTAAACCAAATTTTAACCATTAGATATTAAGCTTCTTATCAGTTGAATATCCACACATGAATAAAATTTACCGGTAAGCTAGATTTCCATGCTAATTCTGGGGTTAAACCAAATTTTAAGCTTCTTATCAGTTGAATATCCACACATGAATAAAATTTACCGGTAAGCTAGATTTCCATGCTAATTCTGGGGTTAAACCAAATTTTAAGCTTCTTATCAGTTGAATATCCACACATGAATAAAATTTACCGGTAGGCTAGATTTCCATGCTAATTCTGGGGTTAAACCAAATTTTAACCATTAGATATTAAGCTTCTTATCAGTTGAATATCCACACATGAATAAAAATTATCGGTAAGCTAGATTTCCATGCTAATTCTGGGGTTAAACCAAATTTTAAGCTTCTTATCAGTTGAATATCCACACATGAATAAAATTTACCGGTAGGCTAGATTTCCATGCTAATTCTGGGGTTAAACCAAATTTTAACCATTAGATATTAAGCTTCTTATCAGTTGAATATCCACACATGAATAAAATTTACCGGTAAGCTAGATTTCCATGCTAATTCTGGGGTTAAACCAAATTTTAAGCTTCTTATCAGTTGAATATCCACACATGAATAAAATTTACTGGTAGGCTAGATTTCCATGCTAATTCTGGGGTTAAACCAAATTTTAACCATTAGATATTAAGCTTCTTATCAGTTGAATATCCACACATGAATAAAATTTACCGATAAGCTATTTTTCCATCCTAATTCTGGGGTTAAACCAAATTTTAAGCTTCTTATCAGTTGAATATCCACACATGAATAAAATTTACGTTGTAAGCTAGATTTCCATGCTAATTCTGGGGTTAAACCAAATTTTAAGCTTCTTATCAGTTGAATATCCACACATGAATAAAATTTACCGGTAGGCTAGATTTCCATGCTAATTCTGGGGTTAAACCAAATTTTAACCATTAGATATTAAGCTTCTTATCAGTTGAATATCCACACATGAATAAATAAATACAATGCATGTGTGTCAGGTAGCCAGCTCTGAAATATTATTATGATTTAATCAAAATCTAATTTCTCCTGTTTGTTTTTCAACCATATTCTCATTTGATATTTATTTTATTAAAAAAGTGGAGAAATCCAGGAGAAACTGGTTATTGTTTAATAAACTCGTAAAAAACTGGAATGTACCTAGACCAGGTCCAGCTACCTAGCCACTGCCTAGTAGAAATCTAATTAAAATTCTGTACAATATATAACAATGATTTTACCTTTCACTTGGCTTAAAGTGAAACAAAACACTTCCAGGATCTGAAATAATAAAACATTGAGTGTTACTTTATTGCAAGTACCATTTTACTAGATTCATGACACATTTTATTTATCAAGCGGCCAGACATCATAAAACTTGACAAAGGGCAACAACTGTGCTAAAACTCACCAAACTGGGACATGTTGTCAATGTGCAGAACTACATCTCAAACTGATAATTCATGTGCAGTTTGGTTGAAAAACCATTAAGTCATTCAGGGGAAGTAGTGCAGACATCATAAAATTAGACAAATCAAGGGCAATAACTCCGCCTAAAATGATTGAATTGGAAAGTGCCAACAATATGCAAATGGACTATATCCCAACAGTTCCAATCACAATTACATAAAACTGACCATTGTCTAAACTGGTTGTAACAGTAGAATCAAGGTAAGTGTTAAAAGACTGCACACCATGTTTGGAAAGCGTGTCTGTCTTCATGATACTGCAAACGCGACTTCTCTGGATAAAGCATTAAACAATACATTTCCAGGATCACTTTGAATTTATTGATATAGAAGAAGAGATTTACTGGTAGGATAATGATAGAACTGTGTTCTATTGAAGTCTAAAGCAATGTTGACATATGCCTTTCTTTTGTATTCAAATCATTTCTTCACAACTAGATGAGTGTTCAGTAGAACACTTGTGTCGCCCTCTTACGCTTTGTCAGAATAACCAATAATTTTGTGACAAAATCTAAGTACAAAAAGGGGCATTACTCTGTCAAATATGACCTTGACATTACCATAATTGGCGGCATCACAACCCTTATGTCATAAGCAATACAATTGTAAATTTGATGAAGAAATCTTAAGAAATGGCAAAGTTATAGCCAACATTAAGTTTATGTGACGGACGGACAGGCAAAGCAATCCCTATGTATCGCCTTTTCTCCAAAAGGGCGACACAAAAATGAGTTGCCAGAAAAAAATACTGTACTATACTTCTAACATGTACTTATCGATTTAATAGAATGATTTTGGTAAAAATAAATGTAATTTCCATCCGTAAGACATCTTTCTTGGTAAAATAAGAGGTACTTGTAATTAGTTTATACTAACTGATTTTAGCTTGATTGTGAAGAAAACTTGCAGCTTATCGAGTCACTCTCACAAAACGCTTCCTGGAAAAACCAGTACTGGTGTCATATGAGGAGGTAGAATTGTGACCCCAGTGGGGCTCAATCCCACAACCTCCATGACAAGTGGCAATCACCTTAACCTCTACACTTGTAATTGTGCTCCTGGGACTTTAAATACATATATAGAAGTAGCATAGAAAAACATACATGAAACTTACCTATTGCATGTACGATTTCTTGCGCGGGAGGAGCTAATTTACATATGAATGGGTTCTCCTGGCTCAGTACAGTGATGATATCTTGCTTAGTCAGCATTATACGTCTTCCTTTCAGATGCCGCTGGATCGCTAACAATCCCTGTAAAGTATCAAACTTTTATATGATTTTGTTTAATATTGTGAACTGGGTAATTTTTGCACAAAGAAAGTTTTGTGATTGAATGGCAGACAAACTTAGTCAAGTATAGGGAGTGTTTTTATTATAAATTTATGCAAAACGAATCTTCCATGAAATTTTTGAATTTGAAAAAAAAATGGACAGAAAATAAAGCATCGCCAATATAAGATTGAATGTGAAACAAGTTCCCTCAGCTTTTATCAATTGATGTGGACAAACATCGCTGAAAAAAATTAAACTAGAGCTATCACTAAATGTGATTAATACCCCCAAAAGACTGCTTTATAAACTGAGAAAGTTCGTAGTAACAGAATACCTTGCAAACAAACTAAAAAGAGATATTGTTCTTGGCAATAACTCTGTAATTTGTCAAGATAGAGTTATGGTTCTTGTACACTGCACTTCCTCTCATTGTGCTTGACCATTGTATGAAGTTGTATTGAATTCCAACCAATAGTTTTTGAATAATGCTCCGGACAAGTAAAAAGTAACAAAGGGCAATAACACTGAAATGAGTCAAGATAGAGTTATGGTTCTTGTACACTGCACTTCCTCTCATTGTGCTTCATCATTGTATGAAATTGTATTGAATTCCAACCAGTAGTTTTCAAGTTATGCTCCGGACAAGGAAAAGTAACAAAGGGCAATAACTCTTTAATTAGTCAAGATGGAGTTATAGTTCTTGTGCACTGCACTTCCTCTCAATGTGCTTGACCATTGTATGAAGTTGTATTGAATTCCAACCAGTAGTTTTCAAGTAATGCTCGGACAAGGAAAAGTAACAAAGGGCAATAACTCTGTAATTAGTCAAGATGGAGTTATAGTTCTTGTGCACTGCACTTCCTCTCAATGTGCTTGATCATTGTATGAAGTTGTATTGAATTCAACACCAGTAGTTTTCAAGTTCATGCTCCGACAAAGGAAAAGCAACAAAGGGCAATAACTCTGTAATTAGTCAAGATGGAGTTATGGTTCTTCTGCACTGCACTTCCTCTCAATGTGCTTGACCATTGTATGAAGTTGTATTGAATTCCAACCAGTAGTTTTCAAGTTATGCTCCGGACAAGGAAAACTAACAAAGGGCAATAACTCTGTAATTAGTCAAGATAGAGTTATAGTTCTTGTGCACTGCACTTCCTCTCAATGTGCTTGACCATTGTATGAAGTTGTATTAAATTCCAACCAGTAGTTTTCACGTTATGCTAGGGAAGGAGAAAACTTAACAAAGGGCAATAACTCTGTAATTAGTCAAGATGGAGTTATAGTTCTTGTGCACTGCACTTCCTCTCAATGTGCTTGATCATTGTATGAAGTTGTATTGAATTCCAACAAGTAGTTTTCAAGTTATGCTCCGGACAAGGAAAATGCAACAGACCGCCCGACCGACCGACCGACCGACCGACCGACCAACCACCGGGTGACTCCTATATACCCCCCTAAACTTTGTTTTGGGGGTATAATAAAAAACCATTAAAGTGCAATATGCCGACAATATGTACAAACAGGCTTGGTAGCAATTGATCAATCCCTAGGCAGATACAGGAACATGTGACAACAATGTGCACTGTGGGGTAAGACCTCTTTAGAAAGATTTTATACTGAACTAAATATTGTTTAAAAAAAAGATGTATGTCTTCCAACCCTATAATCTTGACCTTTTAGCTAGTGATCTCAAATTACAATATGCATAACAAGACTTCATACTGATGCTTCCTGCAAAGTTTTATTAATTCCAGGAGGGTGTTTTGGAGAAGAAGTGCTGACAAGATTTTCAGTTTTCAGGTCTCTTTTACCTTGACCTTAAAGCTAGTGTCCCAAAATTATAATATGCATAACTAGACTTGATACTGATGCTTCATGGAAAGTTTCATAAAAATTCAGCAAGGGGTACTGAAGAAGTAGCAGGGACAATACTTTACTCAGTATCAAGATGTCATATAAGTAAGCCAAACATCTTCAAAGTCCTGTAACTCATACAAAAATCAATGAAGTTGAAAATCCTGAACATAAGCATAATTATACTTGGTACTAAACATTCTTACAAAGTTTCAGTAAAATCCATCCAGGTGTGCAGGACTAGTTGTCCGTACAAACTTCATGACCGACAAAAAGGCACACTGACAGACAGCACAAAATCAACTAGAACTATCACTGAAGGTGATGAATACCCCCCAAAAACCTGACTGACAGTATATAAAATTAATTTAACATTTGATTCTTTTATTATTGGACCTGCACAACTTAAGCACGGTACTTATCACTTTTGTGCAGCATAATTATATTCTTACCAGGGCTTTTGGAGATTTAGCCTCCACAAGATTTTACTATCTCCAGCCCCTGTGACCTTGACCTAGTGACCTAAAACGTGGACCATGCACAACTAGGCATGGTACTTATCACTTCTGTTAAATATCATTAAATTGTGACCAGGGGTTTAGGAGATTAGGAGTGCACACTTGTTACCCTGACCTTGACCTTTGACCTAGTGACTCAAAACATGGACCATGCTTCTGTAAAATATCATTAAATTATGAGCGGGGGTTTTGGAGATTTAGCCTCCACAATATTTACTATCTCCAGCTCCTGTGACCTTCACCTTTGACCTAGTGACCCAAAACATGGTCCATGCACTACTAGGCATTATACTTATCACTTCTGTGAAGTATCATTAAATTCAGACCAGGGGTTAGAAGGACGTTCTTACTAAATGTAGCCACATAACAGCCAATTATCCTACAGAATGAATGGATTGTTATGTATTGTTTGCTATGGACTGTTTAGCCACCTAAGTACCTATTTGTAAGAGCTGACAGACAGACAAGCTGAATCCAGTACAGGTATGAGTAGCCTAAATTGGTGAAAACTGGAAGCAGGCTATTTTGTCTAGGGAACGTGCGGACCTACACTATGTGTCTGATTCCTGATTGGCTCAAACTAAGGGGATGCATACAGGAAAAATTATTTTGAAATAATCGCTGGATGATAGATCACAAATGAAATATGAAGAGAAAAACCTGGATATAAATTATAATTAAACTATTTGGTATTTGAAAATACTGACATATTTGGTCGGTGACCACTAAAACTGCTAGAAATATGGGTTGGTGTCATTCAGCTCAAAATTACTGGCATAAATATTGGATCACATGGCCATAAATTTTTTTATTTTTATGTGGGACTAGGATGATTCTACAAAATAAAAGGCATTGCAGCAGTCAGTGAGATTTTGGGTAGTTGCACCGGCCGAAAACCTTATAATGCAAGTCTATGGAAATGTATTTAAGCTACTTATACATAAACTCCCCCTTACACTTTGTGTTCGGCGGGGTATAATAAATCTCCACACTACATCGTTGTGGGAGACCTAACAATCTTAGAACCTGTATGTATCATTAACACCTGAAAGAAAGTAATTTATCTCCTGTGAGAGCTGAAGTCGCAATCCGGTACAAGTGGGGATGGTGCGTTGCTGAAACACTTCACTCCTAGGTTGATGAACTGTGAATGTAAATTAAATGCTTATAATAACTGTGAATGTAAATTAACTCAATTGACTGAAACATTTTCACCCCTATCCTGAAATACTGAGCCTCCCCCCTACTAGATTTCTATACTGTAACTGTATGTATAACAAACGTCTAAAAAGAAGTCCCTTTTCTAATTTATACTCATCTATTTGATCTCGATTGTAAAAAATTTCTTACAACTTAGTATATTAGTCACTCTCGAGACTCACTCGATATGGAACCAACCTGGAAGAGAAAGGGGGGCAATGTGGAATTATCTGTGTCTTGCCCTTGAACACTACCACCATGTTTTTATCTAAAATTAGTGAATGTGCTTGAAACTCTCAATATGGCCATTTGCAATGGATATATAACAACCAGAGACTGGAAGATCACGATGGTTCAAACTACTGAGCCCCCAAACTAAAATTGATGGCCCTTTCAAGTTCGAGCATCAGGGAAGTTTGACTGTTTATGCATAATATGTTATGATCTGAATTTTCTAATAAATTATTTCAATTCTACACACTAATTAACTGGAGAAAAAACTAGAGCTATCACTAAATGTGATTAATACCCCCAAAAGACTGCTTTATAAACTGAAGAAGTTCGTAGTAACATAATACCTTGCAAACAAACTAAAAAGAGATATTGTTCCTTGGCAATAACTCTGTAATTTGTCAAGATAGGTTATGGTTCTTGTACACTGCACTTCCTCTACAAAATGCAAGCCATTGTATGAAGTCGTATTGAATTCCAACTTGTAGTTTTCAAGTTATGCTTTGGACAAGGAAAACTAACAAGGGCAATAACTCAAGTACATACTCAAGATAGAGTTATAGTTCTTGTACACTGCACTTCCTCTGAGTTTGTTTGATCATTGTATGAAATTGTATTGAATCTCCAACTAGTATTTTTCAAGTTATGCCCGGACAAGGAAAAGTAACTAAAGGGCAATAACTCTGAAATTAGTCAAGATGGGTTATGGTTCTTGTGCACTGCACTTCCTCTCAATGTCCTTGACCATTGTATGAAGTTGTATTGAATTCCAACTTGTACTTTTCAAGTTATGCTTTGGACAAGGAAAACTAACAAAGGCAATAACTCAGTACATACTCAAGATAGAGTTATAGTTCCTGTACACTGCACTTACTCTGAGTTTGCTTGACCCTTATATGAAATTGTATTGACCTCCAACCTTTAGTTTTCAATGTTATGCTACGGACAAGGAAAAGTAACAAAGGGCAATACCTTTTGTAATTTTAGTCAAGATGGAGTTATTGGTTCTTGTGCACTGCACTTCCTCTAATCTGCTTGACCATTGTATGAAGTTGTATTGAATTCCAACTAGTAGTTTTGGAATTATGCCTCGGACAAGGAAAAGTAACAAAGGGCAATAACTCTGTAATTAGTCAAGATGGAGTTATGGTTCTTGTGCACTTGCACTTCCTATCAATGTGTTTGACCATTGTATGAAGTTGTATTGAATTCCAACTAGTAGTTTTCAAGTTATGCCCTTTGACAAGGAATAGTAACAACAGGGCAATAACTCTGTAATTAGTCAAGATGGAGTTATACTTCTTGTGCACTGCACTTCAACTAAATGTCTTGATGCCATTGTATCAAGTTGTATTGAATTCCAACTGGTAGTTTGACTGTTTATGCAGTAATATGTAATGATGCCGAATTTTCCAATAAACTATTCCAATTCTACCGACCACTAATTAACTGACCGACCGACCAACCACCGGGTGACTCCTATATACCCCCCTAAACTTCGTTTTGGGGGTATAAAGAAACTTTTGGTGAGTCAGATGGCCCTGTATCGCTCACCTTGTTACCATTGGCTATAGTACAAGGTCAACAATTATGTCTATTTTGACCTTTGGGTCCTGATTTGAATAATATATTTTTGTATTCTCAGATGTCCACTGCATAAGTCTACATTTTAAATCTGTAAGCTCTTGGCCTTGTGGTTTTAGACAAGAAGAATATTTGCCTATGTGAGCCTATGTAAAATCAAGTGAACCCTTATGCAGGGTCAATTTTGACTCTTGAGTTATGATCTGAACAATCTTGGTAGAGGCCCACAAGATAATGCTCTATGCCAAATATCTCAGCTCTGGGCCTTCCAGTTTTTGAGAAGATTTTTTAAAAGTTTTCCCTTTCCATTGCCATGGCAACCAGAGTTCTGCAATTCTTTGAACAACTTTGGTACAGCTTCATGCAAGGAACATCCCTTCAAGTTTCATCAACACTGGCCCAGTGGTTTCATAGTAGACGATGTTTGAAGGTATTGGTGGATGGGCGTACATTATAATTTTTATGATGGACACCAGACGGTGAGCAATTCTTATAGCTCACCCTGGCACAAGCAATCAAAAAAAAAAGAATTACCCAGGATTTTCTATTAACCTTTATGGTATGAATGTATATATAGCATGTGATTACATGTTACACTGAGCTGTTAACTAGTCAATAACAAGCTGTACAAGGAAAAGCCATTTACAATAACTGTTTACCATTAGTTATGTCTTAACTAAACAAACATTGGCATTTCATGCTGAGCTTGTGATAATGTAAAAATGTTTACCACTGATCAGGGTCTTAGTCATTTCCAGGCTTGGCATGTAAATTATTCTCATGAAGCCTGTATTCAGAACTTAAAAAGTTGTTGTCCAAATCTCTATTCAACATTGTAAGCATCATGTGGAAGCAATCATTTGAAACTGACTTAGGTAATTTCAAGAAACTAGAGCTATCACTAAATGTGATTAATACCCCTGAAAGACTGCTTTATAAACTGAGGAAGTTTGTAGTAACAGAATACCTTGCAAACAAACCAAAAAGAGATATTGTTCTTGGCAATAACTCTGTAATTTGTCAAGATAGAGTTATGGTTCTTGTACACTAGACTTCCTCTCAATGTGCTTGACCATTGTATGAAGTTGTAGTGAATTCCAACCAATAGTTTTCGAATTATGCTCCGGACAAGTACAAGTAGCAAAGGGCAATAACTCTGAAATGAGTCAAGATAGAGTTATTGTTCTTTTGCACTGCACTTCCTCTCATTGTGCTTGACCATTGTATGATGTTGTATTGAATTCCAACCTGTAGTTTTCGAATAATGCTCCGGACAAGGAAAAGTAACAAAGGGCAATAACTCTGTAATTAGTCAAGATGGAGTTATGTTTCCTATGCACTGCACTTCCTCTCATTGTGCTTGACCATTGTATGAAGTTGTATTGAATTCCAACCAGTAGTTTTCGAATTATGCTCTGGACAAGGAAAAGTAACAAAGGGCAATAACTCTGTAATTACTCAAGATAGTTATTTTTCCTATGCACTGCACTTCCTCTCATTGTGCTTGACCATTGTATGAAGTTGTAGTGAATTCCAACCAATAGTTTTCAAGTTATGCTCTGGACAAGGAAAAGTAACAAAGGGCAATAACTCTGTAATTACTCAAGATAGAGTTATGGTTCCTATGCACTGCACTCCCTCTCAATGTGCTTGACCATTGTATGAGGTTGTATTGAATTCCAACCAGTAGTTTTCAAGTTATGCTCCGGACAAGGAAAACTAACAAAGGGCAATAACTCTGTAATTAGTCGAGATGGAGTTATGTTTCCTGTGCACTGCACTTCCTCTCAATGTGCTTGACCATTGTATGAAGTTGTATTGAATTCCAACTGGTAGTTTTCAAGTTATGCTCCGGACAAGGAAAATGCAACAGACCGCCCGCCCGACCAACCACCGGGTGACTCCTATATACCCCCCAAAACTTTGTTTCGGGGGTATAAATATAATTGACTGCAGGAATATCAACGTATTTATATACAACTGACCTTTACTCTATCGCTGTTACATCTGACTAGATTGCGTATCGGCTTCGAGACATAATACAGAACACGCTTCATGTTTCTGTACATAATCTGTTCCACACCCAGGTCATCAGAGATGTCATAGAACTCTCTGAAATAATCAAATATCTATGATATACTAGTAACTAGAACACAGTTTTCGGAACATAATTATGCCTCCCTGCCCCACCTTCCATGAACTTCAAAATGACAATCACCCAACACTTCCCTTTACTGTTGTTTTACTTCGTATACAGTTTCAATAAATTCCGTTCAGTGCTTATTGTAATGCCCAAGGAAGAAAATGTAATAAAGGGAGACAATTAAAACATCAGCATACATAGTTAAGTGTCTTGCACACTGCACTTGCCTTGAATGCCCTTAATCAATGTATGAACAAGAGCTGTTGCTCACAAGTGACAAATGCCCCTGAAAGAGGTGTCTCACAGTCTGTGTCCTCTCCATGTGTTCAATAAATGTGCTACGTAATTTCAAAATCCTTCAATGCATGACAGAGTTACCATGCATACAGTATTCCATTACTTTTAAACACTAAGTGTGACCTTGACCTTTGAGGTAGGGACATGGTTCTTGCACACAACACATTGTCTTGATGTGCTGTCCATTTGTGCCAAGTTATTTTAAATCAATCAATGCATGACAAAATTACAGTCCGGACACAAATGTATGCATATATACAGGATTCCATAACCTATAAACTCTAAGTGTGACCTTGACCTTTGAGGTAGGGATGTAGGTCTTGCATTTGACACATCAGCTTGATGTGCTGAACATTTGTGCCAAGTTATTTTTAAATCAATCAATGCATGACAAAGTTATAACCCAAACACAAATGTATGCATATAACAAGAGGGCCAAGATGGCCCTATATTGCTCACCTTGGTACAAGTCCACTTGCCTGGTGGAAGATCACTAGATAATGTTATATACCAAATAAGTTATAAGTTTTCCTATATACGCCTTTGTAAAACAAATGATCCCCCCCCTCCCCCCGGGCAAGGTCAATTTTGACCCCAGGGGCATAATTTGAACAAACTTTAAAGAGGTCTACTAGGCAATGCTACATGCCAAATATCTAAGCTCTAGGCCTTGTGGTTTCAGAGAAGAAGATTTTTTAAGTTTTTACTATATATTCCTATGCAAAACTAAGTGACCCCCGGTGCGGGGTCAATTTTGACCCGGGGGTCATAATTTGAACAATATTGGTAGAGGTCCACTAGCCAATGCTACATGCCAAATATCTAAGCTCTAGGCCTTGTGGTTTCAGAGAAGAAGATTTTTAAAGTTTTTACTATATAAGCCTATGTAAAACTAAGTGACCCCCGGTGCGGGGTCAATTTTGATCCGGGGCTCATAATTTGAACAATCTTGGTAGAGGTCCACTAGCCAATGCTACATGCCAAATATCTAAGCTCTAGGCCTTGTGGTTTCAGAGAAGAAGATTTTTTAAGTTTTTCCTATATATTCCTATGCAAAACTAAGTGACCCCGGGCGGGGTCAATTTTGACCTGGGGCTCATAATTTGAACAATATTGGTAGAGGTCCAATGCCAATGCTACATGCCAAATATCTAAGCTCTAGGCCTTGTGGTTTCAGAGAAGAAGATTTTTTAAGTTTTTCCTATATATTCCTATGCAAAACTAAGTGACCCCCCGTGCGGAGTCAATTTTGACCTGGGGCTCATAATTTGAACAATCTTGGTAGAGGTCCACTAGACAATGCTACATGCCAAATATCTAAGCTCTAGGCCTTGTGGTTTCAGAGAAGAAGATTTTTAAAGTTTTTCCAATATATTCCTATGCAAAAACTAAGTGCCCACCGCGGGTCAATTTTGACCCGGGGGTCATAATTTGAACAAGCTTGGTAGAGGTCCACTAGACAATGCTACATGCAAAATATCTAAGCTCTAGGCCTTGTGGTTTCAGAGAAGAAGATTTTTAAAGTTTTTCCTATTTGTTGCCATAGCAACCAGAGTTCTGCATGGAATGGAATTCTTTGAACAATTTTGGTAAAGCTTCATGCAAGGAACATTCCTGCATAGTTTTATCAACATTGGCCTAGAGGTTTCAGAGGAGATGTCATTTGAATCAAAATGTTGACGGACGACGGACAATCATCGATCAGAAAAGCTCACGCTGGCGTAGCCAGGTGAGCTAAAAATCCTTCAATGCATGACAAAGTAACAGTCCAGACACAAATGTGTGCATATATAGAGGATTCCATTACCTTCAAACTCTAAGTGTGACCTTGACCTTTGAAGTAGGGGCGTGGGTCTTGTATGCTACACGTCGTCTTGATGTGCTAGACATTTGTGCCAAGTTATTTTAAAATCCTTCAATGCATGACAGAGTTACAGTCCGGACACTAATTTGTAAGTGGGGACGCACAGACGTACGGACAGACAGACGGACGGTGCGATTTTAATATGCCACCCTTCAGGGGCATAAAAACAAGGGTAGCTCATGGTGGTGAACATTTGTGGCAAGTTACATCAAAATCTCTCCATGCATGAAGAAGAAATGCTCCTGACAAAGATATTCTTGAATTTGACCTTTAACCTCTAAGTGTGACCTTGACCTTAGACCTAGGGACCTGGTTCTTGCGCATGACACTCCGTCTCATGGTGGTGAACATTTGTGCCAAGTAACATCAAAATCCCTCCATGCATGAAGAAGAAATGCTCTGGACAAAGTCATTCTTTAATTATTTTTGCATCTGACCTTTGGGCTCTAAGTGTGACCTTGACCTTGGAACTAGGGACCTGGTTCTTGCGCATGACACTCTATCTCATGATGGTGAACATTTGTACCAAGTTACATCAAAATCCCTCCATGCATGAAGTAGATATGCTCCAGACAAAGTCATTCTTGAATTTGACCTTTAACCTCTAAATGTGACCTTGACCTTAGACCTAGGGACCTGGTCCTTGTGGATGACACTCCGTCTCGTGATGGTGAAAATTTGTACTAAGTTACATCAAAATCCCTGCATGCATGAAGAAGATATGCTCCGGATAAACTAAACTCGGACGGACACACGGACGCACATACACCAAACTGCCATTTGGACAACTATATCAAGCTTTCGCAAGCGGCTTGACACAATTCATAGGCTTTGATTTTTAATTATCAGTGAATCCTAGAGAAATCTGGGACAGTCTGTAAACTGTACAGGAAACTGTAGCAAATGCTTTAAATTGATATCGGCTATGTGTGAATTGCAGGTTCCTTACTTAATATTTGGCCAGATAGGATCGTCTTTAGAACAAAAAATAAACGGATCTTCCCTGTGCCCAGAGAAAACAACTCTGACTTCCTCTTCCTGTTCTTTCTTCATCCTCTTCGCAGGTGGCGGTCTGTAACAAATTGTAGTATATTTGTATATAAATACCCTTTTCTTTCCTTTGTGGATTAGTTTTATACTTATTTATTTATACTTGACTTCAATACAAGTTTTTGCTCTCAAGACTCAGTCCAAATTGAAGAGAGAGGCAATGTGGAATTATCTGTGTCTTGCCTTAAGGTACTACTACTACTTGGGCACGTGTGGTATCAAACTTCATTCCTGAGGCGAAACACTAACACTTCACAAAGGCGGCTCCTTTTGGGTTAACATCATTTCAACAGTATTTCAGTTACTAGCAGGCAAACAGTTTACTTTACAATTGTTCCTGGGAAAGATCCTTAATAGACACTCATAAGAAACTGCCAACTTCTCACATAAAGAGTTGGGTCAGAACTGAGGCTCAATCCAATGACCAATCAGTGGAAAGTCTAGTGACTTCAAGTCTGCAACCTTGAAACACCTTAGCAAAGATAACATTTTGATGGATTAAGACAATCTCGGCTATATCAAACTAGAGCTATCACTAAATGTGATTAATACCCCCAAAAGACTGCTTTATAAACTGAGAAAGTTCGTAGTAACAGAATACCTTGCAAACAAACTAAAAAGAGATATTGTTCTTGGCAATAATTCTGTAATTTATCAAGATAGAGTTATGGTTCTTGTACACTGCACTTCCTCTCATTGTGCTTGACCATTGTATGAAGTTGTATTGAATTCCAACCAATAGTTTTGAATAATGCTCCAGACAAGTAAAAGTAACAAAGGGCATAACTCTGAAATGAGTCAAGATAGAGTTATTGTTTTTTCACACTGCACTTCCTGTCTTGTGCTTGACCATTGTATGAAATTGTATTGAATTCCAACCAGTAGTTTTCGAATAATGCTCCGGACAAGGAAAAGTAACAAAGGGCAATAACTCTGTAATGAGTCAAGATTGAGTTATGGTTCCTGTGCACTGCACTTCCTCTTATTGTGCTTGACCATTGTATGAAGTTGTTTTGAATTCCAACTAGTACTTTTCGAATTACGCTCCGGACAAGGAAAAGTAACAAAGGGCAATAACTCTGAAATGAGTCAAGATGGAGTTATGGTTCTTGTGCACTGCACTTCCTCTCAATGTACTTGACCATTGTATGAGGTTATATTGAATTCCAACCAGTAGTTTTCAAGTAATGCTCTGGAGAAGAAAAAATAACAAAGGGCAATAACTCTGAAAATACTCTAGATAGAGTTATGGTTCTTCTGCACTGCACTTCCTCTCAATGTGCTTGACCATTGTATGAAGTTGTATTGAATACCAACTAGTAGCTTTCGAATAATGCTCCGGACAAGGAAAAGTAACAAAGGGCAATAACTCTGTAATTAGTCAAGATGGAGTTATAGTTCCTGTGCACTGCACTTCCTCTTATTGTGCTTGACCATTGTATGAAGTTGTATTGAATTCCAACCAGTAGTTTTCAAGTTATGCTCCGGACAAGGAAAAGTAACAAAGGGCAATACTCTGTAATTAGTCAAGATGGGTTATGGTTCTTCTGCACTGCACTTCCTCTCAATGTGCTTGACCTTTGTATGAAGTTGTATTGAATTCCAACCAGTAGTTTTCGAATAATGCTCCGGACAAGGAAAAGTAACAAAGGGCAATACTCTGTAATTAGTCAAGAAGGAGTTATACTTCTTGTGCACTGCACTTCCTCTCAATGTGCTTGACCATTGTATGAAGTTGTATTGAATTCAACCAGTAGTTTTCAAGTTATGCTCGGACAAGGAAAACTAACAAAGGGCAATAACTCTGTAATTAGTCAAGATGGACTTATAGTTCTTATGCACTGCACTTCCTCTCAAATGTGCTTGATCTTGCTGAAGTTGTATTGAATTCCAACCAGTAGTTTTCAAGTTATGCTCGGACAAGGAAAATGCAACGACCGACCGACCGCCCGCCCGACCGCCCGACCGACCGACCGACCGACCAACCACCGGGTGACTCCTATATACCCCCCTAAACTTCGTTTTGGGGGTATAATGAGTATTGGTCAAGTTTATTTATGACTTTAACTTATGACTACTTGAAAAGGTAACAGACTAACCTTTTCCATGGTTGAGTGGTTGGAGTCGCTGACTTGAAAAAACTGCAACCTCTCATACATTGAGGGTCATGGGTTTGAGCCCTGCTACCGATCAGGTCTCTTTATAAGAGAAAGTTGGCAGTTTGTGCAAAGGATAGGGGTCTAGTACTGGTTCTTCCAGTTCTTTAAGTATTTTGGAATCTACAGTAGCTATTGAAAAAACATTGACCTCAAACATGCGTAATTACTTCAAATACATAGAACAATTTTAAACCGGTATACCTATCTTCACCAGTATCTCCTGAACCTGCAACTTGATCCTGGTCTAATATTTCTACTTCCTCATCTCTAACCTCTGCTTCCCCATTCTTTTCATCAATTCCTTCCACACTACTTCCACTTGGTTCACTCTTTGTGTCCATTTTATCTACACTTTCAGTTTTTACCTCTTCACAAATTTCAGACTGTGCAGTCTGTGTTTCCAATTTTTCCGATTTAACTTCACTATCCGTTCTTTCAGTTTTGTCACATGTTGCACTTTCTGTTTCCATAGAAACATTTGATTTCTCAGTTTTATCTTTCTGTGTTTCTGTTTGCTGTTCAACCTGATCTGTTTTCGTATTTTTGCCTTCATTTCCTGATTCTGTAGTTTAAAACATTTACAGGTAATTTAATTATGAAAAACACTTTCTTAATAATGGTTAGTTTTAATAATTACTACACTTGGTAATAATTACTTATTAACAATTACTTTACTTTATGGTTTGAACAAATTTGGTAGAGCCCTTGTGATTTTGGAGAAGAAGATTTTTAAAGCTTGACCTATGTAAGTCTATATAAAACATGTGGCTGGTGCAGGGCCAAATACTAACCACAGGGGCAATATACAATTGGTAGAGGTCCACTAGCCAATACTACTAAACATCTAAGCTCTAGACCTTGTGGTTTTCCTTTACTAAGTGACCCCTTGGGTGTGGTCAATATTGACCACAGGGGGAAGCTTTGTACAAACTTCAAAGAGGTCCACGAGACAATGTTACACACTAAATATCAAAGCTCTAGGCCATGTGCTTTCAGAGAACAAGATTTTCTAAAGATTTACTATGTATGTCTATGTAAAACAAGTGACACCCTGGGCAGGGCCAATATTGACCCCATGGGTCATGATTTGAATAATCTTGGTAGAGATAAACTAGGCAATACTACATGCTTAATACTTAAGCTCTTGGCCTTGTTGCTCCACAGAAGAAGATTTTTTAAGTTTTTCCTATTTGTTGCCATAGCAACCAGAATTCTGCATGGAACGGAATTCTTTAAACATCTTTGATAGAGCTTCATGCAACAGTCAATTGATCCTAAAATTGTGTAACTTTCAACTTGATGGTGTTTAACTCTAAAATCTGGGCAAAAATCTGAAACATTTGACACTAACAAATGAAAGGAATTTTTCTATGGGACATTGACTTATTCTGACTTACCATGGCTTTCCAGGGCCTGCCGATGTTTCTTTCCCTTGCTGTGACTGTTATAATCATTTTTGCCTTGAAGTACAACATTACATAGGTTACATCTGGCATATGTGTAAAGTCCACCCTGACCTCGAAAACCAAACATGAAATGTTCCGAGCCTGTCTCTTTCTTTTCTGACTCATCAAGCCTCATTTGTCTGTTTATTACAGTGTCAAATCTGCCTATAAAAATAAAAGCACATAGTACACAAAAAAAACAATAAGTAGGTCAAAATAAAGGTTGAAATCAGAAGGGTTATCTATTGGTCAAGACCAATCTCACTATCTAATTTAAAGATCATAGGCCTGAAGGTTCTCCAGTTATTTAACATAATAGATATGACCTTGACCTCTGAGGATCCTATGCATAATGGCTCTTCGGGTATCAAACATAATAGGTTTAGCCTTGTAATCCCATGTGCGTGGTCAGTTTTGACCCCCAGGGCATAATGTGAACAAACTTTGACGAAGACCAACAAACAATGCTATTTGCATGCAGAAGCTCTAGACCTTGTTGTTTTGAAGATGAAGATTTTAATGAATTTTCCTATACAAGTCTATGTAAAACAATTGACCCACTGGGCAAGGTCAATTTTGAGCTCGGGGGAATGTTTCTCTCTTCACTAGACTGACTGTGTTAGTTCACTGTCCCATAATGCCAAGTGGATTTTGTTCATGACATGCACATATAACTTGCCTTTTGGAGAAATGAAGTTTTGATAATAACATCGTTCAAGTTTGGCACAAGCACATGTATCTGCACGTTACTAGACTATTCTAGGTACTAATTGCCCTAATTTACAATTATCAGTCTAAAACAGGCTAAGAAAATCTATAAGCATGTTATCAACAATTATTGTAACAAGAGGGTCAAGATGGCCCTTTATAGCTCACCTGTATATCAATTGCCAATAATACAAGGGGTTATGATTTTAACATAATTCGTAGAGGTTCACTACACAATGCTTAGTACCATTCCAAATATCCAAGCTCTACCTGTGAGCCTTGTGGCTTTTTGAAGTTTTTCCCTATATAAGCCTATGCAAAATCAAGTGAACCCCCCTCCTCCCGGGAAGGATTAATTTTCACCCAGGTGTCATGATTTAAACAATCTTGGAAAGGTCCACAAGGCAATGCTACATGCTAAATATCAAAGCCTTGTTGCGAGAACATTATTTTCGCTTTTTTTTGCACTCCTTCGAGAATTCATCATTTTGCTAATTCAAAGTTCTCTGGAAATGATCAATATTGTTAACACTGGGATTGCTAGTTTGCATATTCATGGTCTCATTAATTGAACCGGAGATAAACAAGTGGCCCAAAACGGCCAGTATCTCTCTACTGGTTTGTCTGACAGGATTGCTCTGTGAAAGTTTTGTAAATTTTTTTGCAATGTTACCAAGGAAAAGGAGTTCACTGTGACCTTGACCCACTGACCCCAAAAAAGAGAAGGGATCATCTACTCAGTAAGACCAATCATCCTATGACGTTTAAAAACTGTGGGTGATGTAGATCTCACGATATTGAGTGGAAGAGTTTGGGTCACTGTGACCTTGACTTTTGACCCACTGACCCAAAAAACGATAGGAATCATTTACCTGGTAAGACCAATCATCTTATGAAGATTGAAGGCAGTGGGTCAAATAGATTTCAGCGGAAAATATTTTCAAAGTTCGGGTCACTGTGACCTTGACCTTTGACTCACTAACCAAAAAATTGAAAAGGACCATCTAAACGTTATAGGGAACCTTCAGAGCAAGTTTGATGGAAGTTGAAAGAAAACTTTGACCTGTAGAGTGTTATCAAGGAAAATCTAACGGAAGTCACTGTGACCATGACCTTTGACCCCCTGACCTCAAAAACTGTAGGGATGATCTATATGTTGCAGGGAATTTTGTGAGAAAGTTTGATGAAAATTTAATGAAAACTGTGACCTGTAGAGTGTTATTCAAGAAAATATAACGGAGGTCTCTGTGACCTTGACCTTTGACCCACTGAACCCAAATCAATAGGGAACATTTACATGTTACAGGGAACCTTCTGAGCAAGTTTGATGGAATTTGAAAGAAAACTGACCCGTGGAGGGTTATCAAGGAAAATCTGACAGAAGTCACTGTGACCTTGACCTTTGACACACTGATCCAAAAAATATAATGATCATCTACATATTGCAGGGAAACTTGCAGGGAAACTTCTGAACAAGTTTGATGAAATTTGAAAGAAAACTGTGACCCGTAGAGTGTTATCAAGGAAAATCTAAGGTCATTGTGAACTTGACCTTTGACACAATGACCCCCATAAAATAGAGATCATCTACATATTGCAGGGAACCTTCTGAGCAAGTTTGATGAAAGTTGAATGAAAATTATGACCTGTGGAGTGTTATCAAGGAAATGCTATTTGAGGTCACTGTGACCTTGACCTTTGACTCACTGACCCCAAAAACAAGAGGGAACATCTACAAGTTGCAGGGATCCTTATCAGTTTCTTTCATTACAGTTTCATCAAAGTCAAATGAATACTGCAACCTGTAGTGTTATCAAGGAAAAGTTAACGGACAGACGGATGACGGACAAACCATCATGGCATAAACTCCACTGGACTTCATTCAGTAGAGCTGAAAATTGCGAACTATTTCTCCAGAACTCCAAGTGATTTACAGTATATCTTATCATCTTCTGGTGTCCAAGTTTGTTCAAACTTACGAACATTGGTAATTTTTTAAATACTGCCAACATTATCGTGAATCACTTGAAACAAACAAGAGGGCCAAGACGGCCCTATATGGCTCACTTGAGACCTCTATAGAGTGTTTACAAGGTTTTTCTTTGATTCTGCTGTTCGACCTAGTTTTTAACCCCAGATGACTCACAGGTGAGCAGAACAGGGCATTAGTTACTTTATTTTTAGCTGTAACTATGCATCACCTTGACGACAGACAATCCCTGTAATTTCCATCAGGATAGATGTGGTAAACAAACAACAGAGTCATATGTCTAAATGGGATGAGACTCTTCTATGACTTCTTTTGTTGCTTCTGGATATGCCAATTAAACTGAAACTATGCAGGAAAATATTGTCTTGTAGTGATATTTTTGTAACAGACTAAAGTTATAATCTGTTTATTAATCAATCAAAAGAAACACATCAAATAGTCTGAGAATCATGGACACAGACTGGATCCATACCTCCACCAAGAGAATTAATCAAGTTGCCATTGATACAGCTGCTGGAAAGGAATACATGTACGCTGGAAAGGAATACATGTACCAGTTTCCAGCTTGTGAAACACATAAAGCACTGGATTTAAGCAGAAAGAAAAGACACAACGCATTCGAAAAGAAAAATGTCATCGTAAAAATTGGCGGGAAAGAACAGTTAATGAAAAAAGACAAACTTCACAAGATAATATCACACATTAAGTTAAATATCAGCAATAAAAGAACTGGCGAGTCTTTTTCTAGTATGAATGAAAACTTGGATAAAGACTATCACAAGAAAAGTGAAATGACTATGTTTGGTTTACCCAGCGAGCCCTTTGATAAACAGAATTCAGGTTTTTGTACAAGTGGATCAGAGATAAGGCATTGTACCCAAGAAGTTAACAAGGAAGATAAATCCGAAAAGAAAAATGTCATCGTAAAAATTGGCGGGAAAGAACAGTTAATGAGAAAAGACAAACTTCACAAGATAATATCACACATTAAGTTAAATATCAGCAATAAAAGAACTGGCGAGTCTTCTTCTAGTATGAATGAAAACTTGGATAAAGACTATCACAAGAAAAGTGAAATGACTATGTTTGGTTTACCCAGCAAGCCCTTTGATAAACAGAATTCAGGTTTTTGTACAAGTGGATCAGAGATAAGGCATTGTACCCAAGAAGTTAACAAGGAAGATAAATCCGAAAAGAAAAATGTCATCGTAAAAATTGGCAGGAAAGAACAGTTAATGAGAAAAGACAAACTTCACAAGATAATATCACACATTAAGTTAAATATCAGCAATAAAAGAACTGGCGAGTCTTCTTCTAGTATGAATGAAAACTTGGATAAAGACTATCACAAGAAAAGTGAAATGACTATGTTTGGTTTACCCAGCGAGCCCTTTGATAAACAGAATTCGGGGTTTTGTACAAGTGGATCAGAGATAAGGCATTGTACCCAAGAAGTTAACAAGGAAGATAAATACACTAATCAAGGCCTTGTAGAGTCAGAAAGAAAGCAAATAGTTCTCTATGAACCATTCGACACAGACCCCAGATCTGGTAGTATAACTTCTGCTGCTAACGACAGAAAACCAACAAGTTGCCAGGATGTAGGCAAGTCACAACTAGAAGCATCAAAAGTAGCGGACAAATACCAGATAACTGAGGCGCTGAATACAGATAAGAATGGTTGGCAAGCTTCAGTGTCAACAGATGATCTAGACGAAATAATGAACATTCAAGATGTGAAAACACGAACAAAAGTACTCTTCCTGTTCCACGCAACAAGGTATATAAAAAGTCAGTGCTAGCAGGAAGATTCAAAGTTTAAAGTGATATTACCCTTCAAATTGTGATATTACCCTTCATAAGTTTAAGAAAGACATTGATAATGGATTGATACTGGAAGAATTATGAATATTGCAAAAGTTATGACCAAAATATAATATAGAGAAAATCTGTGAAAATCTTTTTTTTACTATCCAAGTCAAAAATTGAAAACTTGAAAATTGAATTGAAAACAGTTTAAAACTTGAAAAATATTGTATCAGTCAAAAAGAGAAGAAACTCGATAAAACTCATTTTTTTACATGTTTTAAAAGCATCAACTGTGGTTTCAGCATCATTTTTTACCAGAACTCAATGTGGCCACTTTGAAAGGTAATATAACTTTAACAATTTGGCAAGCTGACTCCAGGCCCTAAAGAAAATAAAGTTTTCTGCTGTTTTCTAAAAATCTGATGTAATACCGGTATGTATACCATACTACTAGGGCTGTAACGAATACACTAAGGGGCAAATACGATACGTCTCACAAATACAGGGTGACAAATATGAATATTTATTCATGAATATGAATACTATACTAAAATCACTGAACATGTGAACATTATATGGCTTTTGCCTTTTAAACACAGAAAATTATGAAAAACATTTATTTAATAGTAAATCAACATCATATATCTACCCGACCACTAATCAAATCAATGTCGTGAAAATATCCGTCAACAGTAGTGGGTGGGGTATTACGACGAAATAGAGCGAAATGCGCTACGAAACAGAAGCGTTTTCTGTAGATTTCTTCTGTTTTAGGTAGATTCAAATGATTTTCGTGTAAATCATGCATTTTTTATTTATATTCCTAAATATTCGGTTCAGCACATGGCAAATAACTAATACAATTCAGACAAAACTGTATTCGACTAAATCGAGTATTAGAATGTATCGTTACAGCCCTACATACTACCATAACTCTTTGACTTTGACTATGCTTACGCTAGTGGATGTTCTTGAGCAAGCTAAATGGACATCTTTTTAATCAAAGACTTAAAACTGATAACATTTAACAAGTTACTTGTGCTTTATAAAACTGTCACAGAGGGCAGAGTTCACCACATCTTTTATTAAAATAATAAATAAATAAAAAAAGTAAAATCTATTAAAAAGTAAAAATTAAAATAGAAAACTTAAAAAATTATAAATCTGTATGAAATTATATTTGGTATTGTATGTTATATGTGTGTGTGCATGTTGTTTAAACATGTTTTAATTTGACCTTTTCTCAATACTGTAAACTGGGTAATTTTCGTGTGACAAAAATTTCACAATTTGTAAGATGATGGTCTTACTCGCAACTTTTAAATTTATGAAAGGAGATTCCTCTCAATAAAACTATGTGAAATGAATCTTTGCCTGGTTTTTAAATCCGAGAAATTGGAAATTCACGAAAATATGAAAATTAGATCATTGCAAATATTACCCTATTTACGGTAATTATTATTTTAGTGTGTGTTATTGTTATAAAATTTCAAAGCAGTTGCAGTTTTAAATCATTCATAATAAAAGTAATCGCTGACAGCTTTTGACAGGAAACTTTTTTGTTCTCGGGTGAGTTTGTGCCATAAGGGATTTTATCTAAAGACACATTTGGCAGTTTAACAGCTTTCGTTAGTTTCTTTTTTAATAAATCAATTTCATTATTTCTTGATAAAGGTGGAAAGCCAGAAGTTTTTTTCCTGCAAATCTTCTAAGGAGTTATTAACTTTGTTACATGCTGATTGGTCAGTTTCTAAAAGTGATTCTTAAATTTCATTGGTCCAAATGTTATGTACTAAATTTTGCTAAGTAACAGCTAGTCAGTCTTGGTTTAACGTTTGGATGTTTTTTCACGTAAGAAAACACTGCAAAATTATTATTCATCTTTACTTAAGGAAAACTGAAATAAATTATATGGGTGTATAATAAACAATTAAGAAATGTGAGTAATAAAGTATTAAAGAAGGGACATTCAATTTATGCAAAATGTGTATTTATCAGAACTAAATTATACTGGATTAAAATTATATTGAAACCAGAAATGATTTATGTTGTTCAGTTCTACCTCCTACACACCGCACAAAATAGAGGTCCCCGCCGACTGTGCTAAACAAAGGTACCTCACTAGACATTAAGTACTCCGAGCTAAAATCCAGCATACAAATCAATAAACTCAAAAACTGTTCAATTTCAAGGCGGTATATTTGTTAACATGAACACCGGTAAGACAAACAATACGGAGACAATTCTAAGTGATGCTACATACCAAATATCTAAGCTCTAACCCTTTTGGTATTAAACAAGAAGACTTTTTAAAGTATTTACTTATACAAGTCTTTATAAAACTAGTGACCCCTGAGGTGGGGCCAATTATGACCCCTGGGGTGGGGCCAATTATGTCCCCAGGGGCATGCTTTGAACAAACTTCAAAGAGGTTCACCAAACAATGCTACAAACAAAATATCTAATTTCTAGACCTAACAATTCCTGACAATAATTTTTTTTAGTTTTACTATATATTTCTATGTAAAACATATGACCCCCAGTGGAACCAATGTTGACCCCAGGGGTACAATTTGAACAATCTACACACCAAATACCTAAGCTCTACGCCTTGAAGTTTTGAAGAAGAAGATTTTTAAAGTTTTTCCTAATTGTTGCTATGGCAATCAGAGTTCTATATGGAATGGAATTCTTTGAACACCTTTTGTAGAACTACAGGCAAGGAACATCCCTGCCAACTTTCATCAATATGGCCCTAGTAGCTTTAGAAGAGATGTCGTTTGAAGGAAGTAGTGAACAGATGGATGGTGAATGGTCGCTATAGTTCACCCAAGCAAATAGTGCCAGGTGACCTAAAAACGAAGGCTCAAACCCAGCTGTTGTTGATAAGAATCCGCAGTTAAGTTAACATTAGTTCAACAGGTCATTTTTCAAGTTACTAGTATTCAGTAAACCAAATGGGACGATTTCTTACCTTGTGTTCTGTACGATACCCAGGGAAGCTCTTTAGTTTTCTCTATCACAGCAATGAAGAAAGCCCCAGTGTTCTGCTGATGCGGTAAAACTCTTATACTGTAAAACAGAGCGAAACGAAGACAATTCTAAGTGATGCTACAAATACCAAATATCTAAGCCCTAGGCCTTTTGGTATTAATCAAGAAGACTTTTAAAGTATTTACTTATACAAGTCTATATGATACTAGTGACCCCTGGGGTGGGGTGAAGAAGTGATGAAGAAAGCCCCAGTGTTCTGCTGATGTGGTAAAACCCTATACTGTAAAACAGTGCATGACAAATTATGAAGAAACTGAATTATTGACATCTTAAAAAGCTTTTCATTTCCTTTCTGAAAATGAATCAACTTAAAGGTCAAGTTTTTACATGTAAAATTACGCAATATTGTTTTGGTGTTGCAACATAAATGGTTGAGAAAAATCAGGATTGTCAGAATGTGGCTATACAATCAAACCCGTGTTAAAGACCATATCTAAACTAGAGATTGTTTTTCACAAAAAAACTTGTCTCCCCCCTTATGACCTTGACCTTTGAGTTAGTGACCCCAAATTATAACGAGAAATTGACCAACGGTCACTGTGACCTTGACCTTTGAACTACTGACCCCAAAAACAATAGGGATCATCTGCTCAATAAGACCAATCATCCTATGAAGTTTGAGGTCTGTAGGTCTAAAGGAACTCTAGTTATCATCCGGAAACGGAAATTGACAAACGGTCAGTATGACCTTGACCTTTGACCTACTGACCCCAAAAACAATAGGGATCATCAGCTCTATAAGACCAATCATCCTATGAAGTTTGAGGGCTGTAGGTCAAAAGGAACTCTAGTTATCATCCGGAAAAGAAATTGACCAACGGTCACTGTGACCTTGACCTTTGAACTACTGACCCCAAAAACAATAGGGATCATCTGCTCAATAAGACCATTCATCCTATGAAGTTTGAGAGCTGTAGGTCAAAAGGAACTCTAGTTATCGTCCGGAAACGAAGAATGGACGGACGGACTGACGGACTCCCCCAGTTTGAGGGTTGTAGGTCAAAAGGAACTCTAGTTATCATCCGGGAAAAGAGAAATTGACCAACGGTCACTGTGACCTTGACCTTTGACCTACTGACCCCAAAAACAATAGGGATCATCTGCTCTATAAGACCAATCATCCTATGAAGTTTGAGGTCTGTAGGTCTAAAGGAACTCTAGTTATCATCCGGAAACGAAATTGACCAACGGTCAGTGTGACCTTGACCTTTGACCTACTGACCCCAAAAACAATAGGGATCATCAGCTCTATAAGACCAATCATCCTATGAAGTTTGAGGGCTGTAGGTCAAAAGGAACTCTAGTTATCATCCGGAACGCGAAATTGACCAACGGTCACTGTGACCTTGACCTTTGAACTACTGACCCCAAAAACAATAGGGATCATCTGCTCAATAAGACCATTCATCCTATGAAGTTTGAGAGCTGTAGGTCAAAAGGAACTCTAGTTATCGTCCGGAAACGAAGAATGGACGGACGGACTGACGGACTGACGGACGGACGGACTGACGGACAGGGCAAAAACAATATGTCTCCCCCCGAGGTGGGGGAGACATAATAAAGACCACCTCGCAAATCAAGCCCAGCAGGGAGACAACAGTGCACTGTTCATCTATAGCAGAATACCTGTGAATAAAGACCACCTGTAAACCAAGACCACATTAGTAGCTTCCCAACAGTGGTCTTTGCTCACAGGTTTGATTTTTGCATTCTTTAGCTTAGAAATGTACTGTTGATACTCGCTTATAAGGCAATCTGGCAATATAAGGTGACCCCCTAACTTTGACTTTTAAAATAGTGGGTATACACCTGCATACAAGACTAGGTGAAAAATTGACAGGGATCGATTGGCAATGAGGGACGATTTCTCTTCAATTTTTCTTATTTTTAAACACATTAGTTTTAAGAACCTTAAATATCTATCACCTTTTACGCAGATTCAATTTCTAATCGTTAAGAATTCGCTGTAATTGGTCAATGTTTATTATCAACTTAGCATTTGTCACTCGCGGAAGATGTGAAAAATCAGGCCTGTCATAAAGGAGGACAAATCTAACTTGGTCGATTTTGAAATTGTTTGAAAATCCAAGCTATGTGACACCACTGACTGAGTAATGTTTGTAAATTTGTGAATGCGAAAGGCACTTTTTAATTAACATATAAAAGTCCAAACTGTTCTTTATTAAAAACAAAATGTGATGTTCATGATAAAATTGCAGCGTTTCAGCTTATCAGTATTTGTCATTTATTGAGGTATTTTTCAGTAACTGTCAAAGCCGTGTTTTTCCCAGTTTTGTTCTATCCAATTGCATAATTTTACTGCAATTTCTTTTAATCATAAAGATAAAGACGCAGGTGTCACAAGATTAAAGAACTTACCCCTACGAGATCAAAGAATGTACGTCGACGCTTTGATCTTAACGAAGCAAGTGGCTTTAAAAAGACCGAGCTATTCTGACAAGTAGCTCTAGACAATAGTCTGATAATTTTGGATTATAGAAATACTTGTTTGGAACAGACGATGTTTAATATGAGTAACTTTTATTTTGGTGATGCAATATATCACGCTATACAAATGTATATTTGTCGGCAATTAATTTTTGAATTTAATATATATACAATCGACTGGCTAAAATTTCTTGCTGTGGCTGTGCATCCTCGTGTAAGACAACGGAGTGCATTAGAGGTAAAAAATTGGTTCTCAAAACACTGCCTTATAAGCGAGTATCAATGGTAGGCTGATCATGATCTACACAAGCTGTGATGGCAAAACTAATAACCAGCAGCATGGTAAGGCTTAAAGACCAAATAAATGAATGAACTCAAACCTACCATCTCTCAAGTTTTGCATCCTGTGCTTCTGTTATGATAGGTGGGTACATAGTGCTATCCCAGGCATCCTGGAAATCTTTAGGGGCTTGTTCCTCTGTCTCATACCAATTCTGCTTCTTAGACATTATCTTGGAAAAAAAAGCAATATCATCAGTGACACTGTTACCATATTAACCACTGGACTGAGCAATATTATCATTAATACTGTTACCATATTAACCACTGGACTGAGCAATATTATCATTAATACTGTTACCATATCAACCACTGGACTGAGCAATATCATCATTAATACTGTTACCATATTAACCACTGGACTGAGCAATATCATCATTAATACTGTTACCATATCAAACACTGGACTGAGCAATATCGTCATTAATACTGTTACCATATCAAACACTGGACTGAGCAATATCGTCATTAATACTGTTACCATATTAAACACTGGACTGAGCAATATCGTCAGTGACACTGTTACCATATTAAACACTGGACTGAGCAATATCATCATTAATACTGTTACCATATTAACCACTGGACTGAGCAATATCGTCATTAATACTGTTACCATATTAAACACTGGACTGAGCAATATCGTCATTAATACTGTTACCATATTAAACACTGGACTGAGCAATATCGTCATTAATACTGTTACCATATTAAACACTGGACTGAGCAATATCGTCATTAATACTGTTACCATATTAACCACTGGACTGAGCAATATCGTCATTAATACTGTTACCATATTAACCACTGGACTGAGCAATATCGTCATTAATACTGTTACCATATTAACCACTGGACTGAGATATATCGTCATTAATACTGTTACCATATTAACCACTGGACTGAGCAATATCGTCATTAATACTGTTACCATATTAACCACTGGACTGAGCAATATCGTCATTAATACTGTTACCATATTAACCACTGGACTGAGCAATATCGTCATTAATACTGTTACCATATTAACCACTGGACTGAGCAATATCGTCATTAATACTGTTACTATATTAACCACTGGACTGAGCAATATTGTCATTCATACTGTTACCATATTAACCACTGGACTGAGCAATATCGTCAGTGACACTGTTACCATATTAACCACTGGACTGAGCAATATCGTCAGTGACACTGTTACCATATTAACCACTGGACTGAGCAATATCGTCATTAATACTGTTACCATATCAAACACTGGACTGAGCAATATCGTCATTAATACTGTTACCATATCAACCACTGGACTGAGCAATATCGTCATTCATACTGTTACCATATCAACCACTGGACTGAGCAATATCGTCAGTGACACTGTTACCATATCAACCACTGGACTGAGCAATATCGTCAGTGACACTGTTACCATATCAACCACTGGACTGAGCAATATCGTCAGTGACACTGTTACCATATCAACCACTGGACTGAGCAATATCGTCATTAATACTGTTACCATATCAACCACTGGACTGAGCAATATCGTCCTTAATACTGTTACCATATCAACCACTGGACTGAGCAATATCGTCCTTAATACTGTTACCATATCAAACACTGGACTGAGCAATATGGTCATTAATACTGTTACCATATCAAACACTGGACTGAGCAATATGGTCATTAATACTGTTACCATATCAAACACTGGACTGAGCAATATGGTCATTAATACTGTTACCATATCAACCACTGGACTGAGCAATATTGTCATTAATACTGTTACCATATCAACCACTGGACTGAGCAATATTGTCATTCATACTGTTACCATATCATCCACTGGACTGAGCAATATCGTCATTGATACTGTTACCATATCAACCACTGGACTGAGCAATATTGTCATTAATACTGTTACCATATCACTGGACTGAGCAATATTATCATTAATACTGTTACCATATCAACCACTGGACTGAGCAATATTGTCATTAATATTGTTACCATATTAACCACTGGACTCAGTGACCGGGAAAGATGTGATAAATGTCACGAATGTGTGAAAAGTTGTGACAGTTGAAATTTTTATGTGACATTTATGTGCAAATGGCGCATGGGTTACCCAGTCACTGTGGACTGAGCAATATCATCATTGACAGGGTTACCATATTAACCACTGAAGTCAACAATGTCATCATTGACACTGTTACCATAGTAACCACTGGACTGACCAATATCATCATTGACACTGTTACCATAGTAACCACTGAAGTCAACAATATCAACATTGACACTGTTACCATAGTAACCACTGAAGTCAACAATATCATCATTGACACTGTTACCATAGTAACCACTGGACTGAGGAAAATCATCATTGACACGGTTACCATAGTAACCACTGAAGTAAACAATATCACTGACACTGTTACCATAGTAACCACTGGACTGACCAATATCATCATTGACACCGTTTCCATAGTAACCACTTGACTGACCAATATCATCATTGACACCGTTACCATAGTAACCACTGGACTGAGCAATATCTTCACCGACACCGTTACCAGAGTAACCACTAGACTGAGCAATATCATCACTGACACCATTACCATAGTAACCACTTGACTGAGCAATATCATCATTGACACTGTTACCATAGTAACCACTGGACTGAGCAATATCATCAATGACACTGTTGCCATAGTAACCAATGAAGTGGGCAATATCATCATTGACACTGTTACCATAGTAACCACATGAATTTCCATTACATACAGCTGTTTCTGCAAACCACTACTTTTGACCATCAACCCTAATAAGGAACCTACTATCATCTCTTTGTCTTTTAATTGCATATTTATATATATAAGAGGATTACTTATACATTTTAAATTTCAGATTACATCCGTTTAATAAATTATCATTATTGGGTTGCATTATGTACCTTCCATGAGTATGTTCCCTTGCAGTATTTAAGACCTGTAAGCTTGTGACTGACATCCACCAGTTCCACAGCCCCCTCTGCAAAATACAAAATCATTTCATCAACTGACTGAAAGTGTCAAATTGTATCTCTTTGGGATTTTTCTCTCCCAAACCTGTATAAGACAAAAAACAAGATCTGTCGGAAGGACAGCAATGGAGGATGCTATTGTGTACCACATTACACTTACCACTCTATTATTTAAATAGCAAACAAATGCCAAACATTGCTCTACACTGGAAAAAATGCCTGCTTATAAAACTGTTAACCAGCATTTATCAAGCTATACACCTGTATACCAAACTGTGATGTAAAAAAGGACACATACTTCACCATTTATCAAGTCAACCATTAGCATAATACAATGTACTGTGTCACAGAAATCCTGAACTGCTTTAAAGGTCTACACACCACACTTTGCCTAATACCGATTTTATAAGTGACCCACACAATTTGCAAGTGGACAGTACATGTAATCACTCCTTTGTAGGTGTGATATAAACACATTATTTTGGAACTGGACTTTATAAAAAGGTCGAAACAAATATCATTCACATTGCTTTGTAAGTCAGCTTTTCACATCAAACAAAATTAACAATAATGTGCTGTTTTCGAGTTAAACAGAAGTTTTTTAACAGTATTTCAGTCATACACATGCGGGCCGTTTCTTTAACAATTGTTCCTGGGAAGGAGCGGTACTGGACCCCTCCCTCCGTTAGAAAAACCAAACTTTCTCAAATAAAGAGTCTTGGTTAGCGGGGCTCAAACCCATGGTGCTCAGTGAGAAGTTTGTGCCAATACATACCACAGTGCTTTATGGTTGTTAAAATCACAGCTTCATCTTCTACTGGATTGAGTGAACATGTAGAATACACAAGTCGCCCTCCTACCGCCAGCAACTCCAAACCTCTCTGTAAAACCTTCTTCTGTATTCTGTAATCCAAAAAATCTTTTAAGACCAAAAAGAAATATTGTGGTTCTGGTAAGACATGTTGATAGAAACAGCAATTGTTTAGGTAAGTCTCTATACTATTTTTCAACAGTTAAACTAGTCAAAATGTCATAGTTCAATAAATTTTAAACAAATTTTTTCTAGCTACAAAAATACTCAAGAAATTATGCAGTTTTGGACATTTTTGCCTAAACCTGATGCATGTTAATCCTGCATACTGTAAATTGGGTTATATTTGTGATTATTAAATTTTTGCTACTTTCACAAATTTCCAACTTTGCTAATTTGAAAATTTTGTGAAAAATTCATATCACATCAATTTACTTTCAGAGAATTATCTGTTTGTGGCTTTAAAATTCACATGTAAGTCTGTCTACTCACAAATCACGAAAGTTTACCAAATTTATAGTAGTTCACTTAAATAACTGACTAACCTGTGAAGGTTGTAGGCGCCATTCACGTGCCATTTGCTCCATATGTCAGGATTTTTTCTCATTGTACCATCTCCACTAAACAACAATACAGTGTATATAGATATGTTTGAATAACAACATAAAGAATACATGAAATTTAGAAAACAAAACGAAAGGAAAACCTTCAACATTTATCATTTGGACTGATGGTGAATTATGGAATTTTAGAACTTCACTCAAAATATGCAAGTACAAGGTATACAGTACAAGGTCAAGAACATTTAATGGTTTTTTTAGTGTAGTGAGTGGTAGAACTTCCCAAGTGTTCAATTCTTGCCAGTAAAATTTGGATATGACCTCGTTGCTTTTTTTTTATGAAAGTGCTGGGAATAAAGGCATAAAGATAAATCCTTCTATTTTAACTGACTGAAGTACCTCTCCATCTAACATCATTACATGAACACTAAGCCCGCAAAGTTTCAAAAATGTATGTTCATATTTCAAGCCAGAAAGTAACACTATTTATTCAAAGGTGTGCTGAGAATATACAAACAGTGAATATCATGAAAAGATCAAGCATATCTGCAGGCTGATCATGATCTGCATTAGTCATCAAACCACTTCACCTGCAACCAACATGGTAAGGTCTTTATCATCTAAATTTATTCTTTACCTGCATGGAACATCACACAATATTCTGTCATACTTCACACGCTCAGCATCCTGAAAATGGTTTAACGATGTCATTCAGAGTACCTTTCTTGAACTGCAGGTTTCATAATCTTGTGTACAAATCCAGTTAAACCTGTACCAAAAACCACTTTCAAATAAAAGGCATACTACAAATTAAGACAGACCCGGAGAAAACAAGTGTATTCTGCATTATTGATAGCAGAAATACCTAAATACAACTTTAGCACTTTCAGCACGTTTGACAGTAGCTCTTCACTCAAACAGAAATACCCTTAAAACATTGTGGAAGTAAATAATGGGTGTATATTTTATATGGGTGGGTAAGGCTTGTTATTAAATTATTTGACCAGGAACCTTTCTCTTAAAAACAGTTTCTAGCTATTTTTAGGCTAAAAATAGAATAACAGCCCCTTAACATCTGCCTTTTCTTATTTTTTCATCTCAAGAAAAAACAAACCTTTATTAAGTTACTAAAATGTTAAAACAGTACCTTATCCGTTGATGTGAACATATTTGGTAGAATTCTAGCATCATGGTTGATAATCATACAGTTGGGGCTCTGAATGCGTTTCACTTGATGTGTCATTAAGTAACATCGCTTATTGTCCATATCATTTGCAACCACATATCCCTCTGGCAAACAAAGACACACAAAATGTTAAAAGTACTGTAGCAAATACATATTCAAGTCAATATTCATTACTATAAATACTCAGCAGTAAGTCGACCAAATTCATGTTGAGGAATGGACCTTATAACTCACCTTGACTCATTACCAAGGACAGAAACTATTGTCAGACAGATGGACGACCAGCGCCATACAATAACACTTTCCTTTGAGCAAATAAAAACAGTTTTAATACGATTCCCCTTGCTCTTCACTACTGAAGGATAATCAATTACCCATAAAACATCTAGGATACTTAAATTATACTTACCAGGCACTGTGACATTCTCATCACTGTGTAACATCTCAATCAGCTGTGCAGTCTTTGAACCTGGCGCTGCACACATATCTAAAATCTGAGATACGCACAGATTGTGTATAATACCACTTCATATTACATGTGTAAGTTGCTCCATATTAAATTTTTAACTGAAACAAATGATATCAAATCGTTGGAAAGCATTTAATTCCTCGATTCATTTCAGCATTGAAGTCTTAGTTAAGCGTATTTAGTTGTTTAATACCTCCTTGTCAGGTGCATTCAGACGTTAACTAGCTGATTGTGGAAAGTATTTTGATGATAGATAGCTTATGATGTGAATCTAGATGTTTTATACCTTACTATGGTGTACCTAGATGTTTTTTACCTTCTAGCGGTGTATTTGATTGTTTTTCACCTAATGGTAAGGCATTTTCTGTTTTATACCTTAGACTGTGGTATACTTAGTTGTTTTGTACTTCATATTGAGGTGTATTTCAGATGTTTTATACATTATGGTGAGGTGTATTTCAGATGTTTTATACATTATGGTGAGGTGTATTTCAGATGTTTTATACATTATGGTGAGGTGTATTTTAGATGTTTTATACATTATGGTGAGGTGTATTTCAGATGTTTTATACATTATGGTGAGGTGTATTTCAGATGTTTTATACATTATGGTGAGGTGCATTTTAGATGTTTTATACTTATGGTGAGGTGTATTTCAGATGTTTTATACATTATGGTCAGGTGTTTTGGTTCAGATGTTTTATACTTATGGTGAGGTGCATTTCAGATGTTTTATACATTATGGTGAGGTGCTTTCAGATGTTTTATACATTATGGTGAGGTGCTTTCAGATGTTTTATACTTATGGTGAGGTGCATTTCGATGTTTTATACATTATGGTGAGGTGTATTTCAGATGTTTTATACTTATGGTGAGGTGTATTTCAGATGTTTTATACATTATGGTGAGGTGTATTTCGATGTTTTATACTTATGGTGAGGTGCTTTTAGATGTTTTATCTTATGGTGAGGTGTATTTTAGATGTTTTATACATTATGGTGAGGTGTATTTCAGATGTTTTATACATTATGGTGAGGTGTATTTCAGATGTTTTATACTTATGGTGAGGTGCATTTCAGATGTTTTATACATTATGGTGAGGTGCTTTCAGATGTTTTATACATTATGGTGAGGTGTATTTCAGATGTTTTATACTTATGGTGAGGTGTATTTCGATGTTTTATACTTATGGTGAGGTGTATTTCAGATGTTTTATACTTATGGTGAGGTGTATTTTAGATGTTTTATACTTATGGTGAGGTGTTTTCAGATGTTTTATACATTATGGTGAGGTGTATTTCAGATGTTTTATACTTATGGTGAGGTGCATTTCAGATGTTTTATACATTATGGTGAGGTGCTTTCAGATGTTTTATACTTATGGTGAGGTGTATTTCAGATGTTTTATACATTATGGTGAGGTGTATTTCAGATGTTTTATACATTATGGTGAGGTGTATTTCAGATGTTTTATACATTATGGTGAGGTGCATTTCAGATGTTTTATACATTATGGTGAGGTGCATTTCAGATGTTTTATACATTATGGTGAGGTGTATTTCAGATGTTTTATACATTATGGTGAGGTGTATTTCAGATGTTTTATACATTATGGTGAGGTGTATTTCAGATGTTTTATACATTATGGTGAGGTGTATTTCAGATGTTTTATACCTTATTGTGAGGAGTATTTTAGATGTTTTTTACATCATGGTAAGGTGTATTTTCGATGTTTTATACCTTATGGTGAGGTTCAATCTCCATCAGTAATGGTGGCAGCATGCTCACAGCTTCTTGCCTACTAATGTTTCCCTGAAATATGATAAAAACTGACCTAACTCCAAGTCAACTGTCCAGTCTTTTTTTATTACTTTTAAACTAAATACATGTACAAACGTAATTAAACCTATCACTAAACGTGATTAATAACCCTGAAAGACCACTTTATTGACTGTAGAAGTAAGTATTAAATACCTTGCAAAACTAAATGGGTGTTCAGTAGAACATTTGCGTTGCCCTCTTACACATTGTCAGAATAACTGATGATTTCGTGACAAAAACTAAGTACAAAAAGGGGCATAACTCTGTCAAATATGACCTTGACCTACAAAATTTAGCAGCATCATAACCCTTTTGTCATAAGCAGTACAATTTGAAAGTTTGATAAAGAAATCTTAAGAAATGGCAAAGTTATAGCCAAAATCTAAGTACAACAAGAGCTGTCCCTCCCAAGTGACGAATGCCCCCGAAAGAGGTGCCTCACAGTCTGTGTCCTCTCCATGTGCTCAATAAATGTGCTATGTAATTTTAAAATCCTTCCATGCATGACAGAGTGATCATGCATACAGTATTCCATTACTTTAAACACTAAGTGTGACCTTGACCTTTGAGGTAGGGACTTGGGTCTTGCACGCGACACATCCGCTTGATGTGCTAGACTTTGTGCACAGTTATTTTAAAATCCTTCAAAGCATAATAAAGTTATGTCCGGACACAAATGTATGCATATATACTGGATTCCATTACCTATAAACTCTAAGTGTGACCTTGACCTTTGTGGTAGGGATGTGGGTCATGCACGCGACACGTCGTCTTGATGTGCTAGACATTTGTGCCAAATTATTTTAAAATCCTTCAAGGCATGACAAAGTTACGTCCGGACACGAATGTGTGCATATATGCTTATATAGAGGAATCCATTACCTTCAAACTCTAAGTATGACCTTGACCTTTGAGCTAGGGACGTGGGTCTTGCACGCGACACGTCGTCTTGATGTGCTAGACTTTGTGCCAAGTTATTTTAAAATCCTTCAATGCATGACAAAGTTACAGTCCGGACACGAATGTGTGCATATATGCTTATATGGAGGAATCCATTACCTTCAAACTCTAAGTATGACCTTGACCTTTGAGCTAGGGACGTGGGTCTTGCACGCGACACGTCGTCTTGATGTGCTAGACATGTGTGCCTAGTTATTTTAAAATCCTTCAATGCTGACAAAGTTACAGTCCGGACACGAATGTGTGCATATATAGAGGTTCCATAACCTTCATACTCCAAGTGTGACCTTCACCTTTGAGGTAGGGATGTGGGTCTTGCACGCGACACGTCGTCTTGATGTGCTAGACATGTGTGCCAAGTTATTTTAAAATCCTTCAATGCATGACAAAGTTACAGTCCGGACACGAATTTGTAAGTGGGGACGCACAGACGGACGGACAGACGGACAGACGGTCAGACGGTGCGATTTTTATATGCCACCCTTCGGGGGCATAAAAAGGGGCATTACTCTGTCAAATATGACATTGACCTACAAAGTTTGGCAGCATCACAGCCCTTTTGTCATAAGCAATGCAAGTTGAAAGTTTGATGAAGAAATCTTAAGAAATGGCAAAGTAATAGTCAACGTTAAGTTTTCATGATAAAAACTAAATACAACAAGAGGGCCAAGATGGCCCTATATCGCTCACCTGTGACTTATGATAATATGTGACCAAACTTCAACCCTAAACTATATATCATAAACACAAACATTCTGTTTGATCTTGACAAGGCAAACCTTTTGACCAATTTACATGATGATTGGGTTGTAAATGTCACCTGTATAGCAAACACAAGGTTTTTAACCGGGTGACCTTGTTTCTTTACCTCAGATTACCCATATTCATACTCGACCTAAATTTCATTAAGACCATACTGACAAAGTTTCATGAAGATAGAATGAAAAATGCAACCATGTTCGAACTCAACCTAGATTTTATCAAGGCAATCATACCGACCAAGTTTCATGAAGGTCCAATGTAATATGCAACCTCTATAGCATTCACAAGGTTTTTCTATGATATGACCCGGTGACCGAGTTTTTGACCCCAGATGACCCAAGGTAGTCATTCTGACGAAGTTTCATATAGATCCAGTAAAAAATGCAGCCTCTATTGCATACACAAGTTTAAGTGTGGACAGACGACAAACAGATGACAGTCATCAGGCTATCACACTATCCCTTAGCACTTTGTGCTCAGGAGAGCTAAAACCGGGCATTACTCTGTCAAATATGACCTTGACCTACAAAATCTCCGAAAGGGTGACACAAAAACTAAAATAGACATATGGCTCTTGGCAATAACTCTGTAAGTTGTCTAGTTAGAGTTATGGTTCTTGTACACTGCACTTCCTGTCAATGTGCTGGACCATTGTATGAAGTTGTATTGAATCCCAACCTGTAGTTTTCAAGTAAAGCTCTGGACAAGGAAAAATAATTAAGGGCAATAACTCTGTTATTAGTCAAGATGAAGTTATGGTTCTTGTACACTGCACTTTCTCTCATTGTGCTTGATCATTATATGAGGTTGTCTTGAATTCCAACCAGTAGTTATGCTCTGGACAAGGAAATGTAACAAAGGGCAATAACTGTATTTAATCAAGATAGAGTTATGGTTCTTGTGCACTGCACTTTGACCATAGCATGAAGTTTTATTGAATTCCAACCAGTAGTTTTCAAGTTATGCTCAGGACTACGAAAATCAACGGACCGACCAACCCACCCACTCACCAACCACCGGGTGACTCCTATATACAACCAAAACTTCGTTTAAAGGGTATAATAACCTGACAACTACTTTACATGGTCACTTTTGACACATTTCTTGACAGGTTTGACTGTGTCACTGTCAAACTATTGCAATTTCAACACTGGTTAAGTCACAGAAATTCACAAGGTGTAAAACACTCCAGAAAACTGAATACACAGTGGAACCTGTGTTAAGAAACCAGTCAAGAGATACATTATAAACGACCATTTCAAGCAATAATTGTAAATTGTAAAATTGTAAAATTGTAGGTACTTTTATCACAAAATTGATTACTTTTGATGCAACATTTCACAATGCCAGTCAAAACATTGCATATTCCTGGTGAGGGTCTACATAGCTACAAACAAAGGTTTTAATCACAAAGGTCCATTTTACAATCTCTCAAAAAAATAAAATTCATGCTGTGATTTTATCTGTTTTGACACTTTTATTATTTCAACACAATGAAAATAGACTATTAGCACCATTTCAACTCAAGTGCCTATTTCTTGAATACACATTTCACTTTAGAAATCTTTGTACAACTCAATTTATACATGTCACAAAATTGTGTTAAATTTCAGTAATGTACAGAATCTATGTCAGGTATGTTTAACTAACATTTAACTGATACTCACACTCTCTGTCTCGGATATCAAGAAACCGTGTAAACTTTTCAACGTGTTGTCATTTTTTATCTCTTTCTTTGTAAAGTCCAACTGCCAGGCAAGTTCATCAGGATACCTGCATAATAGAAGATACAAGCCTCTTCAAACATCATATAGCGCACATTCAAATCTTTGTATCAAATATTTAACATGCATGAATTATGTGAAGTGTTGAAACTATGTTTATCCCACTGACATGCAGCCACCTCCTTGGTGGTTTGAGTCACCACTTGCACAGGGCTTCACCATGTGACATCTGCAGGGATCTCGGCTCACTAAGCCCATTTAGTTGCCTTTTACAATACATACAGGGTGTCACCAAGGGTGGTTGCAATCTACATCTACATCTACATAATACTCCGAGACAATCAATACTGATTATGATACGGAGGCGCAGGTCGTGTGACAGTTGTTAAAAGTGAGATAGATCTCACGAAGTGCAATGTTAAAAGAATAACAAGAGCTGTCCATAAGACAGCACGCTCGACTATTGTGGGTGTTTGCTAATAAAACAAAACTTTTATCAGTTTAATAGCAAAACAAAATTCTGCTAACTATTAAGTATAAACTAGGAAAGTTGAATCTAAAAACAGTCAAAATCTAAAACTATTGTTTAATTTTTGGAAATTATTGTTTGATACAAAATTTACCCTGAACCTATTGCAAGGTTTGATATAACTACCATAAGTGGTTACTGTGATATGTGCTGATAGTATCTTGCATGCAAAACTTTACCAAATTTTCAAAAGTCAAACAAGGGCCATAATTTGCCTAAATTTAAACAAGAGTTATCTGTCTTGACTGTGTGACACCTCTGAAGACATTAAAAAAGTTTCAAGTCATATATAAGTGGTTACTGAGATATGTGCATGATAGTACCTAGCAGGCAAAACTTTAACCAAATATTCAAAAGTCAAACAAGGGCCTAATTTGTACTAATTTTTTTCAAGAGTTATCTGCCTTGATTGTATGACACCCCTAAAGACATGAACAAAGTTTAAGTCAATATATAAGTGGTTCTGAGATATGTGCTGATAGTACTAGCAGGCAAAACTTTACCAATTTTCAAAGTCAAACAAGGGCCTAATTTGTACTAAATTTTTCAAGAGTTATATGCCTTGATTGTATGACACCCTAAAGACAGAACAAAGTTTCAAGTCAATTTACAAGTGGTTCTGAGATATGTGCATGATAGTACCTAGCAGGCAAAACTTTAACCAAATTTTCAAAAGTCAAACAAGGGCCATAATTTGTACTAAATGTTTTCAAGAGTTATCTGCCTTGATTGTATGACACTAAAGACAGAACAAAGTTTCAAGTCAATATATAAGTGGTTCTGAGATATGTGCATGATAGTACTTAGCAGGCAAAACTTTAACCAAAAAGCAACGCCACCGACGCCGACGCACAAGTGACTGTAATAGCTCTCCATATTCTCCGAATAGTCGAGCTAAAAAGTCTACAGTGCTAAGATTAAAAACAAGAGAGAAAGCTTAATTTAAGTGTACAGTGGCCAGCCGCTCAGCAAATAGACTAAGGCTGGGACTGGACTGTACATGGCTTGGGAGGGTGTTCCAGAGGCGAATTGTTCTAGGAAACAAGAGCTGTCAGTAGGACAGCGCGCTCGACTTTTTTAGTGCTTGCCAATAAAACAAACTTTGACAGTAAGGGCCACAAAATTTAACTAGGAATTTCTAAGTACAAATCAAGATACTTTTCACAGGTTATCTTCTCTTGCTTACAGATAGGTCTCATGATGGTACATAAGTACTCCAACTTTCAAAGTAATTCTCAATGGTTAAGTCAACAAGTGGCAAGAATGAAATTTTAACTAAGTTTCTAAGTCAAAAGGGCCATAATTCATTAAAATCCCTCACATAATTACCTTCTCCTGCCCGTGTTTTGGGTAATGATGGTAAACAAGTAATAACTTTCAAAGAATATCTGGAGCGGTTTAGTCAAAAAGTGGATGGTACGAAAAACTTAACCCAGATTCTAAGTCCATAAAGGGCCTTAATTTTAAAACAAATCCCTGACAGAGTTACCTTCTCTTGCTTACAGATGGGGTAATGATGTAAAAAGCATTCAAAGATTCAAAGCAATATCTCAAAGGGTTAAGGCAAAAGTGGTTTTACCCATATTCAATGTATTTTCTAAGTAAAAAGGGGCTAATTCTGTTCAAAACCTTGACGGTTATGTACTCTTGTCTGTTGATGAGGTCATGTGGTAAAAAGTATGGTAAGTTTCAAAGCAATACCTCCAATGGTTTGGAAATAAAGTGAGGTGGTACGAAAAACTTAACCAAGCTCAATACCTTTCTAAGTCAAAGGGCCATAATTCTGTCAAAACCATGACAGAGTTATGTACTCTTGTCTGTAGATGGGGTTATGATGGTAAACAAGTATGGTAAGTTTCAAAGCCATACCTCTAATACTTTTGAAATAAAGTGGGGTGGTACAAACTTAACCAAGGTGTGCGCCAACGCCGACGCCGACGCAGACGCGACGCCACGCCGGGCGTAGGAACCCCCTTAAAAAGGAATTTAAGTGATATTGTGTACGTGACTGTGGAATTAGGTAGTTCAGGTTCCTGGTAGGGGTGAGGTGCTGGTGGTCTACATGGACTAGATTGTTTTTGATTTTATAGAAAACAAGAAGGGAGGTGTGTAGACGACGTTGTTCTAAGGTTTGCCAATTTAAGGTGTTAATCATTTGGGAAACACTGCTTGTATAGTCATAGTTATTACAAACGTAGCGTGCAGCTGATCTATTTATCATTTCAATTTTGCTAGTAAGGGACTTTTGCCATGGATGCCAAACAGTTGAACAATATTCAAGTTGGGGGCGGACATAGGTGTTATAAGCCTTTATTTTGATTTCCTTATTGTTTGTTTTGACATTTCTTCTGATGAAGCGGAGAGTGTTTTTTGCTTTAGATGTTACATTATTTATATGGGCTGACCATTCAGATCTTTAGAGATGGTTACCCCAAGATACTTAGCGGCATCGGTGCTTTTTAATTCAGTGCCATGCAGAATGTATGGGAAGATGGTAGGGTTCCTTTTTCTAGTTATCCGCAACACCTCACACTTATCAGGGTTGAATTCCATTGACCATAGTTTTTCCCACTGTTCAAGAGCAACCAGGTCACTTTGTAGGATTTGGGAGTCTGATGAAGATTTGACTGTCAGATATACAATGGTATCATCTGCAAACAGTCGGGCTTTGCTTTTTATTGTGTCGGGAAGATCATTTATGTAAGAGAGGAAGAGGCAAGGGCCGAGGACAGAGCCTTGGGGGACCGCAGATAGGACAGGTAGGGTGTCTGAAGTGCAGCCATCTACTACAACTCTTTGGGTGCAGTCCTTTAAAAATGCAATTCTGGCACTAATGCACTAACCCCAACCCCTAGCAGTGGTTAATACTGGTACAAAGTGGTCAATACTGGTCCATTGAAAAATTTAGTTTAATATACACTTAAATCTTCCTTATGTTACTATCTAAACTTTCCTAATAACTTTATAGCTTATTCATGTTAATTTATACATAAAATAATTATATAGACCATTTAATATTTTGTTGAGAATAATGTTTTTTCATTGAGTCCAAATGATATGTACTGTGGTTAATTCATAACTATAGCACTAATGTCTAAGAGAATGATAAACTGTTAGGAGGAATGGTATATTTGCTATCAAAACAATGGGACCCTTTGCAGAGGTGTTATTCACAGTAACCTGCCACACTTCACACTTGTGTAACTCTAGTAAGACAATGTCCAGTAAGACAATGTCAACAATATGAATACAATTTAAGTAACATCATTAAGAAACATCACTCAGTTCAAAGAGTGTCTTGTATCAATTGACCAGTACTGACCAAACAGCCCATATATACCTCATTTCTGAGGTACCTACATTGTATGTAACAGAAGCATGTACAAAGCAATACCTTTAACTATTTATTTGAATTATTTCAGTAACTGGTTAAAACTGGGGCTGGTTTTGACTGCCCAACGTTGCTACTGTACCTTTAAATGGACATTACTTCTAATGTGGACACTACCATTCTTTGTTCAAAATGGTTAATGAGCAATTACTGACTAAACTATGACCTAACCTGTATAATGTATTATTAATAAAGTTTCTCAAATCATGTCAATACAATTACAGACTTACCAAGGTAGAGATTTGGGTTCCAGTCTTGAACTCCTATTATCCTTGGATATAAATTTACTAAAGTACTGTCCCTTGATAATCTTCAGTAACTCTTGCGCTTGACTGAAACATTTTCACACAAAAAAATTGTTAATTTGAATTTATTTATTCATTCTCGATTGCAAAACAAGTTCTCACATCTTAAGATAAAGCACGCTAACACTGCACCACAAAAATACTGTTAAAAGTCTTGTTAAACATTTTGTTACCTTCCAAATCACTACGGTATCTTACACAAGCTAAAATTTATAGAATATAATGAATAGTTTGCTTTGTAGAGTATCTATAAAAACAAGAGGGCCAAGATGGCCCTATATCGCTCACCTTGGTACAAGTCCACTTGCCTGGTGGAAGATCACTAGACAATGTTATATACCAAATAGGTTTTCCTATATACATCTTTGTAAAACAAATGACCCCCCCCCCCACCACGGGTAAGGCCAATTTTGACCCCAGGGGCATAATTTGAACAAACTTTGAAGAGGTCTACTAGGCAATGCTATATGCAAAATATTTAAGCTCTAGGCCTTGTGGTTTCAGAGAAGATTTTAAAATTTTTGCCTATATAAGCCTATTCAAAACTAAGTGACCACCTGTGAGGGGTCAATTTTGATCTGGGGGTCATTATTTGAACAATCTTGGTAGAGTTCCTCTAGCCAATGCTACATGCAAAATATCTAAGCTCTAGGCCTTGTGGTTTCAGAGATGCTACATGCAAAATATCTAAGCTCTAGGCCTTGTGGTTTCAGAGATTTTTAAAATATTTCCTATATAAGCCTATGCAAAACTAAGTGACCATCCGGGCGGGGTCAATTTTGACCCGGGGGTCATAATTTGAATAATATTGGTAGAGGTCCACTAGCCAATGCTACATGCCAAATATCTAAGCTCTAGGCCTTGTGGTGTCAGAGAAGAAGATTTTTAAAGATTTTCCTATATAAAGCCTTTGCAAAACTAAGTGACCAACCCTGCGGGGTCAATTTTGACCCTGGGGTCATAATTTGAACAATCTTGGTAGAGGTCCACTAGAAAATGCTACATGCAATATATCTAAGCTCTAGGCCTTGTGGTTTCAGAGAAGAAGATTTTTTAAGTTTTTCCTATTTGTTGCCATAGCAACCAGAGTTCTGCATGGAATGGAATTCTTTGAATAACTTTGATAGAGCTTCATGCAAAGAACATCCCTCATTATCATTGGCCCAGTGGTTTCAGAGGAGATGTTGTTTGAAGGAAATGGTGGACGGACGTACGGAATGCGATCCTAATAGCTCACGCTGGCACTTTGTGCCAGGTGAGCTAACAAGAGCTGTCCATAAGACAGCACCCTTGACTATTGTGGGTGCTTGCTAATAAAACAGAAAAACAGAACTTTTATCAGTGTAATAGCAAAACAAAATTCTGCTGACTCTTTAGTATAAACTAGAAAAGTTGAATCATAAAAAAATTCAAAATCTATCACTATATATTTAATTTTTGGTAAATTAATTGTTTGATACAAAATGTACCCCCTGAACACTATTGCTAAGTTTGATATAACTACTATAACTAGTTATTGAAGTATGTGCATGATATCTTGCATGCAAAACTTTAACCAAATTTTCAAAGTCAAACAAGGGCCATAATTTGTACTAAATTTATACAAGAGTTACCTGACTTGACTGTGTGACACCCCTACAGACATTAACAAAGTTTCAAGTCAATATCATAAGTGATTACTGAGATATGTGCATGATAGTACCTTGCATGCAAAACTTTAACCAAATATTCAAAGTCAAACAAGGGCCATAATTTGTACTAAATTTACACAAGAGTTATCTGACTTGACTGTGTAACCCCTAAACACATTAACGAAGTTTAAAGTCAATATCATAAGTAGTTACTGAGATAAGTGCATGATAGTATCTAGCAGGCAAAACTTTAAGCAAAGCTGCAACGCAGACACACAAGTGACTGTAATAGCTCTGGCCAAAAAAAAATATCTGTGTTTAGGGCAACGGTCAAAAAAATTCTAGGTAGGGTAGGGGCAAAGCTTTTTTGTTTTTTTTAATCCAAAAAATGCTATTGGGAAAAAAAATCTGTGTTTAGGGCAAAGGTCCAACTTTCAGAAAGCAATGAATTCAATACATATACTGCAAAAGCCTAACTACAGCATATGTGATTTTGTAGCATTCTTGTCAAATAAAAATTACTACAAGTATCATCTAAATTTAACTGTCAGCCTGAATAAAGCAGACACTCCAAGTCCTATAACATTTAATCTCTGTTGTTAGCAATGGTGTTAGTATTTTACCTCCTTGATCCTGTGATTCTGAAGGTTGTCGGCAGCGGGTTCCTCATTGTCTCCAAGAATGTCCCCCATTCTCCATCAGGAACTATACCAATACCCTGCAAGTATTACCAGAAACATCATGATAACCTCAAATGCAATCCCAACCTACATCTCAATATAAGCTACATACATACTAATTTTCATGCCAATAACTGTTATATTGCCGGAAATCGTTCTTCTATTTTTAGTAACAGTGACCTTGACCCCTGGGACCCTAAATGCAATCCCTAGCTACATCTCTATACTACCATAGTTACATGACAATACCTCATTCATAACACAAGTTATCATCTGGAAACCATTACTCTATTTTTAATCACAGTTACCTTGACCATAGAAGCAATCTCAAGGTACATCTCTACATAACCTACATGTACAATGTACCTACACACTAAATTTCATGGCAATACCTCATTCTTAACTAAAGTTATTGACTGGAAAGCACCTGTTTGACTGTTTGCCTAACAACGTACCCCAATTTAATAACCAGGATATTCGTTAAAAACCTGGTTAACTGATGATCCGGATTTTTACCTCATTGGGAATCAATCTGGTACCAGTCAGATTGAGAACTTTCAGTCTCAGAAACATGCAAATTGGACCTGACTTATCTAAACCAATAAAAATTACCTCATAAAATTTCTCAAAAGCTTCATTGGTTCTCGGTGCAAGTTTGTAGCCTTTAGATTTCTCCAGCTCTGGATTTAATCTCTTCATTTCCTCCTGAAAACACAAAAATATTAAAGTACAAGTTGTGCCAAGATTTTTTTATACAGCTAATTTCTTTTACCACAATCTTTGTATTTTTAATAAGTTGTGAGATTTAGTAATCGATAATGAATGTAAATAAACATGCCCATTTTTTTAGATTTTGAAATCAAAAGAATGTTTGGCAATCCTATAAGCATTTAATTACGTTACACTTAGAGCTTCAAGTGAAATAGCATCCTCGGTAACCCAGGCTATTCAGTACCCAATTGAATATGACGGAGAGAAGCGGCAAGAATTAGCCGTGGGTTCCGACGATGGTGAAATAGTGGATGCATAAATATGTAAATCTTGTACATATGTTTCAACCTTTTTTGCAAGAGAAAGTGTTAGGTGCGATGTGCCTAGAGAGAAGCTATGAAAGCTGAGGAATCACCTTTACCAAATGTAATAAACTTTAACAGTTACTGTATGTGAGAAGCCAAGAATTATGATAATATTAGACATTTTCTGAACCTCAAGTCACCAGTTTTCGTGATATTAATGAATCATCGACAAACCAGAAACAAATATCAACTACAAACAGTTTTCACTACAACTTAGATCTTTTAATACGAATCAATAGAAACAGATCAAGCTGCAAATTTGTCGTAAAGACATTGCACCAAAAATGACATTCTGTGCAGACTGGTGTAACGAGCCGAGGGCCTAAGACGCAGCAGATCCATTCAGTGAAAAGTATACTCAACCCTGAATGGGTCTCTGTGCCTTATATATACTACCCTAATCCCCATCACATGTACATGGGTTTTAAATTTGCATATTATCATCATATGCGACCGAACGTTTTCACTACGTTCACCGATCGTTACACTGGTATACAGTACACACAAGGTGTTTTTTCCAATTGTCACCCATCACCGTGATGTCCAGCCATCGTGACCACGCAAATTTGGTCACCCAAATGCGCCCGAGTCACCCGTCACCGCGAATCAGGGTGTCCGGTCGCGGTGACTGGTCACGGTGTTTCGCAGTGTCCACATTCGGGTCAAGACTTGAATATTTGTTCTGTTTTTTCACTGATTAACTTTAAATTATCAATGAAAAATAGAAAAATAATTGTAATTTGATGTTTTTCAAAACTTCCCGATGCCAAAATCGTTTTAATTACAATGCAGCTATCAACAAACTTACATACTGTAGGATCAAATAAAACAACCCCGGCAACACAATCAATCTAAAAAAAAACTACTTACTTTATCTATTCCAGCCTAATGATTTAATAATCCAAAATATCGTCAATGTCTCAAACTGTCTCTTTTCAATGCCACGTGCTCACTAAGATCAAACAAATCGGGCATCGCGGTGGCACTCTCTGATCTCATGACACCCGCGGCTTTCGATATAGAAAAACTTTGCAATAACAATAACTCAATTCAAAAAACTATATTTGGCAGAATGAAAAAAAAATGCTACTGGGAAAGAATCGGCGTTGGCAGTTACTTAAAAATTAGAGGCGATCGTAAATGGCAAAACAAAAAGTACGCTGCGAACAAGCAACTCGTTTTGATATTCAACATTTCTCTATTCATAATGTGCATTCCCGTAATATTCCGGTTGTTTGTGTGATCCGTAGGAAAAAAAAATTATTAAATATAAAAGAAAGCATAATTCGCAACAAAGAGAGGTCTCACAACTGAACCTTGCAGGACACCAAATATAGCCGACGGTAATTTTGTTTTGGAAACACAACATTCGGAACTTTTTTAAAATAGATCTAGATCATTTTTGCATTTACAAATTAACAAACATGGGATAATAATTATAACAATAATTGAAATATTCACACACTTTCGATGCATTGTCTGTCGACTTTCGACCACGAGAGACACTCAAAATCTCCTCAGACAAAAAAATTGCATATTCGCTCAATTTTGACAGTTATCTTTCAGAAGTTGTTGTGTCAAATAGCTTGGGTTTGCAAACAATTTTACAATTGTTTGAGTTAAATATGTCATCCTTTATTAGAGGCAATATTTTTACACCCATCGTGATTGACAAAAGGCAAGTTAGGAATAAAAAGATTGACCAATTACGGCACATTGTTCTCGTGGATAATTATTTTAAATCTACATAAACGTGATAAATATTTTAAATTCAGGTAGGAATGAAAACGTTTTGAAACAATTATATCCAAAAATGATGATTTTTCACGCAGTGATACTCGAGCGGCAATTCACAACGGAAATACCTCGACGGCGATGTGCTAATAATAGAGACGTACAACTACCGTCTACCATAGATGAAAAATAAAAAGTATTTACAGAAATTGATGCTTTCTACATTTTGTACATCAATAAATATAATAAAATAATTGTAAAATACATTATTCAAGTCGAGTTTGTCACCGCGATTCACCGCGACCGGCCACCGTGACCGCATATTTCAGCGCATCGTAAATGGTCGCGGTGGCCGTTGTGACCAAAACTTTTCAGGGTGACCATGTCACCATGACTGGTCACCCAGAATGAATTCTTGTCGCGGTGACTGGGTGACATTTGGAAAAAACACCTTGCGTGTACTGTACCTCATTCCGTTATATTGGAAAAGTTCTAATTGTAATGCCATGGAAGGGGTTTAAACAAGTCAAACAATAGTTTTGTACTTTTCAGAAATTATTAACGTCGTCTGTCTATTTTATGCATATATATAAATTTTCTTTCATAATTGAAAGTTATAACAATCTCTTTCACAGTGGAGGAATTTATACACGTCAGCCCTACTTATCATGGGAGTCAGACTACTGTAAATCTACAGTAGAAGCAAACAATCACCCCTGTTATGAACAACATATTGTAGAAGCAGTCTATTTCGACCTTGACTGTAAGAAACAAAGTGTAAACAAGCACACAACAGGAAACAAGTAGGAAAATGTCATGTTATTCCATAAAATTTAATTGATGGAAAATAATGCATTAATGCATTTCAAAATAACAATTTGGAACAATCTTTATGTCGAAAGCGGGTTTAACATGTGCTCTTCTAACTCCCTGGATGTGAGGTCAACATACAAAGCAGATAGGAGGTTTTAGGAATCCCCGATATGACGTCATTCGTGCGCATGCGCATTGACTGGCCGTCAACTGAGCGGCCAAAATGAAAGCAAAATAGAGCATTTGACTGTACGGCAGTTTATATTTTAGGCTATAAGGTTATTATATGAAACAAAATGTAGTTTATATTCAGTGTCTGTGTTGCCGTGTCTATGCCATTGATGCTTATGTATAGTTGTCATTATAAAGTCCGATATGAAAGTGTGAATTTAAACTGAATCGGCCAAAACGAATTTAACTTGACAATGTACTCTTTCCCTAGGCTACTTGCTATTCCTGACAAAAGTGTCCCTATTCTTTTCTCTCTTTTTTTTTGTTGAATTAGTGCCGATATTCATTATTTTCACATAGTGCTTAGTATATTTTTTTGCTGTACATGTATGGAAAAAAATGCTACAGTAAAGTTCTCCGCATTAAGATGATCCTCCAATTGTACATAAAACATCTTGTTAGAATTTTTCAGACTCCCAACATGATATTAATTTTGTAAACTATATACTTTGTTTAGAAAGGTCAAGGCTTTACTCGGATATTTTCCCTATTATATGTCTCTATTTTCAGTAAAAAAAAGTATTCATAGAAATCATGTATGTGTCTGTGAAGCGTACATTTATTTTTGAATGTTGTCAAATTAAACTTTAGAAACCATGAAGACCCTATAGCTATATAATACATGACACTGTGCTATATGTTTTCACAACGCCTGACGATAACGTGAGACACACAAATGACAACGTTGCCATAGAGATCCAGTAAGGCATATTGTCCCCTAGGGCATAAAGCACGATACAACTTGGATTTAATTAATCCATGTAACATCCTGTTTATTGACTAATTGGTCACACATTATAGATGACCACTTTGATTGAATTGCATAACGTGGCATATTGCACATATCAAGCTTTGATTGAATCTACATGATAAATTTATTCATCATAATATTTTATGACAAAGTGTTTTAAATTATACCCTTGATATAAGGACGCAGAAAGACAGAATATTTTTTAATTTCAGATAACTGAGTTTCTTTTAACTTTAGAGGAGACAACAAATGTCTGATTGTAATTCGATATTTTGAAGTCTTTGTTTTCTTTAAGTTTGAGGTTTTTCACTAATCTGCACATACTTTGTTAATCTAACAACTTGCCATCAAACATATTTAAAATTTTGAAATAATAAGTAATCGGAGGCGTAAACTGGCGTGTGGGCATTTCCAGCTAGCAGTTACTAATGCTCAGCTAAGATAATATACAATTTATTAGGCATGTTTTATAATGTTTTATTGAATATTTTAATACAACACTTTTTGGGAAGTGTCACTTTCACATGTGTCCATCGCTGTAGATGTCATGGACGTTGATTACAGTATACCACGGCAGTATACAATTCTGTAGTGTACATACTTCCGTGATTTTATCAAAACAGGGATATCTTTTCTATCATTTATTTTTGAGACATACATATGCATTATATTACCAAACCATCAAAAATACACAAAAGTACCAGTATACATGGGAGTTTTGCTGGGGTCTTGGCGAGTTCACCAGGGGAGAAATCCCACGATCGGCCGGGACTATAAACATTTTTAAAAAAATACACAAAGTACTTTTAAAGTAGAATTATGGTCTTGTATAATGTTAAGTGTGCTGATTAAAAAAAAATACTACAGAGAGAAAAGGGTAAGATAGAAAGAGAATAATCAGTGAAGGAAAGAAGAGAAATGAAAGGTGGAAGACGGGAAATCTCACAAGGCCTGATCAAAGTTAGGTCTTTGATTATAGCAACAACTAACAAATATATATTATATCGGAAATTATGTATTCACTTCCACTTCAAAACTTAAAAGAAACTTAATAATATTTAGTTTATTTTGGCGATAAATAATGTCTATACTGTATCAATACACGCTTGGCATATGGCCGAACTCGATACAGTTGACGGCCACGCTATTTTTAGTAACGGAAAATCCCGGATGTGACGACACACTAAAACCTCCTATACAACTTTAGCACAATTCGAGGTGATTCAACGGTATAACATGGTATAAAACTGCGATTTGGGGGTTTGAGACTTATCTGATAAAAAGGTTCACTGATCAACACTCGATCGATAGGTATCATACTTTTGTTTAAATTTATTATGTAAACAATGGGAAAAAAATAATTTAACTGCTACTAGTGTTTCGCGAAATTATGTGACAAATGACCGTGTAGATGTTAATTTTAGATGACTCTTACCCATTCTTCTTTTGTTCGCTTAAACTTTTCTCTGTTCCTTTTTCGTGCGGCATGTTTTGTCCGCGCCATGATGAAATATGGTAAATAATTGGATAAATCTTGTAGTTGCCTCGCAATATTTTTTCACCGGAAACAGCATGCAGGTTATGTCTAAATCAAATTTAGCCACACATCGGTATCATCAGGATTGATTATGCCGGTATTTCGAGACCACCTTGTTGGTAATGCGACGTATTCCGTTTGGCAAATACAAGTAGCAGTTATATTTAGGCAATAAAATAATCTGAAAAGTGTTCTCTTTTCAGATAGATCATGTTCTTTATTGCAGATAGATCACAGTCTAAGTTCCGCCTCCATACAAAGTTCAAATTATCAGAAAAACAGTACAGTGTTTTCCTATACAAATATGCAGTTGCGATGATACAAATACCAAATACAAATGCAGATTTTATTTCTTGTCGGTATGGGCAATACAAATAATATAAGCTATAAATAGCTTTTGGTCGACTATGTAACAAATATAACAATGTACGTACACAATAAATTAAGACAATGAGAACATTATATGTTTGAGAACCTGTAAAAAATAAATCAAAAGCACATCATATTTAATTATAAATGCAGCACATTTAGGGTAAAAGTATGATACATACACGGTAAAAATTGAGTGAATGGTGCAAATCTTAGCCTTAGCCTAAACGTGTAGTAGTACTAGTACCGGGTATATTAAATCAAAGGACTGAAAGTGCTGGAGGATCGATTGTCTCTGAACAACACAGTCTGCACACATACATGTGTAAATATCAGGACAACATAGACTGTACACATATATGTGTGAATATCAGGACAACCCTTGCACGAGTAAAGTTATAAACTGGAGACACAACTGTCCACAAATTTTGACCTTTCACCATTTGTGTAAACTTTACTTTTGAGATAGGAACCCATGTGCTTACATTATGTCATTCAGTGACTATGTTCAACTACCCTATGAAGTATTAAGCTGTGAATCGTAACTGAGAAATGGGATTTTGACAAAACTGAACTGAAAATTTATGGTTTGAACAACTTTAAATGCCATTCAAAAGTTATGGGATATGCCCATAAGGTTGATTGTATTGTGCGAATTAATTCGGATTTAACGTCGCACCCAACAGCTAAGGTCATATTGCAACTTCCGGCTTTCAAAGAAAAGAAAGACCCTGGGTGCCAATTCCCTGTATCATAATTAGAGGGTCATTCAGAAACTCCGAGGGTCATACCCTTTATTGCAAAAAAATAAAAGGCATGACTATGTGTTAAAGAAGTCTTATTCAGTTTACTTCTGTAAAACTGCATGTGATACATCACAAAATGGTGGGTAATCAAAGGGTTGGCAAGACAACAGGTGTTTCTCTTTGGATGCTTTCCATTTTGTCACTGCATCTCAAAAGTCAAACCATAGACATTAAACTTGGATATTATTTGGCACACTTAAACCCCTTTCAATAGTGACAGTCTGATCGAAATGACTACAAAATGATCATTAAAATCACTCAGAAAGACTTTTTTGTTTCCCGTATTAAGGTTCGTCGAGCATCTCTTGTTGTGCGTCTACGATCTATGAAGACGGTATAATAGGAATCAACACACACAAAAACGCAATGGTACAAAATGCGGGTCGATCCGAAATCAGACGACAACGACGACGCAATAGGGTCAAAATTAGACATATCCCATACCGGAAGCGTATTTTATCAACAATTTATCTTGCATTTCGAAGCGTTTTGAGAGGTTTTGAAATGTTGTTTTTGTAGTAATTTGATCATACACATTTTAATTGCGTCATAGAAGACGCTCTTTGCTATTTCTGTTGCATCATTGACAAAATGAGCGCGCCAAAAACCGCAGAAAACGCGCTCTCGCGGAACACTGAATTTAGTGTATCCGGTATAGCGATACGTATTTCACGGGTCTTACATTTCTCATGTCACACCGGTCTGACGATAAAAAAATCGCGTAGGAAAATAGTTCTATACAGAACAGATACCTCGTTGATTTAAGTTACAAATTATAAGGAAAACAATAATATAATAGTATGCTATTCTGTAATGTTTTGATATTTAGATCTGTTACTATATAATTTTTAAAACAGAGGACAGTAATATAGAACTACTTTTCTAAAATTTGTGTTAAGAGTTCGGCCGTAAGGTCTGAAATACTCTGTTAACTTTGGATACGATTGAATAAATCCAATCGATCCAAAAATGAAAAGAAAAGTAACACTAAAGTGCACCAGATAAAAGAAAATCAAAACTCTTATTATTCAGATTCAGGATAACCTGATTAGCACCATCCTCTCAACATAGTAATTACATTTCACAAACAACACAGGATAAACACAGGGTAGCATCATAACATAAAGCAAGTACAACTCTTTAATTCATGAATATGGTCAACATGTAAATTTAAAAAGTGCAGAAACAATTCTTGAAAAAGGCAATATTGCCGAAAATTTGAATTAAAGAGTTGTTTTAAATAGAAAAACAGTTATAACTATTATTCCCTGAGGAATATTGAAAGAATTTATTATATAAAGCAAGTATATAAATGAATATATATGAAGCAAACGGTATTAGTTATAAGCAGAATGAACATAAAGGAAACTGAATGGCAAATAATAATATAAAGCACGGGAAGAATAAAAAAGTAACTGAAATGCAAAAACAGGAGTTTGAAAAACAAGGTTTGCTAATACACTTAGCTTTGCAGCAGGAGCACCTACAACTCTGTCCGCTCCAGGCATTGACCAGGCTCATAAACTGGTTCAAATCCATGTCTTCCCTGAAATGTTGAGGGAGTGTGTTCCAGAGCCTTGGCGCAGCTGAGCGGAAAGAGTTGAGGCCATATTTTGAAGTTCTTACCTGTGGAATTTCTGCTGTATTACTTTATCTAGAATTATAAAATCCAGAGTTTTTTATCTTAACTAAGTCACGAAGGTATGTTGGAGATTTCTTATTGATAATTTTGAAAGTTTCTAAGGCCATAGTTCTTATACGCCTGCTTTTCAGTGAAGGTAATTTGGATTTATTCAGTAGAGATGGATAATCAGATAAGCAATTATTATAGATAAAACGTAGAGCCCTTTTTTGTATTTTCTCAATCCTTTTGGTGTTAACTTTCCCACAAAAATGCCAAGTTAGAGGACAGAATTTGAAATTTGACATTTTAAAAGAGTTATATATGTTAAGTTTACCTAATTTACAGAGATGTTTACCAATTATTTTAAGAACATTCAATTGCCCTGAAGCTTTCTTACATACGACAGATATGTGAGTGATTAAATTTAATTTAAAATCTATAGTAACTCCTTATGATTTAACTTCTTCCTCACAGTTGATTTCAGAATTTTCTAGATTAATAATTAAGTTAGTTTTACTTGTTTTTGGACCAATAGCAATAGGTTGAATTTGCCTGCATTTTGTTGTCTGAAAACGAATTTATTAAAGAAGGACTATCTTGCTCTAGTGTTGATATGACTTCATTTATATCATGGCCTGAATGGGATAATGTGTTGTCATCAGCATAATTGTAAAGCTTACCCTTGTTAACAAAGTGAAAGATATCATTAATGAAGATATTACAAAGAACTGGCCATAAAATGGAACCTTGTGGTACACCTTTATAATATATGTTTAAGGTAGTGGACTCCTAATATAAACCTCCACTTGAAACTCTTCAATTTTAATGCACTAGCCTAGGTTGTTAGGCACAGGACTGTAGATCTTTTGAGGTTTTCCAGGCATAGGTTCGAAAACAGCCGGAACCATTTTTTTTTACTTTTTCTTCCTTGTTTCATTATTTTGCATTTTTCTTCATATGTTTATATTGTTTTTACACTAAAAAGAAATTAAATATTTTTAAACATAAGCATTGGCTTATTTGAAGATTTTATTTCTTGCAGGCTCGGCTAAAATCGCTGATCGGAAATGTCAAACTCTAATTTTTTCAATAGAGATGGTAAAACATTGTGAATGTTTGGCATGCTGTTCCCACAATGTTATAGATAATTATGAATATACAAAAAGTTATGCCCCATTTCTAGAAAATGTTGATTTTTCTTAAAAACTTTGATGTTCAAAATTGAACATGGTCAAAAAATTACATGAAAATTGTAATACTATCTGATTATTTCATGAAAGTTTTATACAACTTGTTGATAATATCACGGATCTATATTCAGTGAATATAGGTCCGTGATAATATGGTACATGGTGTATAATCTCTGAAAGAAAATAAAAGTTCTTGTTACTCTGATACCAAATTTGTACCCAATTATTGAATAATAAATGAAATACATGCATTTTCTTATCTCTCGCCTCATGTCATATTTATAAATAATGCCAAAAATGGGGGTAGGGTTATTAAAATTCCTATAACTTAGTTATTTCACGGTAAATTTCTTTTAAAATTTGTTTTTAAATCCTGCAAATCATACAGATTAAGAAAATATCAAGCCTATCATGATTTAAATTAAGAGCATTTTCGCCTACATCGTATGTTTTAAGCTTAAGTATGAGAACAATCAAAAGCTTTAGACAAGAACCGAAGCAACACATTTATTTTCATCCAAAGCTTGTTTCAGTCCTCGATTATTCTTAATAATGTTGTTTGGCAACCATAGCCTGGTCGGAATGCCGATAAAATATGTTTAAGTGATGTTCAAAAAAGCCTACTATTTGAGTGTTCATGGCTCGTTCAAAATTTTTTAGACATGACAGGAAGAATACTGACTGGACGATAATTGCCCGTTTCAAGGTTACTATTCTTTTTATGCAATGGAGTGACCTGAACGCATTTTAGACTATCTGGGAAAGTAGAGGATTTGTTGACAATAAAAGTAACATGTTCTGTAATAACAGGTTTTGCTAACTTGACTAATTTTGATTAAATTCCATCAGCACCTGTGGTCCTTTTTACATATAATTTATCAATTTGTTTGACTATGAAATTTGTATCAACTGGTTCGAAATTTAGCTAGGATGTGCTAGATTTGTTTTCTTGAATTTAGATAATACTACAGTGATTTTCGTCTACATTAATAGAGTTGTTTCCTATATTTTGGGCCACATTTACCAAAAAAAATAATTGAAGGCATTACATACTTGCTGCTGGTCAAATAACAATTCATCATTTTCGAGAAGTATTGTATCTCTTTGTATAATATTCCCTTTGTTTGTTAAAAAAGGTTTAACTGTAGGCCAGAAGTTTTCGGATTTACAGCCACCAACACACCTATCAATAAAATATTTGTTCATAGATTTTCCTCTTAAACTTGTGACTAGTTTTCTTTGTTTCCGAAAGTTTTCCAATTTTTTGTTAGATTTATATCTATTGAATTTGTTAAAAAGCATTCTCTTCTCGTAAATGGAATATTTTAAAGCTTTATTCATAAATGGTGCTGTTGGCTGCAAAACTTTCTTCTTTTTCAAAGGGACGTGTTTGTTTGCTGTTTGTATAAATAATTCACAAAAATTGTCATACATATGGTTAACATGTGTATAATCAATAGTAGATAGGCTATTATGTAAATCCTGGTTAAGAATATCTATGTTAAAGTTTTTTAAACTTCTGTAACTTACAAATTACAAACTTACAAACTTCACCAAGTGCCCCAGGGTGAGCCCTGGACTTTATTGGGAAGAAGAAGAAAAATTTAATGAATTCTGTCGAAACAAACTGTTTAAACTTTCTCCAGACCCTATTTACATCAGTCAGGGTATTCCATTTCGGATCGACGGAAATTCACCATTTACTGCATTGTTTCAGCAGGTTAACCTCAAAGTTGTAACAGCAAGATTGTCGTTTCCATGGGCTGAGACTGCATGCCCCATTGCGAGCCTGGTATATAAATTCAACTATTATATTCGCCGCAATTAATTGTTGATATACGGGGTAAGATAATAGGCTGATACCACACCATGGAATACGATTTGTGCAGTTTTATCATGATAAGCACGGCAGTAAGTTTCACTGAACACAAGGGTAGTAGAATTGCTCAGGCTGAGCATCACCTGGCTAGCTGGAATCTCAGCATGAAAGCTATTATCAGTTGCCCTTGTAATTGATAATAATAAATCACAAGATTACCACAACACTTTTTATCTTCACTGCTAGAAAATTGAAAACAGATACTCTTCATCTTACATCACTTATTTGCAATGCTTGCGATGTTGGTCTTTTACATGATAAAAAGGAAAATAATTAATACATGTATATTTCTTACTTCTACTACTGTAAAAAGTGAAACTTATAAAATGGTACAATCTTTTACAGGTGGTCAATCACATTTAAGCAACATTTGATGACAATTGTTACTTTTTGTATATTCTGTTAGAGATTTATTTTAGGAACAAAAAGACCCATTACATAGAGTTAGATCCCTATTAGAAATTTACATTTTATTAACTTTTATAAAATTTTGTTATTTCTCCCCTTTAATATGAAAGTATTTAAAAAGTTGAATATTTCTTTTTATTTCAATATATTTTCTACTTTTACATTTGCATTGGATAGATACAAATATTTTAACATTCTGAACCAAAAGGCAAGTTTTAGAACTACGTGTAGCTTCTGAATTCATTTGTTTCCAATCTATCATGGTTGCGCAACTAATATAGGTAAAGGGAGGTAATAATATTTTTTCAAACATGCATTTCTAATTATATAATTGTTAATGCAAATATTTTACAAATATAATACAATAGGTCTAATATTTATATCTTTTCTTAGGCAAAGTATGTATATCAAATTTGTACTTATGATGAAATAACTCTATCTTGGTTGGGCAACCAGGATAGGGAAATCAAATTTAAAAAAAAAATACCCCCAGTGAAAATCTTACTTGAATTAAGCTCTAAGTGATCAAATTTGAGTGTAAATGATCAGATGTTAAACTTTCAAACAAATCTGTTACATTGTACATGGCCAAAATCTGATTATCCACCTTTAAAGTCCCATGATCACATTGATTTTACTGATATCGAAAAATAAATTTACTGATAGGATATCAAACTCTAAAACAATGTTAACACATGTCTGTCTTTCTTATTAAAGTCATTTCTTCATGAGAATAGAGTTACCAGAAAGCCTTTCATATTTTTTTGCAATATCATTGAAAAAATACTGCACAATATTTCTAACATGTACATCGATTTAAAAAGCAAAGTTAGGAATATTTCTGGTACAAAAAATATTGTGAATAGATACTACTTCCAAATTATTACATTTTTTCTTTCACAGGGTCATAAATTAATTGACCCCACTCTGTGAAGCTCGGAGGCTTACCAGATAGTGATTTTCAGCAGAAAGTACCATTGTATAACATAGTGGAACACCCCCGTGAACAACCATTGGCAAATGGTATTCTTTTGGAACTGAAAGATGGGCAAGTCTATTTTAGAAAATTGACTGGGTCACGATCCTGTTAATGCTAATGTATGACGACGTTCTTGATAACAACGTGTTTTTCTGAGATATTGGTACACTTGACTAGCGTGACTAAAAACAATACACACCAGCAAGGTACAGAGAAAGTCCCACACCCATATGCATTTCTAGATATTGCAGGCCCGATCAGAGGCGCTTAAACAGGACAGTGCGGGCTGCAACGCATGAACTTTACCATGCTTTGGACCATTACTCAAGATTTACGAAGTCAATCGAGATAAAAGATACAAAAAAATTAAATGCTAGATTTAAAAAATAAGCAAAACACAATAAGCTATTTTCGAACTAAACTTTCTTAACTTACAACACATGGGCAAAACAATACCTGTATGAGATCTGATGCATAACATTTCATTAGTTAAAGGCAATTCTATTGAGATGCCAATCATGTTTTCAAATTTAGCGTAGCTAGAGGTAGATTAAAAGCAAGTATTTCCTCAAGTCGGACTTGAACGGAACTGGGTAGGTCTTCTTCACCACAAACTAATATAAAATTTTTAACAAACTATAGATATGACAAACATTGACAAAAACTGCAAACACAATCATGTTAAACAAAAACATATAAGAAACTAACACTAGTTTGGAGAAGCAGGATGAGCTAAAAATGGAACAAAATCCTTCTAACAAAGGTACAAGGGTCGGTCTAAAAAAAGCGCAGAACGGGTAAACTAAAAATAAAGAAAACCAATATATACTTAATTATACTATTTGACAGAATGACCCACACCTGGGCAGCCTCATACCTGAATGACCTCGTGCATAATGCGCTTGTTCTTACAGATGGAGTTCCTAAAGTTCTGTTTTATCCGCAGGAATAATTTTATTTTTTAAATTGTACAAAACTATGTAAATATAGTAGTGGCAGTTTATTTAAGCATGCTCATAATCCTGATTCTACTTTGAGGGTGTATTGTCCTATTTGATTTTAAAGGCAGACCTTCAACTCATCGACTATGATTCTCTATGTTGTAGAAATTCCAATTGTTCAGTTCAGCAATCGATTGAGAATAGGTGCGCCACGTTGAAGCGCAATAATAAAATTTGATGTAATAAAGGATTTATATTTTTCAATTAAACTATCATTGAATTTGCTTATTCTAAGACGCTGTTACTCGAATATGACAAATAGATAATGCCTGTTTATTGCCTGTTTATTGCCATAATTATAGATATTCCCAAGACTGTGAAACAAAACAGCTTAATATATATTGGCAAGGCCTTATGGTCTACATGCACAGAGATCAGTCATCACAATTGTGCTCACTCGGTCATCTTCGGAATCATCCGTGAGATTAACCCGATCATTACTGATAACGCCGGAGTGCTGATTTGCCTTATCGGTCAGTATTCTGTGACTCTCCAAGACACTAAGGTAAGGAACAGGAACGTGATCTTAAATAGTTTATTTAGTTTATTCACAAAATATGCGATTACTTTAGATTAAACAAATTTAACAGAAAACTACATGCATAATTTCAAGAGAACAACGACGTACCGTATACGGGGCAGGCCTTTAATTAGTTTCTAAGAATGCAATTTGCAAGAGCGAGACATAATTAAGATTTTACACTATTGGTTAAACAAAAAGGTTATATAACAGAAATATTCCTCTTTACATGTATAGCCCTTGCGTTGACCCATTTGCGCCCAATGTCCACTAAAAACTTTTCTAGCAGGTGCTTAGCCTTTTGGAACAGAATTCTGCAAAACATTCCTTTTTGATGAAATACTCTAATAGACTTTCCCAAATTGGAAGTCAGAAGATTCTATTGAAAAATATAGGTGTAAATGGGTTTTAAATATGTTCGTTTGCTGTTTTATATCATATATTCAAGATACATGTATAAGTTTACGTCAGTTCATCACCATCATCACCATCATTATCATCAGCATCAGCATAATTATCATCATCATCATTGTTGTTGTTGCTGATATTGTTACATAATAGCTTTGACTTCGTTGAGAACCGATGGAGACCACTGTGTATATTCTGGCTGCCACGTGCCTACTTCCGTTCATTGTGGACGCTGTGCCAGCTATCAACCCGGAACTGGATTCACAATGGGAGCAATTCAAGTCTGATTATCGGAAACAGTACGCTCCTGTGGAAGAAAATACAAGGTGATATTAGAACACTCTGAATTTATTATCATGTGTGCTTATTAGGCTGCGAGCACAACATATTAGGCTAACCGTTTTAAATTGATTAATCGTCTATAGACCTTAATAATAATAACTCTGATTTAAAGGTAACATAGTTTAATATAGTAGGATTTCAAACACCTTGGCCCAATCTTTGGTTTGATCACGCCCATATGATTCTACTGTCATACACATTATCGATAAGAATTAATGCAAAAATGAAGGTACTAGAGTGAAAACATAAAACTACATGTATATGGTAAGTTTTCACACACCGTGACTCTGATTTTGATAGAACACTAGTATCTACGGTTTCTGAAAAGAATATATGTTTACTGTATACTTAATACGGAAAACTGACCCCGCCCCCAATCGCAAGTGTTTTTAATGGATCGAAATAATTTGACAAATGTTTGTAGAAGGTCATCCAAGGAATGATAGTGCTTCAACTATTTTGAAATAGGGTCAGTGGTTTTAACATAGTTTTTCCTTTTGGTTGCCATAGCAATTAGAGTTCTGCATTGATCAACTTAGTTCGAAGCAATCTGACTGGGAGCCGTTCAAAAATGATTGCTATGAAGTTTGGAAACAATTGGCCCAGGGACTTCAGAGAATAAATCGTTGAAGAGAAATGATGCTTTCACACAACTCATGACGACGGACTGAGTACATTTTTGCTCACAAAGAACACTGCGTGCTCGAGTCCGCTAAGGATGGGCTTACATACTTTCTTAAAGAAAAAAGAAACAAATACATCATAAACAGGCACTCCCTACATATAGCAGATTATATTCTCGAAACGAAGATTATGTGTTCAATGAACGTAAAATGATAAATAAATAAAATTTCAAAGAAGAACCTATGGCGAAATATGCATCATTTACCACAATTAATCAATATAGAGGCTTTAAGTAATAAATCGTTTCCATCCATTTGTTGTACAACAACAACTCTACATAGATTATTGAATGGTTTACGGTACTAAAGCATATCTTAAACCGCTGATTTTATCGATAATGACTGGGAATGAATAGCTTAAACTTTCAAGTTAAGTTATAATACTTCCAAAGATTCTATTATTTATGTTTTGGGAATTTGTTTAGTTTGACATCAGTTTTAGGGTATTCCCCTTTAAACGATAAAAAAAAAAATAACAATAAAGTTGAATAGACACCTAACATTTATCATTCATAATTTATATATTGAAACTTCAGACGACTGGTCTGGGAGGAGAATTTTCGATATATTGAGAAACATAATGCTGAGGAAAATGAAGGAAAACATACATTCACTCTTGGAATAAACGAGTATGCAGATATGGTAGGCTTCTAAAATTTCCTTCTCTAAATCTCTTTTCTTTCGATTTGATCTTATAATATACATAAGCTCACAGGCAAGTTTTTCATTTATATTAACCCATAACTGAGCATTGCACAATTTTTTCTTTAAAGACCTCGAGAGAATTCTCGGCTGTCATGAATGGTTATCGCCATCAAGAGTCGGGCTTTGGGGTATGCCACCTTTATACAAACAACGCGGAACACTTTGATCTCCCTGATGAGGTGGATTGGAGGAAACAAGGCTACGTGACGGAAGTAAAAAATCAGGTATATCTAATTCGTCTGTTAAGGCCCATCTACACAGTAAACCTTGATTTATAAATTTTGATTTATTCAGCAAAGTTTACTGTGTAGATTGGTCGAATGTACGATTTTCCTGAAGTGTATACTCCATTTTTGGGATAGAGAAAGTCCTATCCGCTAAACCTTGGTGTACGGACCCCACACAGAGATTTTATTTATTACCTAGGTGACAGCGCCCTAATTAGATTAAAATTCCAGTGCTGCGTGAGAGAGATTATAATTATTGTGGAAAGACAGACAAAATAGTTTGAAATTGAATAAAACAATGCTGAAAAAAACATTGCTTGTTTTCATATTCACTATGAAATTAGTTTGATATTCAAATTATTTTGTAAAATAAAAAATTGATCTTTCTCGACTGTCTAGGATCGCACACATTGCCTTTCTATAAATAATATCCCTATTAGCAACATTATAAAACAAACATTTATTATGAAGATTTTAAAGTTTCCTCTGTGTAAAATACTTTAAAAAAAAAAATAATTAAATATGTTGCATGAACCATGATTTACTGTGTATACAGTCATGATTTACATCCCTCAAAAACGTACTCCTAAGGTTTATACATCAAGGTTTACTGTGTAGTTGGGCCTATTTGACACTGCCTACAACGATTTGATTAGATGCGCTCTGCTCTCACATGCTACTGTATATTGTAAAGGGAAGTAACCACTGCGAGGAGTTTATATATGTGCTGCACTGATGTAACAATATGATGGGTTCTTTAGGACTTTGTAAATTTTGTTTATATTAGTATGAAGTACATGTTGATATTTGTAATTGATATTGGATCATCCTTATTATATACATGTTGACATTTTGATATAATATGTAAACAGAGTGACTGTTAAAATACCGTGTGTGTTTTTTAAAGTATTACATGCTTTTGCGTTTGTGTGTTTGAGATCTGAGATCATGCGTGTGTGTGAGAGAAGATTGATTGATTGATAGAGACAGAGACACAGAGAGAGACAGAGACAGAGGCAGAGAGGCAGAGACAGAGACAGAGAGGCAGAGAGAGACAGAGACAGAGAGGCAGAGAGAGAGAGAGAGAGAGAGAGAGAGAGAGAGAGAGAGAGAGATATTGTTTTTTTGTTGTTGTTTTTTTTTATTTTGAAGGCCATGTGGAAAAAAGATATGTTTTTATCTACTTTTCAATTCTTTATATGTCTTAAATGTTACTTTCATAAAATAAAGTTTTTATTATTATTATTATGTACATACACATTTAGTAAAAGCCGAATCAGTAACATTTGCACTGTCACAGTGGTACAGTTTTCTCGTCTGTTTGCCCTTAACTTCTGTGTGCACATGAATATGATAAATATAATGTCGTGGTCGAAGTACAGATTTGCCGTCACATACAAGACAAATTACACCCTGCTGTGATACCAGTTTGAGAACTCATTTAGGTGGCTACTGCAATGGACTCGGGCAGTGTTTTATCACTAGTTAATTACGAAAACACACACGCACATGTACACAGACATCATATGACCTTTTGATAGGGTAGGCGGAAGAAAAAAAAAGACAGTTGAAAACCTTGGCAAGTGCACTCTAAACCTCTTGAAACGGGACTCGTTTTTATAGATCAATTATATTTTTATTATATAATTGTTATAAAACGTTTCTCGTGCTCGACTCAGTTTTGTGCTGACATTCATTTGACCTGATACCGGTAATATTCTAGACACTCCAAAAAGCCGATTTTAAGGAAACAATATAGACTGTAGTTTGCTAAATTTATGCCAACAACTAACTGCTCGTCAGCGCACAGACTAGAAACTTCCGGGTTACTGTATATGGTTATAAAGGTGTTTCTAACAGCATTTCTGTAAGCCTTTAAAATCTGTTACTATTTGGAACATATTCAGTGCTCAAACTGTGTTAAGCATTAAAACTGTTTTATAATCACACGGCCTGATGTCACGCGGCTAATTCTAACTGCAGAAAAAGTACAAGTATGGTAACTTCTGTGGGCAAGATAATGCATATGTTATTTTTACCTCATTTACTCCTTCAGGGGCAGTGTGGTTCTTGTTGGGCATTTTCTGTAACGGGATCGCTTGAAGGACAGAATTTCAAAAAGAATGGGGATCTTGTGTCATTGTCGGAGAAAAATCTGATAGACTGCTCACGGAAGGAAGGTACCCACAATCTTTAGTCTTTGTTGCACAAACGTACTTGAAGTGAAAACCGCTACAACGTACCCCTACCAAATCTATATGAGTACATAAATAATTCATTGTAATCGGACAAAATTGTAAACATAGTAGATATTATACCATATTGTTCTTTTTTTCTAAGGTAACAAGGGTTGTGATGGTGGATTGATGGACCAAGGGTTCGATTACGTCATAAAAAATCACGGAATCGATACTGAAGAGTCTTATCCATATAAACCCGAGGTTTGAACTGTAACTTATTCACTCTCCCTCATTCATATTAATCTTCTCTAACCTATGCTTCGACTGTACACCCGGTGTGTAAGTTCAAAAGTTGAAAAGTGAAAAAAAAACATCTCACGATTTAAATCAATAATAGTTTATAGCTTGAATAACCAAAATAGCAATGATATGATGCACTTCGTTGGTATTAACTCACCGAGGGGCTATATCCAGTGTACCGTGATCCACTGTGATAAATAGCCTGTTTAACATGTTAACGTCGCGTGCGTGTGAGTTTGTGTACGGCCTTCATATCACATTAACTGTGATTCAGTTATTTACTCCGACCTTTTTAAGTATGTTACATTCTAGAAAATAACATTCACGTTTTTATTATAGAATGGTAAATGTCAGTTTAACAGTGCAAATATTGGTGCAACCGCACAAGGCTGCAAAGATATATGGAAGGGATCAGAGAATGAGCTACAGAAAGCTGTTGCAACCGAAGGACCAATTTCAGTTGGTATAGACGCAAGCCATCCATCATTTCAATTATACAAGTAAATTGACTAGAAATTGAAATGTAATTTTGATTTTAGGTGATTGTGCACTACTAGCTTAAACAAGTAAAATGGGGGACTAAATGAATTTAAAATAAAGGCCTTCTCTGGTCTAGTGGTTTAGGCATCAGTTTGAGAGCGGGATGAATCCCAGCAGGGGTCCGGTCTGATATGGCCGGTTAATGAGCCGCCAGCTAGCTAATTATCGGTAAACGTATGATTTGGGAGGTAAATGCTCTAAGAAAAGGTGTCTCATCAGTCAGAAATGGCTGGTAGGGGTGACACTATAATAAACAAACACTTTACCTTTTAAAGGCAACAGCTATGAGGCTGCAATTTTTTGAAAAGATATTCATCATTGGCTGTCCTCGCAAATAGATCGTGATCCATCGAGTCTCGCTTTGGAGTGGAGCCTCGCTTTAGTATTTAGGTGCATTGACACATGACGATATAAAAGACTAGTCGATATGCAACCAGGTTACGGCTTGTACTTCAGGATGTTCAATATTCCTGTAAAATAAATCGTACTCTTTTAGGTCTAGAGTGTTAAGAAAGACACAACTAAAACAAGGTTTTGATGAACTCTGCTCTCAGATAACACTGTAAGTTGATGTACACTATGTTGGTGGTTTAGTAAAGTTATAAGTCATAACCGAACGCTGTATGGGAAAGTATATAGCCGCTATTAGGATTAGATAAATTTGCTTTATATTTTTCAGGTCGGGTGTCTATTATGACGAATTGTGCTCTACAAGAAAGCTAGACCATGGTGTTCTTGTAGTAGGTTATGGTAATGAACAGGGACAAGACTACTGGCTGGTCAAAAACAGGTTTCTATTGCATTTTATAATACGCCGTCTGCACCTTAGTATGTTCTCGTTATTCGTTAGCCTAATTAATTTGGCGTTTCAGTGTGACCCCTTTCACAGAGCTGATATCTTATAACTGTCGCACCTCTACAAGGCGGACAACTGTAAAATGTCAACCTGTAAAATCGGTTTGCCTTCGAAGTGGAAAAAGTGAGACTAGTTATTCGTTATAATTCCGCAGACTGCGAAATAATAAGCTAGGATTTTCAACTGAGAACCTAGTTTCTGATTTAAAAATCTGGGTTCTTAGTCGAGTGTTTTAGTTTTCTTTGAAAACCTATGATTATTGTGGAAACGCCGAAGACTTCGACACGCTGTTTCATGAAATATTGAATCTGAGAACATAGGTTCACATGTCTTTATTGGCGTAAACTCCTAATAAGGAAACAAAAAATATATGTGTTTCGGGTATCCTTGCCCAAAATATTAAGGTCGATTGGTCAGCAGTTTTTTTATGCCCCCGAAGGGTGGCATATTAAAATCGCACCGTCTGTCCGTCTGACCGTCTGTCCGTCCGTCCGTCTGTCCGTCTGTCCGTCCGTCCGTGCGTCCCCACTTACAAACGTGTCCGGACTGTACTTTGTCATGCATTGAAGGATTTTAAAATAACTTGGCACCATGTCTAGCACATCAAGACGACGTGTCGCGTGCAAGACCCACATCCCTAACTCAAAGGTGAAGGTCACCTTGGGAGTATGATGGTTATGGAATCCTTCTATATATGCACACATTCGTGTCCGGACTGTAACTTTGTCATGCATTGAAGGATTTTAAAAAACTAGGCACACATGTCTAGCACATCAAGACGACGTGTCGCGTGCAAGACCCACGTCCCTAGCTCAAAGGTCAAGGTCATCTTAGAGTTTGAAGGTAATGGTCCTCCATATAAGCATTAGCCACATTCGTGTCCGGACTGTAACTTTGTCATGCATTGAAGGTTTTAAAATAACTTGGCACAAATGTCAGCACATCAAGACGACGTGTCGCGTCGCAAGACCCACGTCCCTAGCTCAAAGGTCAAGGTCATCTTAGAGTTTGAAGGTAATGGATTCCTCTATAAACATTTGCCACATCGTGTCCGGACTGTCCTTTGTCATGCCTTGAAGGTTTTAAAATAATTTGGCACAAATGTCTAGCACATCAAGACGACGTGTCGCGTGCATGACCCACATCCCTACCACAAGGTCAAGGTCACACTTAGAGTTTATAGGTAATGGAATCCAGTATATATGCATACATTTGTGTCCGGACTATACTTTTATTATGCTTTGAAGGATTTTAAAATAACTGTGCACAAATGTCTAGCCATCAAGCGGATGTGTCCGTGCAAGACCCAAGTCCCTACCTCAAAGGTCAAGGTCACCTTAGTGTTTAAAGTATGGATACTGTATGCATGTTACTCTGTCTGTGGAAGGTTTTAAATTACTAGCCTTTATTGAACCATGGGGGACCGCTGTGGGCCCTCTTTCGGGGCTTCACGGGTTTTCATACATTTATTTATCTATTTTGTCGCCCTTTTTTACTTGAAAACACTTGAAAATTGGTCATAGTCGGACACTAAATTATTGAATGACGGTTGGGACATGCTACTTGCTAATTGCCAAATGCTAAATTCTTACAGGTTAATGACAATTGCTATTTGCCATCGCTTAATACTATTTGCCAATTACTATGTCTAGCAAAACAGCAATAAGCAATAGTAATAAGCAGTCAGATATTAGCAATTGGCAATCAGGAAATGGTACATAGTAAATAGCAATTGGTATAATCAGTTTGTGAAAAAAAGAAGCAACATGCATAATATATTCATAGATATAGAGTAGTCTTGATGGCGAACATGTTTGCATAAAACATTATATGATTTAGTTTATATGTCATTTCAGCTGGGGAGTGAACTGGGGACAGAAAGGCTACATTCTTATGAGTAGGAACAAGCACAACAACTGCGGAATCGCTTCCCAGGCCAGCTTTCCTACTATGTGAAAATACTTTAACCCGCAAAGTTGGGAAAAGATTGTAAACAAATCTGAAATAAATATGAACGTGATTTCATTGTTTTATGTTATTGTTGCGGAATAAAGTATATGTGTCAAGTACCTGTGATTAGTCCTTAGATTTTTATCATAGTTTATACTAATTTATTTATTCTCGATTACGAAACAAGTTCTTACAACTTATATTAATCGCTCTCGAGACTCATTCCAGATGTAATCAACCTCGAAGAGAGAGAGGCAATGATTTTTGTCATGACGTTTGTCAACAAAAAAGTGTGCACCCCGCCGCCGTTTACATGTTAAAAGGTCAAATAAACTTATCAACTTTTGTAATAAGGACAATTTTATAGTAGATTTTTCGCGTCTGAAAATCCTTTTTGAGAATATTCAAAAATTTCATCAAATGATGTCTAAGAACATACACTGTAATTACATCGTCCGCCATAGTGATTCAAATCTGGTCAAGTAAAAACAATTAGCATATATATTTCAGAAAACTTTGTCTGATTTATCTGTCAAACTACATGTATTCTACAAGATAGAATCTGTTATCTGGCGCCATATCTGATATTTGTATGGTACAACATCGTCGTATCGAATATAAGAGGCACTTTAGTAAATTGAGTGACTCCGTGTAACAACCTGATTGTTCTGTAACCTTGATGAGTTATGGTCACAGTAGTGGGCATTAAAATTCCATCTAATGATATTGACGTCAATGAAATTGTCATTCACCATTCAACGGGAAGTCGCCGGGGTGGAACGGCGGGGCAGGTGGCGGGATGGAGTGGGGGCAGGAGATGCATAGATGGATATTAGAAGGATATATCATAAATTATTTTAGCCAATTACAATTAAATTTTGATAAATAATTCCAGAAAAGTAGAATTTTAATGTTTTATTATTGAAATAACTAAATGGCGATAAATTATGAGATACTAACGCCAATATTAACGAAGGCATTATGCTATTGTATACTTATTTAAAGTTTTATGAAATTCTATCCATTGGTTTCTTACTTATGGCTCCGGACGGACGGACAGACAGACGGACAACGCCAAAACAATATCTATCCGCCTTTGGCGTGGGATATCTATCTATCTATAAGATGCTATCTGTTATTTGGCGCCATATGTAATGTCTATCGGTACCATCATATGTGTATATGCACTAACCGGCATCAATTTATACTGTACTGACAGTTACACATCATACTGCATTGCAACATGTCTCGCACGGTAGTCGGTTTCATTGCAAGTAGTAGCTAGCGAGATAGTTTAGTGAATGGGTCTATAAACATAACATATCTATATATGAAACGGTCGAACATTGAATTAGTTTCTGTAGCTCCTGATGGTTTCGTATTAAAATGAATATTTTACATCGCATGTAATGGATTGAACGAAACTTAATACCGAACTGGACCCGAAATTTACTTTTTGGGATACAGTTGCAGCGTACGATTTCACTTTACTCTGCATAAAACGACATTTTAGTTGCATCGATTGAATAGCACTATGGTTTTATTCTGGAATAACTGAATTTTATATCAGGTGCCCTCGTTTCGTTTTGAAGGAACGAGATTCACGGTGGGGAATCACAAAATAATGCCTATACAAAAGTTAATACATTGTATATTCAGCTGTGAATATAAAAAGTAGCCTATCTTATGACAACATTAACGTATTCTAGAACTACTCAGGTCTCAATAACAATCACTTTCTAATTGTGCTGAACACTTCAAAATAAATTAGTTCAGTGTCCTGAAGTGTTAAACACAATCAGAAGGAGACTATGATTGAGACCTGTGTAGTTCTAGAATACGCTAATGTTGCCATTTGATAGGCTGCATTTCATATTTAAAGCTAAACAGATTTCATTATTTTTTTAACATTTTTCAAAGATTTACTTTTGTTTAAGAGATTATTTTGATCACGTGATTCCCCACCGTGGAGATTAATATTAAAGTCCACTGCACTGAACAAGGTTAAATGTCAAAAACAAGGTTATGTCAGCCCGGATAGCTCAATAGGTAGAGCACGAGACTTGTAATCTCGGGGTTGTGGGTTCGATTCCCAGGGCTGACCTAATAAAATTACTAACAGTCTGTCGGATGAGACTTTAAAACCGAGGTCCCATGCATGGGTGAAAACCTGGCATGATAAAGAACCAGGGGTATCTCTGGAATTGGGACGCTTTCTGTATCTTGCACTATCCCCCGAAAACACCTAAAATAACTAGCGTTGGTCATATGGGAAACCGGTACCAACGATAAAACCCTAATATACCATACCAATGTTAAATCAAAATGTCATGTTTGATGGGTGGCAGTGCATTGAATAAAATGCCATGTTTAATGGGTGTCATGTGAAAGCGCTAGTGGTATTAGTATGTTGCTGTCAAATTTATTTTTATTTTCATCCATCTGCTTCTGCTCGGTCACAATACTCGCGAGACGCTATGTTTATTGGTGTAATTTCAGTAAAATATCGTCTGTCGCCCAAATCATGCTGGTCGATATTTTGACGGTCAAACTGGACACATAAAATTATTTTGAAAAAATAAAACAAGAAAATTCTGCACCAACTGTTTCTTAGCTACAATAGCTGTTCTGAATCCCAAATGCCGTCCGTAGGATCATCACTGTTTTCCACAATTTTAATCTATATAATAAACGTCTTCCCCAATACCGCTGTTATTTATGGATGTGAATTTGCCGTAATTCCCCATATTAATTCATACACTCGTATTTGAGAAAACATTAGTGAGACCACAATTAGAGTACGCATCAACTGTATGGTCGCCACACATCCAAGTCAATATACATAAGCTGGAAATGGTCCAGCGATGCACAATCAGATGGGTCAAAAATGATTACTCAAGAGATACTAGTGTGAAAGACCTGCAGAGCACGCTTGGCTGGAGCACCCTTGTGGACAGGCGTCTGGGTATGTTCTACAAAATATATCACATTATTATAGCAATCTCCCAACCCACTTATCTGGAAGTCCCAAACAGGGTAACAAGGCATATGCACCCCCTAAGTCTCCGCCAAACCAATGCCAACTCGGACTTCTTTGTACTCCTCCCCCGCCCCCCTCTTCCACCGTCCTGTGGAATAGGTGGAGTATTTTGCTTTGGGTCAGAATCTCACAATTGCTGTGGGAGAGGTATTGTCCATACAAAAATAACACAATATATCCACTCGCGTACAATTAGTTGGACTAATTGCAACCCTGTCTGATCCAGGCAGTGGCCTAGCTCAGTTGTCAATCATACAGCAGTTGTTTTTCAACCTTTTATTCTTTTTAACAAGTCTAGCAATCTTGATTCTCTTAACTGGCAAAACTGGCTTGCAGTTATTTTATTTTTACTGTATGAGCATCCGACGTACACCCTGATCATGGAATTCGTGAGGGTAAAGATCGCGGCAGTATTACTAGATAGAGCTTAGATCTATATTCGCATAATTTATTTGCAGAATCTATTTGTGGAGGCGCTTAGGTAGCGTGTTCGCCTCAGGATCGAAGGTCCCCGGGTTCGATCCCTACCATCGCCATGTCGGTAGTGTCCTTAGGAAAGACACAAATAATTCCACATTGCCTCTATCTCTTCGAGGTTGATTCCATCTGGAATAAGTCTCGAGAGCGATTAATCTAAGTTGTAAAAACTTGTTTCGCAATCGAGGATAAATAAATTAGTCTGAATTTCTATACATAATTTTTTGAAACAATTTAGCGGATGTATACCTTTGCACCGGAAGCGCAAAAAGTTATTTGGTTGTTTTCTATTCTTTCCCTTCCAAAATTATTGACCGAGATTCAGTGAGAAGTACGGGAAAACCCGTACATAATTTACATATTTTTTGGTCACATGACTAGAAACAGTATTATAATGACAATACCAGCTCAGCTGTCAAAACAAAATATGAACGATGTAGCTAATTTGGTGAACTACCATTGGTAAAAATGTCTCAGTGTTTGTAGTCAAAAGTTAACACTGGCTTGTATAATTCGACCGTTTTCGGGGAATCTTTTCCCGTTTGGAAGTGTATGCGAATCACTGTATTCAACAGAAACCAAAATGGCTGCCACGACTGCTCTTAGATTAGGGGGTGAAACAATAGGATGTTCATCGACTGATTCTAATATAGAAAGTATTGACATTATACGGGAAGACTCGAGTCCTATAAGAACTGACTTCTGGCCACCAGATACATTAAGTGCACCTCAGAGTCCTGTAAGCTCTCCTACATTTGTTAAACACAGACCCAATAATTGTCAACAAAGGTTCAAACTTATTCATGAAGGGGACATCCATGTGTGTCGGTTAGATCATAGACGAACAATTTATAGTAAAATAATGAATTCCAAGTATTTACGACGTTGGGAAAGTCATCATATCATTCTTGGATCTAACGAGATACTATCATCAATGGTAAGCATAATTAGTCTACAATAGAACCTAGACCTAGCTGTTGCTTGGATGCTGAATGAACATGGTCTTGTGACGTATATGATAGAAATTCCATTGGCTTTGGATAGAACTGGTATAGAACAGTAGTCTTTCATGACCGGTCATAATCCAGTCTTACCAAAGTTATAGAGCACAAAGATTAATTACATCAACTTGAACCCCTTAAAACTGATGTCTTTTGTGTAAATGTACACTGTAGAAGTGTAGATATTAATATTGATATGTGTGCTACATATGAGAGTTTTTTTTGCTGATGCCCACCATATCACACATCTAACATACAAAATAGCTTGTATATAGTATAATTGATTAATTCCAAAAATGATAACTGCTTTTAATATATATAATTCTTCCCTCTGGTTCCATTTAATGTGCTGGAAATACAGTGTATTTCACAAGATCATGTTCATGTAGACAGTGTCAGATTTTGAGCATTTGTGCTTGGAACAAAACATTACACCTTGTTCTTTTATCATGTTTATAGTGTAAAAACGCCATGGTACCATTTTGATAATACCTGTCTGGAAAGTGCCACGCAAAATATCTATACCCAAGTTTAAGATTCATGTCAACATGTCGGAAAAGGCGGTCTTCCCGAAAAGGTTTTTAACAGATCTAGAACTTTGCCTGATTAATGAAATTTTTGCATGACCGAAAAACAATTGATTTAAGCTATTGTGTTAAAGGTCATAAAGTGCCTGACATTTGGTCAGACAGCAGCAAATAATTGCCTGAACAAAAACTGATAACAATAAACAGTATTGGAGTTTTGTTTTCTTTTAAATTAATTGGTTAAATGCCTTTGATAACTCATTTACTCTTGTCGTGTTCGTCTTTTCCTTGATATAGTCCTTTTAAGACGCTGTTGTATTTTCAATGTGGTGAGCGTACAGGCAGTATTAAATAAGATGTTTGCATTATCTCGGAATCTGAGTGCATATTTTAGCCAGTTATTGCATTTTGTAATTCATGTCAAAATCCAACATTTAAACAATGCTCAGATGTAGAAATAGTCATGAACTTCTGATTTTTGAAATATTCATGATGATCGACTGTCTGCAAAATTATGTTCAAATGAATTATGTATATGCAAAATGACTGCTGTGGCTCAAAAAATTCACAATTGCGCTAACATATCAACATGTACAAAATATGGACCGTTCCATGAAGATTTTGCTGTTCTAAATTCAAATGCTGGTACTATCTTACTAAAGTGTTAACCTGAGACTTGTCTCTTTAAGTTTTAAAAGTAAAATTAAGTTCATAAAGCTTTTAAGTATATGTTTAAAGTTATAATGCCTAAATATCAAAAGTGATTTATGTGTTTGAAAGACAAATCTTTGACATTCAGGGGGTCGGACGTAAACGATGTATCTCGGGGCTTTAAGCGAGAATTTGATGTAGTTCTGGTCAAAATGGCGGAAATTTAATGTTTATTTTGGGAGACGGATAAGAAAATTGAAAAGGAAATGTTTATTTTTAATTTGATCGAACTGTTATCATGCCCTTTGTAAGCCACATGTAATATATGAAATCGTCACACCCGTTTTGGATCGTGGACCTAAAAATAAAAAAGTTATTGAAGGGATAAATTGGTCGGTAGTGTTTATGTTTGGATTTTCCGCCTTTTTTCCCACGTTTGGACGGTTCAGACGGCTTTACTCGAGCTTATTTGAATGCATTTCGTATAAAAATAATGTGATCCATTGTTTTGTAATGTGTGCACGTTTCCAATACGAACTATCGCCGATTTTTTAAACTTTTAAACCGATTTCGATGTATCTCGGGTCGCTTTTAAGACGATTTGATGTATCACCGGTTCCAAAAGCAACTGTAAACTGTAAACATGTGTAAATTGTGTCAAAAATGAATTTTTGAATCATACAACATTCAACTCTTATTTTCAGCTGCCACAATGCCTGTAACTAAGGGATTTCTGTTAATAAATGCACGAATAGATACAAAGATTAGCTACATATAGATCTATTAATTTTGTTTCATTCATCATGACATGTTGACAGCAAATGTTTGTTGATTTAGTTTAATACCATTCGATTTTGTGTTATTTAATTCCATGGTCGATGAAACACTAGTGTGGGCAGCAGCCGCACTGGTTCGCAATTTACGCATGATACATCATCCATACTGTCCATTGGTTTACCGTTTACAGTTGCTTTTGGAACCCGGTGATACATCAAATCGTCTTAAAACGACCCGAGATACATCGAAATCGGTTTAAAGTCTAAAAAATTGGCGATAGTTCGTATTGGAAACGTACACAAATTACATAACAATGGATCGCATCATGTTTATACGAAATGCATTCTAATAAGCTCGAGTAAAGCGGTCTGAACTGGCCCAAACGTGGGAGAAAACGGCGGAAAATCCAAACATAAACACTACCGACCAATTTATCCCTTCAAAACTTTTTTTTTTAGGTCCACGATCCAAAACGGGTGTGACGATTTCAATATTACATGTGGCTATACAAAGGGCATGATAACAGTTCGATCAAATTAAAATAAACATTTCCTTACCGATTTTCTTATCCGCTCCCTCCAAAAACATTAAATTTCCGCCATTTTGACCAGAACACATCAAACCCAACCCCGAGACACGCGTCCGACCCCTGATATTGTCACTAGAAAATAGTAATGAAAATGATAATAGTTGAATAGATTTTCAGGGGCAGAAAACAGTAGTGTGTTGTGGAATGGTTAACGCTCTGGACTTCCAATCTGGTGGTCCCCGGTTGGAATCCAGGCTTGGGCACTGGAAATTTCAGAAATGCTTTTGAGTGTTTTCCACCCAGTTTTTGTAAAGAGTTAGTGTCTGGTACCTGGATTCCCTTGTATCTGCATCAGTCTATTCAACTTGTCAATGCCTGTCAGGGATCTTGGCAGTAACACCTGATGAGAAATTCTGGGGTTGGCCGGGACTGTAAACAGTCGAAATCAACAACCGTGGCAAAAACAGAAACCACTAAATTGTATACCAAACCTGTTCCAAGATATTATAAATGCATTTAACTTTTAAGCATGTGCACTGCATTGTACTATATCTCACAAATGTGTAGAGATACAGAACGCTCATGGGAGTTCTCAAAAGTATAGGTTTGACGCTTTGTACCACAGATAAATACCAGAATCGTGACTTCAACTAATAGCTTCGACATTTATCTATAACATTATTAAATTCATTGATATTAATGTTAGTAAAGGGTATTCTAAATATGGAATTAATGGGTGTTATGTCAGGAATGTTGGACATTTTCTAGGCTAATACTTAAATATTTATAAGCACTGCCAGTGCCAGATGGAAAAGGTAGAGTCCGCTCTATAACCTACTAAAGTCTTTTGTTAGAGGTGTGCAAGGAGGACCCTTGGCATGAAAGGATAACCCTTAGGGCCATTATGGTACATTGATTTTAATAGGTTAATAATTCTTAATTTATGAAAAATTTCTTAACTATTGAAAAAAATTAAATTGATTTATCATTCTGAGAACTTACTTATAACATGATGATATGAATTTCATTAATTTATTTTGGAATTAAAATATGATACTTAGAGACAAAATAGGTAAACATTTAAATTAATTGTTATATCCACCTTGTTATATCCACTTTGATGCAAACCACCATGTAGCAGAGTACTGTGGGGTGACTTCAGTTCTGGAGCCTTCATTTGCCCATACTTGTACATAATGTACTTCAATAAGGAGACAGAAATTTGTCTTAAGATCTTTGCCTGAGACTGACTGATTGCAAAATTTTGTTTTTGGTATGATGTTAACATTGAAGGCTGCACACACTAGCTGTAGTCTAGTAGTGTATTGCAGTAACAATCTATATTGAAACCACCCTTAAGACCAGTAAATAGTGGCCTTATTAATGAATTGGTCTTATTAGCAACACCTTTTACTATGAAACTGAGCATTTGGTTGAAATGTCTGGTCTTAAAATCGAGGGTGGGCTTAATGTTAGGTGATCCTAATACTGTAAGTGTACTTATATAAGCGCAAACGGTTTCGACTTATTAGTAGAATTAGCGCAACATCACCTCACTATAAATGGTTGTCCGGTAGTATATTATTACAGTAATTTGAGGATTGTCAGGAAATAAAATATGACTTCACTCTCTCAAATTGCTTGATGAATTTAAGTCTAGTAGAGCTTATGCCTGGGTGATTTGTCCTTCAGAGGTCAAGGTCACAGTGACCCAATATATGAAAATATTTTTTCCTCTCAATATCTTGAGATCTATATCCCCGACAGTCTACAAACTAGATAGAATGATTGGTTTTACTGAGTAGATGATCCCTACTGTTTTTGGGGTAAAAGGTCAAGGTCACAGTGACCTCCATTAGTGGTTCATTGATTACACTTTACAGGTCACAATGTTCATTCAGCTTTTGTCAAACTTTGTCAGAAGGTTGACTGCGCCATATAAATGGTCAGTATCTTGAGATGTACAGTACACAAAAGGTGTTTTTTCCAATTGTCACCCATCACCGTGATGTCCAGCCGTTGTGTCCACGCGAATTTGGTCACCAAAATGCTGAACAGAGTCACCCGTCACCCTAATTAGAGTGTACAATCGTGGTGACCATTTGCTACTGCGAATCACGGTGACTGGACACGGTGTTTCGCTGTGTCCACATTTGCGTCGGGGCTTTAATTTTTGTTATGTTTTTTACTGATTAACTTTTAATTATCAATAAAAAAAAGAAAAGCATTTGTATTGTGATATTTTCCAAAACTTCCCGTCGCCCAAAACATTTTTCTTACGATGCCGCTATTAACAACCTAACATACTGTAGGATCGAATAAAACAACCCTGGCAACATAATCAATCTAATTTAAAACAAACTTACTTTATCTATTCCAAACTAAGGATTTAAGCATCCAAAATATCAGTCTATTGTCAATGTCTCAAACTCTCGTTTAAATGCCATGTGCTCACTAAGATCAAACAAAAAGGGCATCACGGCAGAATTCTTTGATTTCATGACACCTGCGGCTTTATCTCTGATAATAAAATCTTTGCAGTAACAATAACTTTACTGGATTCCTACCAGTTGTCGGGCGCTACCAGATCTTCGGGCGTTTTTAGCTCGACTATTCGAAGAATAAGGAGGCTATTGCACTCGCCCCGGCATCGGCGTCTGCGTTGGTTAAAGTTTTTTATAAAATCAAATATCTTGAATACTATCAAAGGTATTGACTTGAAACTCAAACTATATAATTACCATCAACATCTACACCTGAGGAAACAATCCCAATAACTCTGTTTTGATTTTTGACAGATTTATATCCCTTTTAAACTTAGAATTTTTGGTAAAAGATTTTATAAAGTCAAATATCTTGAATACTATCAAAGGTATTGACTTGAAACTCAAAATATATGTTTACCATCAACATCTACACCTGAGGAAACAATCCCCATAACTCTGTTTTGATTTTTGACAGATTTATATCCCTTTTTAACTTAGAATTTTTGGTAAAAGTTATTTGTAAATTCAAATATCTTGAATACTATCAAAGGTATTGACTTGAAACTCAAAATATATATTTACCATCAACATCTACACCTGAGAAAACAATCCCCATAACTCTGTTTTGATTTTTGACAGATTTATATCCCTTTTTAACTTAGAATTTTTGGTAAAAGATTTTATAAAGTCAAATATCTTGAATACTATCAAAGGTATTGACTTGAAACTCAAAATATATGTTTACCATCAACATCTACACCTGAGGAAACAATCCCCATAACTCTGTTTTGATTTTTGACAGATTTATATCCCTTTTTAACTTCGAATTTTTGTTAAAGATAGTATACTATCGAACATATTGACTTGAAACTTAAAATGTATGTTTACTGTCAACATCCTCACCAATGTTTTTGATTTTTGACATATTTATGCCCTTTTTCACTTAGAATTTTGTCACAGTTTTTACCAGACTAATATGGAAATACTCAAAATGGCTTTCTTTTGAAATGTCATAGAATAATTATGCAGCATGCAGCGGTCATGCTTTTTTAATTCTATACATATCAATTTTGAAAAGTTACAAAATTATTCATGATCAAATATACAAGGTCATGTATTTCTTTGAAATTATCCCCCCCCATCCTCCCTCTAGTTGGCTTGCAGAATCCAGAGTAAGGCTTTGAATGCAATGTACATTTACAAAGGTCTTTGAACAAGTTTCATATCTTTGACCTTAATTCTTATAGACAATTACACAATACTCCTGTTCTTAGACAAAAACACCATTTTACCAACAAGCTTTCGAATAGCGTGCTGTCTTGTGACAGCTCTTGTTATGTTTCGTACCGCACAGGCTTTATACCGTACTCAAGGTCCTAGATTACGCAACCGTGTCACTGGGGCGATTGTTCTTTCGGTGTAAGTGACTAAATAGGTAACTCAAACTTCTCATATTTGTTAAATATCCCGCTTAAATCACTTCTCTATTGTGTTACTATTTATAACCTAAGCTGCCAGCAGTTGTTTTTTTTTAAATTTTATTGCGCATGCGCTGAGATAAAAGCAGGGGTTCAGTTTGTAAAGGTACACTGAATATCGATATTGCAGTGTCAGATATATAATTATTTGAATAAAATTGTGTGAAAGTAAGTAGAAATACAATTTAAACATAAATAGATCTTGTAACGGATGAGGCGTAATATAAAATCGATATGACGAGTTTTAAATACAATCGTATAAAGAAATTATCAGAAATGGTCGAGTGGTTACGTTTACAGTTTGCCACCCACGCGGACAGGGTTCAAGCCTTACACTACGCTTAAATATTTATTTTGGCTTTCCCCTTTTTAGCTCACCTGAGCTGGCTCAGGGTGAGCTATTAGGATCGATGAATGTCCGTCGTCCGTCGTCTGTCCACACTTAGTTCGTTAACACTCTAGTGGTCACATTTTTGCCTCAATTGTCACGAAACTTGGTCAGGATGTTTGTCCCAGTAATTACTCGGACGAGTTCGAATATGGGTCATCTCGGATGAAAAACTAGGTCACATGACCCAAAAATAGAAAAATCTTGTGAAGGCTCTAGAGGCTACTGTTTCAGTCCAAATATCCTGGCAATTTGTCAGAAAGGTTGTTTGGTTGATTTCTAGCTCAAGTTTTAACATGGGTCATCTGGGGTCAAAAACTAGGTCACACAGCCCAAATATGGAAAAACCTTGTTAACACTCTAGAGGTAACATTTTCAGCCCAAATATCCTGGAAATATGTCAGAAAGGTTGTTTTGACGATTTCTAGCCCAAGTTCGAATATGGGTCATCTGGGGTCAAAACCTAGGTCACAGAGCCCAAATATGGAAAAACCTTGTTAACACTCTAGATATTACATTTTCAGCCCAAATATCCTTGAAATATGTCAGAAAGGTTGTTTTGATGATTTCTAGCCCAAGTTCGAATATGGGTCATCTGGGGTCAAAACCTAGGTCACAGAGCCCAAATATGGAAAAACCTTGTTAACACTCTAGATATTACATTTTCAGCCCAAATATCCTTGAAATATGTCAGAAAGGTTGTTTCGATGATTTCTAGCTCAAGTTCGAATATGGGTCATCTGGGGTCAAAAACTAGGTCACACAGCCCAAATATGGAAAAACCTTGTTAACACTCTAGAGGTAACATTTTCAGCCCAAATATCCTGGAAATTTGTCAGAAAGGTTGTTTCGATGATTTCTAGCTCAAGTTCGAATATGGGTCATCTGGGGTCAAAAACTAGGTTACAGAGCCCAAATGTGGAAAAACCTTGTTAACACTCGAGGTAACATTTTCAGCCCAAATATCCTTGAAATTTGTCAGAAAGGTTGTTTTGACATTAGATACGATGTATTAATTGAACCTATAATACCGGTTTTCGATTTATATCGCATACCAGTACGCAGCCCTAGTCTCGCACACATTAACCAGGTCCATAACAACTTTGTTAAAAGCAGTTGTACTCGGGTGAGCGATAAAGGGCCATCATGGCCCTCTTGTATATATTTTTGGGGGTCAAGGTCACTACTAAAAAGAGATTTTTTTTTTTTTAGTTTTTAAATTATTTTAAGCCAAAAACATTTTTTTGGGGGTCAACGTAACCTACTAAAAATAGATGGTTTGTTTTAGTTTTTAAATTGTTTTAAAGGTCCAATACTAACGAAAGCGAAAATTCAAATATACTTTAAAAAACACAGAAATAAGTTATTTTTAATAAAAAATGAAAGTTGGTATGTAGAAATTCTAAATAAACTCCAGTACATGTACAATTATTTTTCTATGCATTATGAACAAAGTTAAAAAGACCTGGGTAGTCATTTTGTCGAATCACTGAGATTTCAACATAATACACATACTTTCCTTTGTGTTCCAAACACTTTCTGTAAATGTTAACCTGCAAATCTTCATTATTTAGTGTCTTGCATAAGGTAATGTAATTGCCATTGAAATAACTGTCACTTGATTTTCGCTTAGTAGTGGACCTTTAAGCAAAAAAAAAGTTTTTGGGGTCAAGGTCACTTACTAAAAAGATTTTTTTTGGGTCAAGGTCACTGTTACTAAAAGAAGATTTTAAAAAAATTTGCAAAAGAAAAAAAAATTCTTTGCAGAGGGGGGGGGGGGCGAGGGGGTGTCAAGGTGACTGTTTTTTTATAATTCTACAATTTCTACAGGCGCTGTTTAAACCTGCTTTGGCGGCATTGCCGCGTCTTCTTGTTTTATTAGTTAGATTTGTTTCTGGTCCACCTGCCGAGACTTAATCATATTAAATAAATGCCTGCGCATTGGTTTGCATTATTCTTTGCTCCGCTCACACGTGGGTGGTACCGCGCCGATGATTGGTGATTATGCACGCATCAATTATTTTGACAGCTTGAGACGTCTTCAGGCAATGATAAATTAGAAATCAACTTTTAATCCGTATCAATTACGTAACATAATGTGGTCACCAATTAGGCTGTTTATTGCTATTTCCGGGCATCCAATTATACGATTAGCAGACGGATAATATTGGTGATATAGGTATTTATGTTTATGAAAAAAAGATATTTGCCAGGAAAGACTTTTTTTCGCCCCTTATGATTTCTTTTCGCCAATTACGAATTTGGCGAATTACAGCGGAAACCCTGCGCACTTTCCATGCATTGTCTGTCGACTTCCATAACACGAGAGACACTCAAAATCTCCTCAGTCAAAACACACTTATGCATATTCGCTCAAATTTGACAGTTATCTTTTAGAAGTAAATGTGACACATAGCTTGGGTTTGCAAACAATTTTACAATTTTTTTGAGTTAAATTTGTCATCCTTTATTACAGGCTATATTTTTCACACCCACCGGGATTGACAAAAAGCAGGTTGGGAATAAAAAAATTGACCAATTACGGCACATTGTTACTTGGATAATTATTTTAGATCTACATAAATTGATAAATATTTTAAGTGCAGATAGGAAAGAAAACATTTTGAATCAATTATATCTAAAAATGATGATTTTTTACGCAAATATTTTGAGATCAAACTATCAACAGTCTTGAATCTTCATAGGAAGATTGGTCTGACTTTGAGTTGATGAGCCCTATTGTTTTTCTATTGTTTTTGGGGTCAGTGGGCCTCGGTTAGCATTCCAGAAGGTTTTCACAGAACTTACTCAGTACAGTCCAATCATTCCAGTAAAGCAATACTAGCCTGTTTGGATGTCTTGTTTATGCAGGTGAGCCTTGAGCTTATTGTGTACCATGTGGAGCCTGAACTGAATGACTGGTTTCCATATGTCAAGAAGATAGTAATCAGCCTATAGCACCTTCACGATCATCCGTTGGCTTTTCTTAGGTGACTCTATTGAACGGCTGCGTGTTTGAATCTCATAGCTGAGAACATCACAGTTTGCGGGGGACCACTGCATTGACACTTTTGCCTTCTTGCTGAGTCTGTTGAGTTGATAAAATAATAAAGATATTCTGAAAAATTTGAAAGCAGCCAGTAATAACGTCCTTAGCAAATAGTACTCCAAGGATGTAATTAATTATAGCAAATATTACTGAAAGACCATGTACAGTTTTGGTTGTTTTTATAGCCCTCATTCAGCTGTACACTTGCATTAAGGCGCTAAGGGACAAGGTAATCTTATCAAGATACAGCACTAAAATTGTCTGTACTTACACTAACAGGCATTTACCAAACTATTATATAATAAACAAGCACTTAAGGGGAAGAAATGCTGTGGACAATTTTACATTACATTCTCCTTCCATTTTCAATGACATTAAGTGCTGAAATTACCTCTTTTTCCAAAGCTTTTTAGCTTACCTGAGCTGGCTCAGGGTGAGCTATTAGGATCGATGATTGTCCGTCGGACGTCGTCCGTCCACATTTAGTTCGTTAACACTCTAGTGGTCACATTTTGCCTCAGTTGTCACGAAACTTGGTCAGGATGTTTGTCCCAGTAATTACTCGGACAAGTTCGAATATGGGTCATCTCGGATGAAAAACTAGGTCACATGACCCAAAAATAGAAAAATCTTACTGTTTCAGTCCAAATATCCTGGCAATTTGTCAGAAAGGTTGTTTGGTTGATTTCTAGCTCAAGTTTTAATATGGGTCACCTGGGGTCAAAAACTAGGTCACACAGCCCAAATATGGAAAAACCTTGTTAACACTCTAGAGGTAACATTTTCAGCCCAAATATCCTGGAAGTTTGTCAGAAAGGTTGTTTCTATGATTTCTAGCTCAAGTTCGAATATGGGTCATCTGGGGTCAAAAACCTAGGTCACAGAGCCCAAATATGGAAAAACCTTGTTAACACTCTAGATGTTACATTTTCAGCCCAGATATCCTCGATATTTGTCAGAAAGGTTGTTTTGATGATTTCTAGCTCAAGTTCGAATATGGGTCATCTGGGGTCAAAAACTAGGTCACAGAGCCCAAATATGGAAAAACCTTGTTAACACTCTAGAGGTACCATTTTCAGCCCAAATATTCTGGAAATTTGTCAGAAAGGTTGTTTCGATGATTTCTAGCTCAAGTTCGAATATGGGTCATCTGGGGTCAAAAACTAGGTCACAGAGCCCAAATGTGGAAAAACCTTGTTAACACTCTAGAGGTACCATTTTCAGCCCAAATATCCTGGAAATTTGTCAGAAAGGTTGTTTCGATGATTTCTAGCTCAAGTTTCAATATGGGTCATCTGGGGTCAAAAACTAGGTCACAGAGCCCAAATATGGAAAAGCCTTGTTAATACTCTAGAGGTTACATTTTCAGCCCAAATATCCTGGAAATTTGTCAGAAAGGTTGTTTCGATGATTTCTAGCTCAAGTTCGAATATGGGTCATCTTGGGTCAAAAACTAGGTCACAGAGCCCAAATATGGAAATACCTTATTAACACTGTAGAGGTAACATTTTCAGCCCAAATATCCTGGAAATTTGTCAGAAAGGTTGTTTTGATGATTTCTAGCAACTTTGTTAAAAGCAGTTGTACTCTGGTGAGCGATAAAGGGCCATAATGGCCCTCTTGTTTCTAAAGCAGTTGACATCTTATGAAACAGTTTGAAATCAGAACTCAAATCCACAGATTGCATTAATTTAACAAGTTTACTATTGCTTGAATCTATTTAGATCTCAATAAATGTCTCTCCTGTTATAATCACCAAGGGAACTGGATTATCAGATTTTGCTACAACATTGAAATTTACATCCTACGAAACCTTAATCTTTAAATAAATCTCTTTTTTTTTTCCTCCTGAAAACTTTACGAAAATGCAGATAAATACTTTCATGATCAACCCTCGGCATGTTGTTTTAACCTACATTGTATTAAATGTAATGTTATTAATGGAAGCTGACTATTGGTAAAATTATTAGCGATCTGCTATCGGACTGACACTTCACAGTCAGTTTCTGGGCTCTGAGGAAAATAGCAATACAAAATGTTCCGGAATGTCATAGATGGAAAATGAACATAGTTATAAAAGCAGTTGGTACATTGTGTGGTTTTTACATGAGTAAGTTAAGTAATAAGATTAGATAAATGTTCCTTTAACAAGTGACTCATAAGGAACAATTTATCACGGAAAGACGTCATAAGGAAGGAGGTTTTAAGTTGTATACAATAGAACACAACTTTTATTGTTTATAGATATTTTGAATGTAAAACATTACAAAATGTCCGAGGAAGCTAGCATAAATGAAGTTGGTGTGGAGATATTTGAAAAAGAAGTGAATATTGACGACGCAAATATTTTAAAAGAAGCTAGTAGCACCGATGATAATTTGTCCGACTTGTCCGATGATCCGGAACTTGTTTTTGCCGACTATGTTAATGGGAGAGGCAGAAATTTTATAGCCACAAAATGTGCGAGCAAATCTTATGAAGATCTTAACGAGCTAAATTTAATGAGCAGTTACTTGAATGTTGATAAGTACAAAACAAGAAACATAGTTCAGTGTTCCGATGACAGTTTAGAGGATATAAAGAAGGAAGCTGGACTGAAAGATGAAATTGACGAAATAAAAAATAAAGAAAATGATGATCTAGATGACTTAAAGAAGAAAGATAATGGTGGTTTGGATGACTTAAAAGTTTCTGAAAAGCCAGTGAAAGGAAAAAAACATTTGAAGGCACAAATAAAAAATGTTGTTGCAGCAAATGCTTTTGCGAGAAAGCAGAAATGTTTCTATTTGTTTGATGAAGGGGTCGTTGATGTTTGTAGATTGTCTAAAGTAGAATATCGTTGGATTGAAGGTTTGAAGTATAAGTATTTGAAATGGGAGCGTCATCAGGTGGTGCTTGATGAATATGAAATAAAAGGAACAAAGGTGAGAATTATTTGTCATAATCAGTTATGTTAAAGCAGGATCCCAAGGAAACCAAATTTTAGGGAGGGACTCCTTAACCTGCAAGCAAGAAATCCCTCCAGAACTCCTGATTTTCACTGTTGAAATACTTAAATATTTACTGTAAACAACTAAAATTTCACTGTTATAATACTAACATTGTTATTTTCCAGTATTATCGCCACATTTGCGTATAGTTACAGTGGAAATAGTCGAAATACCATACTAGGGTTTATCCAGACCTCATGCAGAGTTACTTCCCCTAATTGTTTTCATGATATAACCATGATCTTCGTTACAAAAAGCTGAAGAAAAAGAAAGGACACTGATTTTGAAAAGATGGTGGTTCTTTGGGACACAAATGCAAATGTAGTTAATTTTGAACCCTGTGAAGTGATAATACCCTTAAATGTGACCATCACAATTAACAAAATACATTCACCCATAGTTTATTATTATCAAAGACAATTAATGTGAAAGTTATAGCTAAATAGCATGAATGTATATAACAGTTTTATTCCTATAATTAGACATAGTTGTAAAATATAAAATTCGGTTTTGACAGTCATAAAATGATTTTCCATCAATAATCAATTATGTATTATAATAAATTCTTTTATATAATGAAAGAACATTTTCTTTTTAATTTTCTAAATATTTGAGCTCTTGATCCTGTTGGCCCAGAAATTGAGTATGCTTTTAAAAGGCTGTTTCGGGATTGTATTTGGTCAATTTGTGGCTCAGTATTCATGGTAGAGGTTTGGTTTTATTTTCTTACCTTTTCTGTTACATCAATATAGGTTGGCTGTATCGCATCATATTGTAATAAGGGTTTGACTGTATCGCTGCACCCCTGGTATCAGAGGTTTACGTATCCACTACTTTCGTAACATGTTTCTTTCGTTAGGCCAAAAAAAAAAAACTAGTTTCTGCTAACGGCCCAGAAAGAAATAGGGTAGGTAGGTAAACTTGTTTTTTTTTTTTTGAAGCTGGATGCAAATATTTAGGAAATCTACTTTAAAGATATTTTGACAAGCCATCTAGATATATGAATTGTAAATAACATTGACCCCGTTGTTATAAACTGTCTGTTCAGTGTTGTTTTTTTCAGCTTGAGGAGAAAGGCGGCAGGCCTTTCAGGAGTGAAATTTTTAGTCATTTGCCAGAAAAGGGGAATTTTTAGAAAATGTATAAAATATAATGTTTAAAAATGTAATAAAGAACCAAAACTATCAAGTATGTTAATGACTATTCTTTTGCCAAATATAAAGAGAAAACATAAAAATTTCACTTAACAAATTTTTTTATTAAAACTACTGGTGTCAGGAACATAAATTAGCAGCGTAAGTGTTAAAACACAGGTAAATAATAAGTATTACTTTTATTTTCAATTGAAACATTGTATAAGTATCTTTTTTAATCTTTGGAACACCATTTTCGTTGAAAAAATAACTAAAATCGGGGTCGTGAAAATAGGTGACAAACAAAAAATCGGCTATTTTCAGGAGACTATTTCATGTAGGGTATCAAATAGTTTCAAGAAATGATTCTGAAGCGTTTTAATTTTTGAAACTTATGTTTTTAAAACAAGATTTTTATACTTTTTTTTCTAAAAAATGGTGACAATACATATTAATTTTGGAGGGGAATGCGGCCGATTTAACTGCTGTTAATCCGTAAATAAACTGTTATGGTCTGGATTTGCATTACACTTGAAGGTATGACTTCAATAAATCGGTGGGTTATTTGTTTGTTAGATGTCCTTATGGTCAACCATCCTTTTTCATGGTATCTTGTTAGCTCACCTGAGCTGGCTCAGGGTGAGCTATTAGGATCGATGAATGTCCGTCGTCCGTCGTCCGTCGTCCGTCCACATTTAGTTCGTTAACGCTCTAGTGGTCACATTTTTTCCTCAATTGTCACGAAACTTGGTCAGGATGTTTGTCCCAGTAATTACTCGGACGAGTTCGAATATGGGTCATCTGGGGTCAAAAACTAGGTCACAGAGCCCAAAAATAGAAAAATCTTGTTAAGGCTCTAGAGGCTACTGTTTCAGTCCAAATATCCTGGCAATTTGTCAGAAAGGTTGTTTCTATGATTTCTAGCTCAAGTTTTAATATAGGTCACCTGGGGTCAAAAACTAGGTCACACAGCCCAAATATGGAAAAACCTTGTTAACACTCTAGAGGTAACTTTTCAGCCCAAATCACCTGGAAATTTGTCAGAAAGGTTGTTAATGAAAGTGCGATCATGATCAGACAGCTAAATTATGAAAGTGCAGATCATGATCAGACGCTAAATAATGCTAGCAAACAGTGCAGATCATGATCAGACAGCAAAAATAAAAAGCTGACAGTGCAGATCATGACCAGCCAACATACAATGAATAGCTTACAGTGCAGATCATGATCAGACAGCAAAAAATGAATAGCCAACAGTGCAGATCATGATCAGACAGCAAAATAATGAGGCCTAGAGCTTAGATATTCAGCATGTGGCAATAATTGACTCTCTACCAAGATTGTTCAAATCCTGACCTCAGGGTCAAAATTAACCCTGCCTGGGGGGTCTTTTGATTTTACATAGGCTTATTAAGAGGATATCATGGCCAAAGGTAAAAATTGATCCTTTCTGCTATTAATAACCTTTTTATTTTTGCCAATGGTAGACAGGTGAGCGATACAGGGCCATCATGGCCCTCTTGTTTATATACCTGGTGTAAAGCACCGATACACGTGAGACTACCTCTTGGTTTCTAACAAGTTCATCTCTAGATGGGTGGGAAACACCGAAAAGCGTCGCTGAAATTTCCAGTGCCCTGGATTCTAACCGGGGACCTCCGGATCGGTAGTCCAGAGCTTTAATCACTAAACCACTGCACCACTCTCTAGATTGATGGGACTTGGAAACAGCCAATTTTTTTGGCGAACTTGCGGACCGTTTAGTTATCTGTGGTCTCTAAATGGTCCAAAATGATTGGTAGCACTAAAATTTTCTTGAATTAAAATTGAAAGTACAATTGTTGAGCATAACAAAAAAATAATTTAAGAATTTCCAGATTGATATTACAGTGTCCTATTGCTATCTGAAAATATTGAATTTTTTAACAGAATGTAAACAAAAATCCTACAGACGAGGAGGTGATGTCCTAATGGCTTAATTTTTGGCTATAAATTAATACATTATGCATATAAAAAAGGGCATTTTTTGATGTAACTAAAATGGTTCTACAGGTTTACAGGGGTGTAAGTACTCGACGAATATTTTGGTATACGGACCTTGCTTAAATGTTATACAGTAAGACTATGGAAAAAAGATTTAGTGTAGTCATACCTCAAACCCATCGTTCATAAAACTCCGAGTTAAAGAGCGAAATGGTGACAAAGAAACGAAATAGACGAATTAGAACTGAAAATTAGTCAATTTAAAAAATTATTTTTAAAAAAATTTTTTTTGCCAATAAAAAGTCTTAGGGTCGGCGGCAAAAAAATAGGGTCGGTCGGGTTAGCAGAAACAAGCTATTTTTAGCTCACCTGAGCTGGCTCAGGGTGAGCTATTAGGATCGATGAATGTCCGTCGGACGTCGTCCGTCGTCCGTCCACATTTAGTTCGTTAACGCTCTAGTGGTCACATTCTTTCCTCAATTGTCACGAAACTTGGTCAGGATGTTTGTCCCAGTAATTACTCGAACGAGTTCGAATATGGGTCATCTGGGGTCAAAAACTAGGTCACATGACCCAAAAATAGAAAAATCTTGTTAAGGCTCTAGAGGCTACTGTTTCAGTCCAAATATCCTGGCAATTTGTCAGAAAGGTTGTTTCTATGATTTCTAGCTCAAGTTTTAATATGGGTCACCTGGGGTCAAAAACTAGGTCACACAGCCCAAATATGGAAAAACCTTGTTAACACTCTAGAGGTAACATTTTCAGCCCAAATATCCTGGAAATTTGTCAGAAAGGTTGTTAAGTTGATTTCTAGCCCAAGTTCGAATATGGGTCATCTGGGGTCAAAACTAGGTCACAGCCCAAATATGGAAAAACCTTGTTAACACTCTAGATGTTACATTTTCAGCCCAGATATCCTTTGAAATTTGTCAGAAAGTGCAGATCATGATCGACAGCAAAATAATGAAAGTGCAGATCATGATCAGACAGCTAAATAATGCATAACAAACAGTGCAGATCATGATCAGACAGCAAAAAATAAAAGCTGACAGTGCAGATCATGACCAGCCAACATACAATGAATAGCTTACAGTGCAGATCATGATCAGACAGCAAAAAAATGAATAGCCAACAGTGCAGATCATGATCTGACAGCAAAATAATGAGGCCTAGAGCTTAGATATTCAGCATGTGGCAATAATTGACTCTCTACCAAGATTGTTCAAATCCTGACCTCAGGGTCAAAATTAACCCTGCCTGGGGGGTCTTTTGATTTTACATAGGCTTATTAAGAGGATATCATGAGCCAAAGGTAAAAATTGATCCTTTCTGCTATTAATAACCTTTTTATTTTTGCCAATGGTAGACAGGTGAGCGATACAGGGCCATCATGGCCCTCTTGTTTTCATTTGGCCTTAGAAGAATAAAAAATAAGACGAAGAAGTTTGCACTTTTATTATAGACTTTGTAATCATGTAACTAGTGATCAAGGAATATGAGTTCACTGACCTAATAATCGGTATTTATGAGATACTTATCTTTACCATTTAATACATAACCTTACATGTAATTCTACCTTCCATTGTATATGTGAAAAATTCTGTCTTGATTTTAAACAGTCTAGTATCTACAATCTATCTTTAAACATTCTATAAAAATATGGAAATGACAGGAAATATCCAGAAAATACCTGATTCAAACAGCGCTGAAGACAAATTAGTGCTTACACAAGAGCGCTAATTGATATTGTGTATTTCATAAGATTGTTGTTAGTTTCATTCGCACATACAGAAGTATTCAATAGAAGTACACAAGGGCTTCGAGAACTCGGTCAGCTCAATTGGTCCAGGTCGAGTCTCTGAAGTTATTGATGTTGCAAATCATGTTACCGCAGCCACTTCGGCAATACAGCGGAAGTTACTCACTTGTTTTATTATGCGGTTTTACAGTGATGATGTCATGCTCAAAATACACGATCTTACTTTTCAAAATTTATTTCCTGTTGAAACTGATCTATATTTTATGATGTTTGAAGTTGATTTACGTATATTTCGAAAGGAAAAACAAGCAACTAATGGCTGCCAAGTTCAGCCAAGTTTATCGAGAAAATGTTTACAGTTGCACTGTGCGACAGGAGGTAACTAAAGCCGGTCTCTGGCTCTGGTCTTCGAATGTCTCGGAAATGATCCATGAAATAATTAGCCATGAAAATACTTTTGCATAATATTTATTCATTTTTAGCTCACCTGGCACAAAGTGCCAGAGTGAGCTATTAGGATTGCATTCCGTCCGGCGTACATCGTCTGTCCGTCCGTCTGTCCGTTCACCATTACCTTCAAACGACATCTCCTCTGAAACCACTGGGCCAATGTTGATGAGACTTTGCAGAGGGATGTTCCTTGCATGAAGCTCTATCAAAGTTGTTCAAAGAATTTCATTCCATGCAGAACTCTGGTTGCTATGACAAAAAATAGGAAAAACTTTCAAAATCTTCTTTTCTGAAATCACAAGGCCTAGAGATTAGATATTTAGCATGTAGCATTGTGTAGTGGACCTCCACCAAGATTGTTCAAATTATGATCCCTGGGTCAAAATTTACCCTGCGCGGGTGGTCACTTAGTTTTGCATAGGCATATATAGGAAAAACTTTCAAAATCCTGCTCTGAAACCACAAGTCCTAGAGCTTAGATATTTGGCATGTAGCATTGTCTAGTGGACCTCTACCAAGATTGTTCAAATTATGACCCCGGGGGTCAAAATTGACCTCGCGCGGGTGGTCACTTAGTTTTTCATAGGTTTTATATATAGGAAAAACTTACAAAATCTTCTTCTCTGAAACCACAAGGCCTAGAGCTTAGATATTTGGCAGGTAGCATTTGTTTGTGGACCTCTATCAAGATTGTTCAAATTATGACCCCGGGATCAAAACTGACCCTACACAGGGGAGTCACTTAGTTTAACTTAGGCTTATATAGGAAAAACTTTAAATATTCTTCTTGAAACCACAAGGCCTAGAGCTTAGATATTTGGCATTCAAAGTTTGTTCAAATTATGCCCCTGGGTTGAAAATGGACCTTGCCTGGGATGGGGGGGGGGGAGCAATATAGGGCCATCTTTGCCCTCTTGTTTAATACATGACCATTCGTGACTTTAGAAAAACCTGCAAAAATATGTACCGGTCGACCATTTAGGAATGACAATCGTATTCTGGAAAAAGTAGGTCTACCACATGTATTGGTAACTTTGGAAGGAAATCAGAAAATTAAAAGGAAGACCAATCTCTTAATATTTGTTTTAAAAATAAGTACCACAAATGATGATGGTTAGAATGTTCATCCGCACCATGGATTCACCTGTCAGAATTGTGACTTCACAGTCTGTTTCATGTAAATTCAAGTAAATGATGGAAAGTTAAAATTTTTGTTTGGAGAAAAAAAAAAACAGTATAGATTAAGTCATGAAATGGACTCTGTTAAGGGTCATGGCAAGTTCAACAGGGGTGAAATCCCAAGGTGGGCTGGGACTATAAACAATAAAAAAAGATGGGTTCTGCTAATAAGCCACATCAGTACAGTCTGAAATGAGTTCAGCCTATTCCACTTTGTTGTTGTTTACATCACCCGATAATATCAATTATGTTGGAATATATCTCAACAAAATGTGAACCTTTTTCATATTTTCACAAGAAAGCAGACCTACATTGTATATCACCTCACCGTCACTGATTTGAGGTCTATATCATCATCACATTCTGATAAAATGTGAAAATATTTCACTTATAGAACACATATTTTTTTAATAGACATGAAATAAATACATTGTATCGTGATATTTAATTTCGAAACTAACACAATAAAGTCATATATCAAATAATACAATGTAATGATGAACCGGGTATCACATATTTTTGACGCCAATTGATACTCGAAACATGTATATCACCAGACACTGCCTCCTAAATAACAATCAATGTTGCATTATTACTGGAAGGCAGTATGTTGGAATCATGTTAACTTTGTGTGCAATACAAACAATGATATATTGTGCTTGAATTTTTTTCAGTGCCTGTTTGTTTACTAGAGCTGTATTGAAGTTTTAATAAGCATTGAAATATATTTGTTATCTATAAGATATAGTGTTTTTACTATAGGGATGTAGGAGTTATCATATCTTATCAAAAAGTGGTATGTCTCATCTCATAGACTACTGGCTACAACTTTGGAGCATTCCCCTTTCCTGAATTTAAAACAGTACCCAGATTAACCAGTTCCTGTTGGTTAATAAAAAAGGTAATTGAAATTGCCAACAGACTGACCCCTTTTATGACCAGTGTAGATCATGATTTGCACTGTTTGCTATTCACTCTGTAAATGTTTCAGTTAACAACCCTTTGATCTGTAAATAGCACATTCCAAACTGAAAGATGGACAAGTGCATTTTAGAGAAATTTACCAGGAAAAGAGTTGAAACTTTAATGATATCATACGAGCCTGTATTTATGTCATGTTGTAGAATATTCAAAGATGCAATAATGTTCCAGCAGCAATTTATGTAATAAAGATCTCCAGTTTCAGGAAAAAGGAAATTAATTTCAGTGCAAAGCAGGATATTATGTTTTTCAGCTCACCTGAGCCACAAGTTTGGTTCAGTGTTGGTAAAAGGCTGTAGTTTGACTAAAACTTCTACTAGAGTACTAGTTCAGATTAAAAAAGTTACATATTTAGCTCACCTGCCACAAACTTTATAGGACTGTCCCTTGGATTGTAATCTACCAAAATTGCTCAAATGGTTCTACTCCATTGCACAAAATGGCCATCAGAGCTAAAAAAAATGAGAAACACTTAAACATCTCATTAACAACATTACTGGGCCTATTTAAGCCAAAATTAATCCAAACCAGGATTTTTTTAGTCAGCCCGGATAGCTCAATAGGTAGAGCACGAGACTTGTAATCTCGGGGTTGTGGGTTCGATTCCCAGGGCTGACCAACTAAAATTACTAACAGTCTTTCGGATGAGACTTAAAAACCGAGGTCCCATGTATGGGTGAAAACCTGGCATGATAAAGAACCAGGGGTGTCTCTGGAATTGGGACGCTTTCTGTATCTTGCAATATTCCCCGAAAACCTAAAATAACTAAAAACTCTTCTGAGGGCGTTGGTCATATGGGAAACCGGTACCAACGATAAAACCCTAATATACCATACCATACCATACCAACCAGGATTATCACTTAGATGGTCTTCAGCCAAAATTGCTCAGTTAGTATCTTTGATATCTGGTTCAATCAAGTGAGCAATATAGGACCATGATGGCCCTCTTGCTGTTTTATTTTATTGCATTGTGCACTGTAGACCTTAATTGCTTTGAAGTGCTAGCTCAAATGACATTGTTTCTTTAAATACAAAATTTGACCCAAATGTTGTTGGACAAAATGTCTTGTGGGAGACAAAATTTCTCGGCTTTGATGACGTACAAACTGCAGTTTAAAGATAGATAATTCTGGTTATGGAAATTATAGCTGGATTTTTCAGCCTTTGGTTTTCATTGGTTTTCATTTTTAAGAAAACCAACATCACTACACATGATTTATATCATCAAATTGCAATTCTTACAAGCAAAATGGTCTTGTAATTTCTATTTTCTTCCAGACCATGTTCTAGCTGTCGCCCTCCTGATTCTGGGTAGAATGGGAATGCTCAGCCACTGTCACTAATTTGTTTTGCTTTTCTAGTTAAATAACTGAATTTTCTTTTTTACAGGCAACAGGTTACATGGAGATGCCCATTCCATATTCTAGTGTAGAAGATGTCCATATCATATCACGCTGGGATGCAGGACAGAAATTCTGCATACGTGTCACAATACAGGATGGCTCATTGCTACTGCAGGTGAGTTGTTTATTTTATACTCTACATTTACATCACTGAGGCTGGTGAACTGAGGAATGATACAGTCTGTCATGTATGCTGATCAAGTGGCCTGACTGGGAATTGAACCTGGGTCCATTTGGGGTTGTAGCCTCTACACCACTGAGGCTGGTGAGCTGAGGAATGATACAGTCATGTATGCTGATCATACTTTGAAGGCAAAAATAAAGCTTGAGTAATGTGTGCATCATCTGGAACTATTTTTAGACTCTGGAAAATGTGTTGGCTGAAAATAACGTTAGTTTTATATCAAATTTGAAAATCTTAAAAGTCTGGCCAAATCCTGCAGGTATGTATCACTTCCTAGAATTCGAGGCTGGCATTGTGTCAAGTCTAACTTCAGCTGCCTGTAACTGTTGCACGATTTGATATTAAAGAGAAAACAATCATATCAGTTCACATGCAGTGAAAGCATGTTCTTGGAAAAAAGAAATCTGTGTTTATTTTGTTTCACTCGGTATACCCCATAGGAGTAAACAAATTTTGTTTCATAAGCGAAAATGATGGAAATTAACCGAAGTGCCTTTGTCAGATATTTTGAATAAAATATGGTTGAAGGCTACGAATTGGTGTAAAAGAGTAGTATATATATTTTTATATAAATATTTATAAGAAACTGTTAAGTAACTGTTAAAGAGGATACAATACGTTGAAATTTTCACTATATGTTGTAAAGATTTCACCGCAGATAAGTGCATGCATATACATGGTGGTAAATCACATGGTTAAAATAATCTCTAAACAAAAGTATGTCTAGGAAAAATGTTCGAAATTAATGAAAACTGTTTAGCTGTAAATTTAAAATGTAGCCTATCGCATGGCAACATAAATTAAAGTATCTTAGAATTATACACAGGGTCTCAATCATAGTCGCTGTCCGATTGTGGCGAACACTTCAAGAAACTGAAATACTGGAGACAGGCATATGAACAAAATAATCCAAATCAATATTGATTAATCCAGTCAAAAGTAGAAGATGTAACACTTATTTTTAATGAACATCTCTTAGTTTGCATTTTGAGTCTGGAATAAGCATCCCCTGCATCAAAATGATTGAATTTTTTGTTTGTTTCTTGATAAACGCAACCTGGGTAAAAATTGTAACGCCCCGGGTTCCCCTTGAGAGCTTTGAAAAGTGGGTATGTGGTATTTCAATTTTACATTGGTTGCGGCAAATAATATGGCCCCCTGACCAGTGCAGATCATGATCAGTAGTCTTCGCTTTTCAGCCAATAAATAATTTCACAAAACAACCATTTAAACAAAGGAAAAGTCCCATTTTTTGAGAGAAAAAAATGGCAGGTTGTGAGTTAATGGTAATCGTGATATATTAATTGCACTTATCCTTATGTATATCTCCATGAAATTAGGACTTGCTGGCAATTAGCTGGATTTCCATGCTGTAATTACAGATAATTAATGCAGTCAAATACAGTATAATGATGGATGATAACCTTTCCGAAATTACTGAGAACTTAATAAGAACTACAACATACATGTTGCATTTGACATTGCTTTAAGTTCTCACATGTAATTAATGTATTAGCAGCTTTTGGTATATACTTAGCAGTTTCTCACTAATGCCCCGGTTACATATCCGTACGGTGTCCGTACGATTTATAAAATCGCACGATTCCACCAACTTTTAAAATCCGTACGGTCTCCGTAGGTCACATGCCTACGGGCCCCATACGATCTTTGGAGGATGCAATCGTAGGATATCCATACGGACATCGCAGACAAGTCGTGCGGTGCTCGCAAGGAGCTCGGACGTACCTCGTGCGATGCACGTGTGTTCATACGGCGCCCGTACGGTGTCCGCATGGTGTCCGTGCGATTTTGCAAAATTCGACTGAAAACCTACGGGGCTCGTAGCATTAATGTGACCAGGGTATAAAGAAGGATGTTTAGGTAAACAGCCTAACTTTAGAAAGGTTGGTGAGGATAAACAACCTAACTTTGGTTAACAACCTAATTGTAGTTAAAACTACGAAAGACAAATATACATGAAGCCCTTACAAATATTTAGCTAGACAAATAAATGATTGCTGACTAAATGTCAAAGTACAATGGACAGCTTTAATATAGTGATAATACCGTTCAAAATAAACATCATAATTGGAAGAAAGACATTGATCACTGATTTTATACTCGTAGAAAAATGAAAATCACCAAAAATAACCAAAATACATGAATCTGTGTAATAATTTATTCTAGTTCATTATAGAGAAAAGCTGTGAAAATCTTTTCTTGGCCATCGTAGTGAAAAATTGAAAATCTACCATTTCTTGCCAAGTTATGGACATGTACATTTTAATTCATATGTGGAAGAAAAACTACTCAGTTAAACTTGTTTTTCTTACATGTTTTAAATTCATGAGTGACTGCAACTCGATGTAGTCATTTTGAAGTGTAATATAACTTTAGTTTGCTTTCAGTGCATTATTAGCACGCTCCTAAGAAGAGTCTAATAAGGAAAGAACTCCCACAGAATTTAAAAGTAAAAAAAGGCTATTTATCAGAAGATTTTTTTTATACCTCCGAAACGAATTTTAGGGTGGTATATAGGAGTCTCCTGGTGGTTGGTCAGTGGGTGGGTTGGTCAGTCGGTCGGTTGGGCGGTTGGTCCGTTGCATTTTCCTTGTCCGGAGCATAAGTTGAAAAATACTTGTTGGAATTTAATACAACTTCATACAATGGTCAAGCACATTAAGAGGAAGTGCAGTGCACAAGAACCATAACTCCACGTATTTTCACGACCCCACTTGTGCCTGATTTTCGGAATTTTTTGCCAATTTTTCGCCGATTTTAGATAATTCAAAAGCTTAAAACGGAGATCAAGTGTATTTTCATTAACATATATAGAAACTAAACGTTATCAGATACAATTTTTGGGATTTTCTTACATTTGTGTTGGAAATATTTTGGCCTCAATTGGGAAATTTCTTCATTTTCTTTCAATTGGGATGGGGCCGAATATCGGCCTCTATTATATAGAGTGAAAAGCCCTGCACTGCAATATTTCTTTGTACAATGGTCAAGCGCAATGAGAGGAAGTGCAGTGTGCAAGATCCATAACTCTATTTTGACAAATTACATGCCAAGAACAATATCTCTATTTTAGTGTTTTTTTTACAAGGTATTCTGTTACTACGAACTTCCTCAGTTTATATTGCAGTCTTTCGGGGGTATTAATCATATTTAGTGATAGGTCTAGTTTCAAATTATTGCAGATACCTTTGCCTTCTGAAGAGGAATTTTTCTCTCCTATATTGATCTTGCAAGTAAAGTGCTATTTCTCATTATCACAAAAGAAATGAAATAACACATCAAACACCTGAAAAAATGTGTGATAGTGATAGAAAAAACGAGAGCATTGGGAGAATAGACCAGAAAAACAGAAATGTTATAAGTGATTTCCATAGAAATCCAAATCTACACTATCACCATGGTCAAAATATCCAAGTCTATAATAACTCCCCATTTATGATATATAGTTTAGAGTTGAAGTTTGGTCACATATTGTTATAAGTTGCATGTGAGCGATATCATTTGCACACCAGCATATTTTGTTACACACTCCACAGACATGCATGTGTTTTTGTAAACACTGTACATCACGTTATGGCTACTTTCGGTTTACTGTACTGCGCGTGTTGTATACGTCAGCAAATAGATTGAGCTGTAACATGAAAGTAAAATTTCCATTGGCCCACCTACAGAGGTCACCCCTGTCTCCTGTCTGCTAACCTGTACATAGACATTTTTTTTTTTTTTTTTTTTTTTTTTGCTAATGAGAGGTCAATTTCAAGCGTTCTCATAAGATGTCAATATACCTAGGTTTGAGTACAACATGTCTGCTTTATGTCTGTGAAAAAATATTTGCACGCGCTCTAAACACTATCCCACAGGGGCCTGTACATTGGTAAAATGAAAATTTTCAAAGCTGGAAATTGTGTCCAAGCATTTCAAGGTCGCCTTAAAGTGTCGCATTGGACCCGGAGTTTTCAACATTCAGGAGCTGTCTATCATAGCCTTTAAATTCATACAGACAGAACGTGTTCCATACGGTAACTGTCACTTCAGAGGCCAAACCTGTCTTTACCCGCGTATACGGTTTTTTATGTTACAAGCGTTCAAAGCATATATAAAATTCCGTAAGACCAGTGTTTTCGGTTAATTTCACCTGAATTTGCATTTAGTGTGTGTCAGTGGTTGAAAATGGGAACAAACATGAGACTTTGGCATAAAAACAGAATTTTCTTGTATAACCTTTGCACACCGGCATATTTTGTTACACTCTAAATTCATACAGACAAAACGTGTTCTATACGGTAACTGTCACTTCTATGGAAGGCCAAACCTGTCTTAACCTGCGTATACGGTTTATTACGTTACAGGCGTTCAAAGGATATAGGGCCATGTTGGCCCTCTTGTCTGTTGATGTCATTTGCAAAAATTAAGGGAGGTCACTCTTACTGACTTAATTTTAGGGACTTTTGGCATTCAATTTGTATCTATCCTAATCTGTTTTGTCAGCATTCTCACATGTTTAATAGGCATTTCCATTTGGCTTTGATCCCCAATTGAAAACTTCAAAATACTATGGGAAAAATTGTGTGATAATAATTTGCTTATGTTAATTACTGTTAAGCTCTCTAGAAATAAAGAGATGATAGCACATTACTAGTAAATTAATGATTTACATGTAATCCAGTATATACATGTATTATCTGTTATCTGTGAGCACAGGGATTTAATAGCACTTGATACTCCCTTCCCACATTTCTTTTCCTATTATTGGGTGATTATTTAGCACAGATACAGATGTGAACATGACCATAGAATTCACAGATCACTAATAATCATCCCCTTTTGATCAAATGTAACTTCTTAAATTTTCAATGAATGTATTTACTACAATATTTGCTAAAATATGTTCAGATACAATGCCCATTATTATTGGTGTTAATAAATTTTCAAATTAATAAAAACAAACCTTTGAAGGACTGTAAAAAGGCATTTTGGTTTAGATATCAAACTTGTTTTCTGTTATGCTTGCATCGCAGTGCCTCACTTTGAAATATTTTTAGAGTTTGTTAAAATTGCATGCTTTTTGGGTACATCAAGTTTACTTTAATTTCACATTAATAAATCTACTTACAACTTTTGTTTGAAAATTATCTGTACAAGCTGATCAGCTAAACGAAAGGGGAGATAACCTTGACTCAAGTTGTATTGTGTGATGATCTTGTGACAGTATTTTCGTATAATTAATGTGTCCTCCCAGAAACACATTTTACACAATTGATGCATCCTACACGAAACACTTTTTGCACAATTGATGCGTCCACCACGAAACACATTTTGCACAATTGATGCGTCCTCCACGAAACACATTTTGTACAATTGATGTGTCCTCCACGAAACACATTTTGCACAATTGATGCATCCTCCACGAAACACATTTTGTACAATTGATGTGTCCTTCACGAAACACATTTTGTACAATTGATGCGTCCTCCATGAAACTTATTTTGCACAATTGATGCATCCTCCACGAAACACATTTTGTACAATTGATGACTGTGTCCTCCACAAAACACATTTCGCACAATTGATGCATCCTCCATGAAACACTTCTTGTACAATTGATGCATCCTCCATGAAACACATTTCACACAATTGACCATAGGCTATAATTACAAGTATATAAAAAATAATCATAATTTTAACTGTATGAAAATGTTTATTGTTGTTACTTTATATCTTCAGGCAAACAACTCTCATCTGCGGGACCAGTGGCTCTACTCTATACAGTGGAAGGTAAGTTCACTTTTTTAGTCAATGTACACAAACTGTCTTGCGTGTAAGCCAAAGAAAAAACACAGGAGTCTTGTTTAAAGAATTGTTTGTGGTAAGGAACTTTCTGTCCCCTAGTTTAAGTTTACTGTAAATTGGGTAATTTTTGCATGACAAAAATTTTGCTAATTGTGAGCAGACAGACATATTTGTGAATTTTAAATCAAGTAGAATGATAGTAAATCTATGTGAAATGAATATTTCGCAAGAAATTTTCATTAGCGAAGTGGGAAATTAGCAAAAAATTAAATTATTGCGAATATTACCCAATAATTATTGTGATTATTCTTAACCCCAACCCCCACCCACCAAAGAAAGGATGCATGTTTTATCTGGCTTTACAAATGTTATTGTATGTTGAGGCAAGTGAGCAGTGTATATCCATCTCTTGTTGCCTGTCAAAAAAACAAGTGTTGGCGGCGGCCATATTTGGCATACAGATTAATTAGTGATAATTCTGGTTTCTGTTCCCGAGTTTTTCATCATATCATCAAAGATGACAGATTGATGCAGCAACCAATGGGAAATCAAATTAAGTAAATATGAAAGTAATATTAATAATTGATAATTCGAAGATAACTGATAGGTCATGTGATTTTGTTTTTAGATCACATTATATCATAATAATCACAAATGGTTGTAAAAAATCATTACGCTTAATCATTCTGCCGTTAATCAGTCATGTCTTGTCTCAGCAGATCTACCCTAGAGACGTTAATTTACATGACTATGCAGAATCTTGTCTTAGCGACTGTATCATTTCTAAATGCAATTGAAATAAAGATGACTAGGTCAGTATATAATCAGTCTGACACAGATGGAGCTCTATACAGTTCAAATCAAATTCAGACAAATGTCTTAGAGGAGGTGTTCAGCAGAGCTTCAATCATGGACTGTTCTGTCTGTTTTCTGCCCTTTCTTTGTCTGGCTGTCGATCCGTCTGTCCATAAACATTTCCTTGATATCACTCTACTGGTCATAATTATTTTACTTTGATGAAACTTGCTCAGAAGGTGGCCTGCAACCTGTAGATTATCCCTATTGCATTTGTGCTCGGTAGGTCAAGGTCACAGTGACTGAAACTTTGAAAATCTTTTACGCATAATATCTGAGTGAAAATTGGCACTAACCTGGGGCGGAATTCACTTGAGTTTGTTGAAATTGATCTTTGAGAGCAATGTGTCTCAGGTGAGTGTTATAGGGCCATCTTTGCACTCTGTTGTAGTTTTAACGCAAGTTTGACTTTGTCGTTTCCCTAAAACAACTTAGTCTTAAACAAAGTACTTGGATATTTTTCTGCAGAGTTCCTTTTTCAAAACTGCAATGTATGCAAACTTACAACGACAATCCTAAAATTGTTTGCCACTGTTCAAAACCATCAAATGTTGTCAGAGATATAAAAACTACAAAAATAGTTGACTCGATCCTCACCAGTTTTTCCTCAATCTTGTCTTGTTTACATTTTAGAAACACATGTACAAGTATGAAAAATTGTTGAAGAATGCCAGGCGTCCTGAAGTTCTAGTGAAAGAAATAAAGGTAAGGTTCTATTTTTGTATCACATAAGAAGAGGATGTTGTAATTTATTTACATAAACTGTGAAAATTGCATACAACATGAGCTCTACACCTGGGAAAGCTGATTTTCCTTTAGTCAAAAAGTGTTGAAAGTGTAGTGGAGTTTCGGTTGGGATTTGAACTAAGAACTTTTGTGGTAGGAATCAGGTACTGTAAGTGCTTGCACTGAACATACCCTTGGTGTATTGACATGATATGTAACGGAGCTTAGGAAATTAATAAATAAATTTGCCTTTTCAGGACTGGAAACTTGATCTTGCTTTCTATTTTCACATTCTATTTTCTCGGTCTGTTGAGTGAATGGTTGTAGAAATTGATGTTTCATTGGATCACCTACTGCTAGGGGACATTGTCCACATTTTGTAGACCACTCTCTGTCTTGAATGATTTATTTGCATCGTCCCCAATCCTGGTCAACATTTTTATAGGCATAATATCTTAGCCAAGATGAATAACCTGTCAGAAGATCATCCCATGGACTGTAGATTTAAAGTTTCAGGATCACATTGATTTTACTGATCTAGAAAAATCAATTTGATGATAGGATAATGATAGAACTATGTTCTATTCACTCTAAAACAATGTTCACATAATGTCTTTCTTTCATATTCAAGTCATTTCTTCATGAAAAAGAGTTGCCAGAAAGCATTTCTTATTTTTTGTAATATCATTGAAAAAAATACTGCACTATATTTCTAACATGTACATCGATTTAAAAAGCAAATTAAAGAATGATTATAGAACAAATAAAGATAATTTCCGCTGGTAAGACATTTTTCTTGGTAAAATAAGAGCTACTTGTAATTGTGATCTTGAGACTTTAATGTCCTTGTGTACAGTTAGCATTGTCTGCTCTCTAAATGAAGTACTTTTTATCAAATCAGCGTCAGACCTAACAAAAATGTTATGGACATACTATCTTAGCTAAGTTTCATATATTGCCTAGGTACTCATGAGTTGCTGTTCTTGCATTGTCAAACTTTTCCAAAATAGCAAAGTCGCCAAAGTGCTGTCTCGAGTAATGTCTCCGTGGAGATATATTGAATTTGTGCTTTCTGTGTGTCAGTTTGTCTGTTACAAAGTTTGCTTCAAGCACTCTAGAGTTACTGCCCTTGAATTGTCAAAATTTCGAGAAATAGCAACAGCCGCTGTCTTGGAAACCATACTAGTATATTATGCAATCTTTACAAATCTTAGTCGCTCTGTTTATGACTAGTTGCTTATCTAAAACAATCGATGATATTACTGCTGCACCCTTTGTGGATGAGTTTATAGCCCCTGTGGTTGAACAAGTACTTCTCTCACAATGGATTTACAATACGAAATACTGCAAACATGGCAGCTATATTTTATGACAGTTAAACACTGCTGTTGTCAATAATTGTCCACCTTGTAAAATGTAAGTCAACATGACAAAATACTGAAGATGTGTATTTCCCAGTTGAGTTTGTTTAATGAATTTATGCAGACACTCGGATCATCAGAGATGTTCAAGCTGCATCAAGTTTATGCACCAGTAGTCCCAGAGTGAATTGTTGCCAACCAAGATATGACAGAGGGAATAATTGCGTGAATGTAAACAAAGCTTTTGCTGTATGCCATCTGTCCAGTGCAATGGAGGGTCCCAAAACAATGCGGCTTTCATAGAAATAGCCTGATGACTATAGATATATCATTAAGAGGGCAAACAACAACACTTTGACAGTCTTTTAGACTCCATTACATCTAGAATAACACATTTTTATTGAAATCTGTTGGATTTATACCCTAAGTAATTATATTTTCTGTAAACATTTACTCTGAGGCCAAAATGCAAACATTTTAGAAACAGCGACTGATAGTTTCTGAAAATATTGTAAAGCATTCAAATGCTGTTTGCTGGAAATTATGCAGCAGACGTTTACATAAAAGTTCTTTATAACTATCCCCAGTGAAGTTTTTATAAAGATACACCATGACAGGTTTCACAAAATTTCTTCAACTTACTTCGAAACATCACATTAAACATTACAGTCGACTCTGCATATTACAAACTCCTTCCGAACATTTAAATTTGTTCCTTATATCAGAAGTATGTTATATCCATATATCATTTTCATATTAAATAAAGAAGAAATAAAAATGGGCCCAAAGATGTGGTCCTTATATTCAGAATTTTGCTATATCTGGAGTCGATATTACACGGAGTTTACTGTATTATCTTTATGCATTAAATGCTGCTATGGACAATAACAAGATACAGTCAAACGTTAATTAAGAGACCTTCAAAGGGAAAGGCCAAAACCGGTCGCTTGATAAAATGGTCTCTTAATAGAAAGTATAGGAGACTGCAACCGTTATCCATGAATATCGTTCTTATGTCGCGTTTTAATTTTCAAAAAACAGCAAATTAGTTTGAACATGAAAGTACCAAAATTTGGTAAATACTCGACAATTAACACCTGTGGACATAAGTATCGACGATTATCCTTATGAGATTTGACACCTCCGTGTCTCATTTGAACGTTAAATGCAACATTAGAGGCAGTCAGTTTCCCCAGAAAGGATCTGTTTGTACATTACTGGTCGCCTAATTGAATTGAATTAATTAACTAATTTACTGTTCGCCTCATACGAATAAAAGACCGATTATAGGTCACCAATTACTGGTCACTGGTCGCGTTAGACAAAGTCGCTTAATGCAATATCAAAACAGTGTAAAAACGCTTGGGAGTATTCAAAAGCGGTCACTTAAGACAAAGGTCGTTTAATACACGTGGTCGCATGGGCAAGTTAGACTGTACTCAGAATACCACTCTTATGTCTGCATGAACATGTTTAGAAAACATTTCAAACGGAAGTAATGAATTCTGTCTTAGCGGATTACATTTAGGGTTAGACTGTAGGAAAACCATGCATTCTATTTAGCCACACTTTTATCCTCAGTTTTCGAACAGAATAATTATGATCAGTTTCATTCCCTTTTTGGAATGGAATATGTGTAATTTGGAGAGAAAAAATGACAAGAGGTTAGGAAGGGTAGGAAAACCCTCAGACTTCCTGGAAGTTTTTTTTAACTTCATCAAATTCTCCAGAAAAAATAATTATACCTTACTGAAATTGGATCAGTTATATTGAATTCGCCTCCCTCCTGTCATAGAATATAATTAGAGACTAATGTATACTTCGATGGTTTAAATGACTTCAGTATTACAGGTAATGGACTGAAAAAATGAAGAGTTTAGTGATTTTTTCTAAGAAATGTCTAAACATTTCCTGGAATAACAGGTCAGGGAAATAATGAACATAGATAAAGTACACACAGTGTTGAATAATCGAGGTGTCATTTCTTAGACATTCCATTTTTATTGGCCAACTTATTTAATGTAGGACTTCCGTAAAGGTTGAGTGGTAAAGGTCGCTGACTTGACATCACTAGACCTCTCACTGATTGAGGGTCATGGGTTTGAGCCCCACTATTGCCCTAACTCTTCACACAGTTTCTTGTAGAGGATGAGAGTCAAGTACTTGTACTGCTTTCCTATACATAACTGAAAATACTGTTAAAAATGGCCATTAACTCTAAGTGAAAATTCCAGTTTATCTGAGTTTCAGAAGACAGGCTTTGTTTTCTTTGCACAAGATACAGGATGCTGTAAAAATTTATGTATCCAAGAGCAGATGAAGTAATGATGTGCAAAACTCATTTTATAACCATGATCGGCATGTTTGTAAATGAAAAATGAAAATCTCTTATTTTTGCAGAGATGGTCATTTGAGCCCCTTCACTATTCAAAATAAATTAAATCTTGATTAATTTTAATCATTGAATTCTGATACATAATTTGGTGAGGGGGCTAATGTACACCTTTGCAAAATCATAAGGGGCTAATACCCATCTGTGCGAAATACAGCATAGGGGCTAATGTCTGTTTACCATAGTTTACAGCCTGTACTATAAGATTATGTACGGCTGGCCTGGAACTGTGCTAGTTGAAACCAAGATCTTGGATTTGGTAAAGTGCAGTTCATAGTAAAGATTGTTTGTATTTATATTGACATCAAAAGCTCAAAACTGCGCCTTCTTCACGTATTTAAGGTGAGATAGATCTGGACTGAAGCGAGGGTACACTTCGCTGATTATATTATTACTCCAGTTTGACTGCCTGTTCATTTTTGGAGCATGATGCCGTTGCTGTTTTTATTTCAAGCAGGATGTGCAAATGTTTATCACATGTTTACAGGACCTGGTGTCGATTGTGTTTATTTCAAGCTGTGTATCATATATATATACAGGTGTCGATGGTGTTTTATGATTTGCATAATTCTTTCAGAATATGATTGATGTGTCGCTTCATACGCCGATACAGGACCCAAGCGTTTATCAGTTCCCGTTAGACCTTGTTTCAGAGCTTCTGCAGAGGGTAAGTTATTTCTTTTTTTGCTCACCTGAGCACAGTGCTCAATGTGAGCTATTGTGATTGGCCTGTGCCTGGCATCTGGTGTGAGATGTGCAATGTCAACAATTAGGTTGTGCATGCTGTTGAAACTGCGATTTTAGTAGAATCATGAAACTTGGTCAGAGTGCTTGTCTTGAAGAACTCTTGGTTGGTACTGAAACTACATGTAGGTTACTTGGGGTCAAAAACTGGGTCACTAGGTCAGATCATACACGAAACCTCGTGCACACAATAGAGACTGCACTTCTATCCAAACATCATGAAACTTGGCCAGAATGTTTGTCTTGATGAACTCTTTTTAGCTCACCTGGCTACGCCAGGGTGAGCTTTTCTGATCGATGATTGTCCGTTGTACGTCGTCCGTCATACATCGTCCGTCAACATTTTGATTCAAATGACATCTCCTCTGAAACCTCAAGGCCAATGTTGATAAAACTATGCAGGAATGTTCCTTGAATGAAGCTCTACCAAAATTCTTCAAAGATTTCCATTCCATGCAGAACTCTGGTTGCTATGGCAACAAATAGGAAAAACTTTAAAAATCTTCTTCTCTGAAACCACAAGGCCTAGAGCTTAGATATTTGGCATGTAGCATTGTCTAGTGGACCTCTACCAATATTGTTCAAATTATGACCCCCGGGTCAAAATTGACCCCGCGGGGTGGGCACTTAGTTTTTGCATAGGCATATATAGGAAAAACTTAAAAAATCTTCTTCTCTGAAACCACAAGGCCTAGAGCTAAGATATTTAGCATGTAGCATTGTCTAGTGGACCTCTAACAAGATTTTTCAAATTATGAGCCCCAGGTCAAAATTGACCCTGGGGGGATGGTCACTTAGTTTTGCATAGGAATATATAGGAAAATCTTTAAAAATCTTCTTCTCTGAAACCACAAGGCCTAGAGCTTAGATATTTGGCATGTAGCATTGGCTAGTGGACCTCTACCAAGATTGTTCAAATTATGAGCCCCGGATCAAAATTGACCCCGCAAGGTTGGTCACTTATTTTTACATAGGCTTATGTAGGAAAAACTTTAAAAATCTTCTTCTCTGAAACCACAAGGCCTAGAGCTTAGATATTTGGCATGTAGCATTGGCTAGTGGACCTCTACCAAGATTGTTCAAATTATGACCCTCAGATCAAAATTGACCCCGCACCGGGGGTCATTTAGTTTTACATAGGCTTGCTTATATAGTAAAAACTTTAAAAATCTTCTTCTTTGAAACCACAAGGCCTAGAGCTTAGATATTTGGCATGTAGCATTGGCTAGTGTACCTCCACCAAGTTTGTTCAAATTATGACCCCCAGGTCAATTGCGCACCTGGGGTCACTTAGTTTTACATAGGCTTATATAGGGAAAACTTTAAAAATCTTTTTCTCTGAAACCACAAGGCCTACAGCATAGATAATTGGGCATTGCCTAGTAGACCTCTTCAAAGTTTGTTCAAATTATGCCCCTGGGGTCAAAATTGACCTTGCCCGGGGGGGATCATTTGTTTTACATAGGCGTATATAGGAAAACTTATTTGGTATATAACATTATCTAGTGATCTTCCACCAGGCAAGTGGACTTGTACCAAGGTGAGCGATATAGGGCCATCTTGGCCCTCTTGTTTAGGATTTAAACGGGTCAAATTCGGTCAAAACCTTGTGCATGCAATAGAGGCTGCATTTTGTACCCATACATCATGAATATTAGTCAGAATGTTTGTCTTGATGAGTTCTAAGTGGAGTTTGAAATTGGGTCACTTCGACTGTGTACAAGTGCAAAGATTACACATCTGCAATCATATTACTGCTGTCTTATTTTTTGGCAACCTTTTAAGATACAATTAGATCATTACTAACGCAAACTTGAATCTCCTTATTATATCTTATTTTTATACCTCCGAAACGAAGTTGAGGGGGGTATATAGGAGTCACTCCATGGTTGGTCGGGCGGTCGGGCAATCGGTCCCATGCATTTTTCTTGTCCGGAGCATAACTTAGAAACTACATGTTGGAATTCAATACAACTTCAGACAATGGTCAACCACATTGAGAGAAAGTGCAGTGCACAAGAACCATAACTCTTTCTTGAGTAATTACAGAATTATTGCCCTTTGTTACTTTTCCTAGTCCAGAGCATAACTTGAAAATTACTGTTTGGAATTCAATACAACTTCATACAATGGTCAAGCACAACGAGAGGAAGTGCAGTGTACAAGAACCATAACTCTATCTTGACAAATTACAGAGTTTTTGCCAAGAACAATATCTCGTTTTTTTTGGGTTTTTTTGCAAGGTATTCTGTTACTACGAACTTCCTCAGTTTATAAAGCAGTCTTTCGGGGGTATTAATCACATTTAGTGATAGGTGTAGTTCTTTTTGTTTTTACATTTTTCACATAATTAGTAATACCAAGTTTGAAGTACAGCATTAATATTGACAGTAAGTCGCCAAAAGTTGCATCGCTTTAATATCATATCAACATTTGTATGGGTGTCGGAAAATGGCGAAAATATTTAGGTTACGAGTAAATTTTGACAGTTCTGAGTTGAAGGTATTCTAATGCAGGGGCCTAGCTAGAGCAAAATTTTAGAGAGAAGTCACTTCTCCCTGAGCTGAAAATAGGGAGAAGTTTGGCATCTACAAGGAGAAGTGAGGGAGTAGCAAGATATTTGTTGTCCCCCCCCACTGTCATTCCCATTAAAGACCTATTAATCTGCTGTTATATAGGTCTTTGTTCCCATAAATGGTCAAGTTTGATAGTCAAATAAACGTAATTATGAGGTGTGCATTCTTTGCAAGTTAGATGACAACAATATCTACCGGTAGTCAGCATGGTTTAACAAAACTAAATTTCTTTCTATTGTTAAATATTTTGTGAAAAAAAACAGATGGGTAATCAAATCCAGGCTTCAAAAAGTTTAACTGGAGAATCTGAGGTACGAAACTCTTTTGTTGACTGGAAATACAACCGAGATACAAAAAGTGTACATAATTTGGATGGACGCTTACGCGGACAACGAATATGTATCGTATTTAATCCGATGTTGAAGCCTTCACCATGATTATCACTCGTGTCATATTGTGAATTCAGCCTTCAGGCAACCTTTTTTGTCAGCGCAATTGATTGAGGGGTGGGTTAATGGTCATAGAAATGTCTGACACTTTGTTTATTCGCTTCCCCCCATTGTTTATTGAAGACCGATACCCCGTTAATTTCGCTTTTGTCCAGAAATGGGCGAAGTTGAGGTGTGAAAGGCGACTTTGTCGCCCCTCGCTAGTCGCCCCGCCCCTGCTAATGTGGTGAATAACACGTAGGGAACTTTAGAGCTGTAATTCATAGAATTTCGTTTTAATCACTGTTATTAAAACATTTTGAAAGAAACTTAGATCAGGTGAAGTTTTAATAAGTGCATTTGTTGATCCAGATAGTTTATAGTTGTATAATGTATTCTCAAATGACAGAGTGTTCACCAGGTAGATGTAAAAGGTGTGTCAGAAGTAGAGAGAGGTCAGTTCCAGGTATTGCCCTGATATAGCAAAGATGTCATTCCCAGATATTTAATGGCCGTTTTGAGTTGTTATGTTTAATTTAGGAATATAATAAGATCAATTTTTGTCATGACAGTCATTGGTATGTAAGTTCAACACCATCGTGTCCATCCTTTTTCACACTTAGTAATTTGCTGGATGTAATAGAATCAAGCTATGATGCATGTGAAGGTAATTTTGATGCGTTGCTTAGGAATGAATCACCATGAAGTAAGTTAGAAGTGACTCCTTGAAAAAAATGTACTGCCAGAAGTGTGAATCTGTGATATTTCTGTAAATCTATTAATTAATTAGAAAAGTATGCTTGTCCAGAATTCCGAAAAACTGTTACCTTGTTTCTTCAATAGATTTCTTTTTCAATTTTTATGGTAGCGTTGATGTATTCACAGTGAAAATTTACATACTTAATAGCAAACAGTGCAGATCATGATCAGACTGCATAGATGTGTAGACTGATTAGTATCTGAACTTGTTGCAATGATAGAATCACTTGCTGCCCGTAGAGTATGAATTCATTGATTATGAATATAGTAGAAACATTCTGAAAAAAGGCTGCTAAAGCAAACTGATTATGCTGATGAAATAGGGACCTCTGCCAGGGCCCTGCAATGTTACTGAACACGATTGACACCTTGTGTTTACATTTTAGTCATAAAATAGAAATTGTGGAGAGTTATCATCAAAATTGTCTGTCACACTTTCTTTTCAAGCAGTAACCTGAGATACATATGACCCTAAGTCTTCAAAGTTCATAGGATGATTGGTCTTACTGAGTAAATGATCCTAATGGTTTTCAGGGTCAGTAGGTCAAAGGTCAAGGTCACAGTGACCCAAATTTTGAAAAACATTTCTGCTCAATAACCTGAGTTCCATATGACCCACTGTTTTCAAACATCATAGGATGATTGGTCTTATTGAGTAGATGATCCCTACTGTATTTTCTAACCTTACAAGAAAGGTAGTGTCCTCATTGGCCCCTCAAAAAGTGACAGGGAGAACTTTGTAAGGCACAAGGCATTTTTTTTTCTTTACAGAAATTGTCATCTGAAATGGACATAAATTTGCATACATGAATGATTTAGCTGCTTTATGTAAAGAAAATATTTTTTAAAAAGGCTGAAAATGATCCTCAATGAATATGTGAACATTTCTTTTATTCTTTGAGGTACATCAAAAGTGCAAAAAGGGGCCTAAAAGAGCATCAGAGAGGAGTTAAACAAATGGACAGGGGGCAGTACCCTGCTAAAATGCTCTAAAAGTCCTTGTGATATATTGTATTAATAAATCATGTTGTAAATTTTCAGAATGCAGATGTTATAACCAAAGTGGCACATGAGAATATTATTGTGGCACTGGCACCATTGCTAGAGAATAATCACCCAACACAAGAAATATGTGACTTTTTCAGTAAGGTTCGTATCATTTTTATCTTTATGCCCCTGAAGGATAACTGCAAATGGATTAAAGGGAATTATTTAAAGTTCCATACGTGATAGAGATAGAGCACAATGAGAGGAAGTGCTGTGTACAATAACCATGACTCTACCTTGCCTAATTTTTAATTATATCCCTTTGTTACATTTTCTTTTCTGGAGCATAACTCTTTAAAGCGCTGTAGGAAATATGTTCAAATTGCATACAGTTAGAGAGGACATTAAGGTAAAGTGCAGTGCTCAAGGACCGTAACCCTGTATTGCCTTATTTGTAATTTATCTCCCTTAAATTTCTGTAAATTTTCTGTCAGATCATCTATCTTCAATATACAATGATTTTATAACCAACTTTTAAATTTTTGTAATTTAAGCAATGAGTAGTGGTGCAATGTACAAGAACAGGGTGGGGGGGGCAATTTGTCACTTATGAATGATAGCTCTCGTTTCTGCAACGGAAGTGAAGTATTTCAAATGGATGAATGACCTATGTCCATGGTCAGGCGTTTATGATGGTTGACTTGATCTGAGCCTGGCCGTTAAATACGAGAAACTTAGCAATTTCGTGAAATTTCGTGAAATCTCCAGGAAACAAACATTTAAGGATGTAAATAATGAAAGATGCCAGGAAAGTGCTTAGCACAACATGTATAATCCATTGTGCCTTTTGCTTAGCACAACATGTATAATCCATTGTGCATTTTGCTTAGCACAACATGTATAATCCATTGTGCCTTTTCAATGTGACCACAATGAATACTCCAAAAATTTCCTGTTTATATTTTCCAGGCTTTTCACAATGCTTGAAAACACTCGAGTGGTTGATAAACTCTTGAACTTTCTTGAGAGTATGTTTGTTAAAACTATGATGCTGTATAATTATGTTTACTTCAAATATTAAAGTTAAGCACTTGCATGAAAATTCATACCAAAAATTTCCTGATCTGTTTCAAGTTGTATCTTATTTGAGTATTGTTTTATTTTGAATGTGAGTACAGTAAAACATTGCTTCTCGAGCGGCCTATCTGGGATAACTCGAGATCTCTTGCCGGTCCTGACCATATTTCCTATATGTTTAACTACACATCACTGTGAAAAACTCAAGCATTAGTAACTAGATAACTCGAGGAACAGCTGCGGTCCTGCCGCATAGTTTTACTGCGGCAACTCGAAGTCACTGATTGAATAAATCTGTAAGCATCTTCACTGGCGCATCTTATTGTTTTGACATGTTGTGAAAAAAAACTTCTATCGTTAATTGTCAGTGAGTGTTTGTTTAATCAATAGTATTCGCACATTTGAAGAAGTTTTTGATAACAGTTTTAAAGAGAATTTAATAAAAAAAAGATTTCAGTGTCACGAATGAAATCAACGGGAATGGCAGAGGATGTTTGTAAATGTTTCTTTGAAAATGTCATGAGTGTTTTATTATAACTGGTACGTTGCAAATAAACATGGACTTTTGTTTCAGTAAATAAATTCATCATAGCACATTTGGTACGTCATTAACAAAACTGGTACATATTTAAGCTGAATGGCATAAATGACGGTAACACATGGGGAAATCAATGCATTCCATTAATAAGACCTATATATATAATATGAGATATTTACTTTTGTAAATATCTGGATTTCAGATAGCTCGAAACCTTTGATTACTTGAGCATTTTACTCGGCCCATGCAACTTCGAGTTATCAAAGTTTTACTGTACTTAAATTTCTGATTTTGATTGAAGTACAACTAACACACTTTTTCAATTGAAAATGACATCAGACACTCAGTGTATGAGTAAGTCACTTGTTGTTATAATGACAGATTAAGAACTTATTTAGGGTACCAGCACATTGTCTCACATTCTAAATCAGCCTCTCCTTTCAAGTGCAGAGCTGGGTAAATGTCTGGTCCATTCACTGTTGGACGGTCAAAGGTTTGAGTCCTGCCTCAGACTTGACTTTTCATGTGAGAAATATTGCAACGGTCATTAAACCCAAAGACAAAAATACAAAACTCGGTCACCATGTCTGATTTTATTAATGATTACATTGCACTTCAGATGTCTTCAGCAATTGGATGAGTGCGTTATCCTACTGCCCTAATCTCTTTTACATCATGTGATTCAAATTGTTATTTACTGTATGGTGATTTTCACGAAATTGTTTGGAAGACATTAATAGCCATTAGCGGGAAGTGGCGGGAAAACTGATTTTTTTTTAGCTCATTCGGTGTAATGGATTCATATAATTTGTTTGTAATGACGCTTCCTCTATACATACAGGACTAAATGTTGCCATGGAAATATAAAGAGAAAAAGCTTTTAACTCTCAAGTGTCAACATTGCATGACATGTGGAAGAAAATTGCTTGTTTTTGTATTGCGCAATATCAGGATCATTGTGCAAAATCAATTTTCTTTGAACTCGCATTTGTAAAGATTTGTACACCTTTCTATTAATGACTTTTGTTATACATGTTGCAGATGTTTCATTAGGGAGTAAGATTTTGAGGGTGGAATAAACCCTAGACCACGGTCTTTCTAGCATTTATTAAAGATGTCCTAGGCAGGTTCAAGGATTTGAGTGCGCCTATTAAATAAATAAGGAGAGCACTTCTACTCATTCCGATGTTTGTGTCGCCATTTGCGTCTGCTTTGATTTAATTTATACTAATTCATTTATTCTCGATTGCAAAACGAGTTCTTACAACTTAGATTAATTGCTCTTAAGACTCATTCCAGATGAAATAAATCAGGAAGAGAGAGAGGCAACATGGAAATATCTGTGTCTTGCCTAAGAACACAGCTATTGGGCACTATTGGGGATTGAACCCTGGACCCTCCTCTCCAATCCTGAGGCAAACGCGATACTGTGCTACTATCTGATTCGCTTAAACTTTCTTTATCAAATACCAATACCAATATGTTATATACTATCCAAGATATTTACTTCAGACTATTTATAATGGCTAGATGTGTATCTCTAGCCGTGACAGGTCACATATTAAATTCAGTTATCAACAATATCTGAAGTTGTAAGCACTTGTTTCACAATTGAGAATAAATACATTATTACAAATCAAGGACAAGTGAATGCTTAACTCATGTGAACACTAATACATGTTCAACTGTGATTATGTAACGAGACAAATTTTACTGCAGTAAATCTTGATCATATATTTTTCTCCATCATTGCTTCAAAAAAGGCATCAACTGCCAGTAAAAGAGTAAAGAAAATGTCTATTAAGGAAAAAAATTCTGTAGCTATTTTGATTAATTAACTAATGAAATCATAGTCAGTGTCTGCCGGAAACCTCCAGATGGCATTTTCTTGATTAAACAGTTGATTAAACCAGTAAAAGCACTGTACATGAAAAGCGCTTCATGCATAATTTGCTTTCGACACACGTAGATATGTGAAAATTACTGTTGTTTGTGGACAGTGACATCAGGTCAGACTCTGTTATAGGCAACCATCTAGACTTTGGTTTCCATGGCAACAAAAAGATCAACCTTTGAAAAGGTTTTCCTTAGAAGCAGGGAGCTGCATTTTAAAGAGATTTCACGAAAATGTTCCTTTTATGACCCACTACCAAATTTTTGGTGAGCTTTTCTGATCGATGATTGTCTGTCGTCCGTCGTCCGTCAACATTTTGATTCAAATGACATCTCCTCTGAAACCTCTAGGCCAATGTTGATAAAACTATACAGGAATGTTCCTTGCATGAAGCTTTACCAAAATTGTTCAAAGAATTCCATTCCATGCAGAACTCTGGTTGCTATGGCAACAAATAGGAAAAACTTTAAAATTCTTCTTCTGAAACCACAAGGCCTAGAGCTTAGATATTTGGCTTTAGCTTGTCTAGTGGACCTCTACCAAGATTGTTCAAATTATGACCCCGGGTCAAAATTGACCCGTGCGGGTGGGCACTTAGTTTTTGCTAGGAATATATAGGAAAACTTTAAAACTTTCTTCTCTGAAACCACAAGGCCTAGAGCTTAGATATTGGCATGTAGCATTGGCTAGTGGACCTCTACCAAGATTGTTCAAATTATGACCCCGGGTCAAAATTAACCCGCACCGGGGTCACTTAGTTTTGCATAGGAATATATAGGAAAACTTTAAAAATCTTCTTCTCTGAAACCAAAAGGCCTAGAGCTTAGATATTTGGCATGTAGCTTGGCTAGTGGACCTCTACCAAGATTGTTCAAATTGTGACCCCGGGTCAAAATTGACCCCCCGCACCGGGGTCACTTAGTTTTACATAGGCTTATATAGTAAAACTTTAAAAATCTTCTTCTTTGAAACCACAAGGCCTAGAGCTTAGATATTTGGCTGTAACTTGGCTAGTGGACCTCTACCAAGATTGTTCAAATTGTGATCCCGGGTCAAAATTGACCCCGCACCGGGGTCCTTAGTTTTCATAGGCTTATATAGGGAAAACTTTAAAAATCTTTTTTCTCTGAAACCACAGGCCTAGAGCTTAGATATTTAGCATGTGCATTGCCTAGTAGACCTCTTCAAAGTTTGTTCAAATTATGCCCTGGGGTCAAATTGACTGTGCCCGGGGCGGGGGGATCTTTGTTTTACAAAGGCGTATATAGGAAAACTTATTAAAACTTATCTAGTGATCTTCCACCAGGCAGTGGACTTGTCCAGGGGCTGGGCCCCCCTTTTTAAGGCATCTTGTTTCAACCCCCATTCAGGGTATGGCTCATTTCTGTTTACAAGAAAACATGGAATAATTTCACAATGCACTATTAAGAAGGATAAACCAATATAGCATAGAGTGCAGTTAAAGACAGCTAAAGTTGACAAAGTGCCAGGCCATTCGGCATCCATCTGCCGCATATGTCCGTCGGTCCATCATTTCCTTCAAAAGACATCTTCTCTGACACCACTGGGCCAGTGTTGATAAAACTTGGCAGGGATGTTCCTTTCATGAACCTCTACCAAAGGTCAAATCAGGTGGGGGCCAGGGATGATATATTTTTTACAAACATCTCTTGTTTTTCAGAGAAGTGCCCTCTGAAAATTCACGGACTGACTAGTGAACACTGCAGACCATGATCAGACTGCAGGAATGTGGCGGTAGATCATGATCTACAGCGTTCACAACGGCAAAATGATCATCAGCGGGCTTGTTGAAACTGTTACATCTGCTTCTCTATTTCAGCATTGTAAGAACAGTCCCAGATCAAGCATTGTGATAGAGTTATTTACTCCAGTCGTGCAGCGGATACTAAAGCATAACATGGTAAGAACAAGCTCTCTGTCAGCACTGGTCACATTGTTTTTTTGCACAGCCAGGTTGGGTTTCAAGGCAGAAGTTAGGATTTGAACCTGGAATGTGCAGTTAGATTGCCTAGTAATGCAGACCAAGAATGCTGTGGACCACTCAGCCATTGGGACAGCCTGGAATAAGGTTGGGCAAATATAGTCCAACCTCCCCCAACGACACCTACGTAGTGCAACACACATTTTCTTTCCCATTGCATCAATTTTAAGGAATTGACCTCTCCAGAACACTTCTCTACAGCAAACACATGAATGTGTTCCCAAAGGTATTCGCTCATGAGAGGTTGCACTGTAATGTAATATCTTGGTGACTGCACCACACTGGGTTTACCAGGTATATTTTTAGCTCACCTGGCTACGCCAGGGTGAGCTTTTCTGATCGATGATTGTCCGTCGTCCGTCAACATTTTGATTCAAATGACATCTCCTCTGAAACCTCTAGGCCAATGTTGATAAAACTATGCAGGAATGTTCCTTGCATGAAGCTCTACCAAATTGTTCAAATAATTCCATTCCATGCAGAACTCTGGTTGCTATGGCAACAAATAGGAAAAACTTTAAAAATCTTCTTCTCTGAAACCACAAGGCCTAGAGCTTAGATATTTGGCTGTAGCTTGTCTAGTGGACCTCTACCAAGATTGTTCAAATTATGACCCCGGGTCAAAATTGACCTCGCGGGTGGGCACTTAGTTTTTGCTAGGAATATATAGGAAAACTTTAAAAATCTTCTTCTTTGAAACCACAAGGCCTAGAGCTAAGATATTTGGCATGTAGCTTGTCTAGTGGACTTCTACAAGATTGTTCAAATTATGACCCGCAGGTCAAAATTGACCCGCACCGGGGTCACTTAGTTTTGCTAAGAATATATAGGAAAACTTTAAAAATCTTCTTCTCTGAAACCACAAGGCCTAGAGCTAAGATATTTGGCATGTAGCTTAGCTAGTGGACCTCTACCGATATTGTTCAAATTATGACCCCGGGTCAAAATTGACCCCCCCCCGGGGGTCACTTAGTTTTACATAGGCTTATATAGCAAACTTTAAAAATCTTTTTCTTGAAACCACAAAGCCTAGAGCATGTAGCATTGCCTAGTAGACCTCTTCAAAGTTTGTTCAAATTATGCCCCTGGGGTCAAAATTGACCTTGCCCGGGGGTCCTTTGTTTTACAAAGGCGATATAGGAAAACTTATTTGGTTATAACATTATCTAGTGATCTTCCACCAGGCAAGTGGACTTGTACCAAGGTGAGCGATATAGGGCCATCTTGGCCCTCTTGTTAGGGAAGTCAGTGACAGGACTCCCATCTAGTTTTTGGGGACAGTTAAAGCTGATTACACTTTTTTGCCTGATCAAACACAAAAATGACATCATACAATCTAAAAATTATATTTTTTTATGTTTCAAGTGATTGAGTTTTCTCAGAAAAAAAGTGACCAAGTTTTGAAACAGTGGTTACCTTTTTATTTTCACTTTTTCTATAGACCGGACATGGTGTGACGAAGTGCAGACTTATTTATTTAACAATTGTTTCAATTCTTATCTTATAAATTAATGTTTCAGTTTCTTTGGACATTGGATGATAGAGATAAATATGACTTTTTAAATACTTTTATCTGAAATTAACTTTAGAAATTACTTTTGTTGTTCTATCAGTAATGATGGAAGTAATGCAGTTCTTATTATTACGGGGTTCTCCATGGGGAATGAAAATACTATGATTCCAAATTTTCCTGTTTATTTTGTCAAGAAAACATAAAATAAAAAGAAAATTTGTTTTTGTCGGTGAAAAATCAATTTTATTGTACTCGTGAACACCAAAAACAATGACATTTTCAGTCGTGGCTATGCCTCTCTGGGAAAATATCAAATTCTGGTGCTCACTTGTGAAATAGAATTGATATTTCACTTAATCAAACAATTATTCTCTGTTTTTATATATATATATATGTATAGGGGTATCATATGTCTTAAATTTGGCTTTCATTGTTTTTTATGAAAAGAAAAGTTCTATATTTGGATACGGGTAATAAGAGTACCTACATTTTAACAAACTTCTATGTTTCAAATCATTATCATTTCTTACCAAAATCAATTTACCTCTGACGCAAATTCTCAGGTAATAAAACCCTTAATAGTAATCACAGTATGTCCAAGAAAAAAGTAATAGGAAACTTGGTAACATCACAAAGCCCAGTCGTTTGTCGGTAATTACAAAAGTTATGACATTTCAACCTACCAGCATATATTTATGGGGTACTTGCGATCAGCCGCAGATTAAAGATGTTCATTATAGACACTATTTCTCAATTCAAACCTCTTCGATAAGCGACTGACATTCATTACAATGCATTTGTACAAAAACAGACAAGGAGAGCTATGTTCTCTCTATAGTTTTGGCAGACTACTGTAAATTAGGTAGCTTTTGTGTGCAGAAAATTTTGTGATTTTTGAGCAGATGTGATTCGCTAGATTTTTAATTAGTGAAGTGGGAAAATTAGCAAAGTGGGAAATCCAGGAAAATAACGAAATCAAATCATCCCAAAAATGACCCACTTTCAGTATGTTTTTGTAGATAAGTACAAACCAATGGCATTACATAGTTTTCTATTGTCTTTACTTTTCTGTTATACAAATAAGGATAAAAGGGCGCTATGAAATGTTTTGTTTAAGTCTGGCTTCGAGTTTATACTTAAAAGTGACATAGATCTTTATGTAAAAATTTCACCATGTGAAATCAGTCATACTAGATATAATAAATGTAAAATGTAATGAAGAAGTGAATGTTAAGCTGTAATATCTAATTAAGTTCCGTCAGAATATCGTGACTTTTAATACCTATCTTTCTAAGAACTGGTGACTGGTACAAAAAGTAGCAGATCCATTTTTAATTTTATCAGGGTTAGGGCTAAAAACTAGTTGACTAATCTTTTACAATCTCTTGTAGGACTTTGGGAAATTTCCGCGGATGAGACAGTTTGTCCAGGAGTATGTACAAGCCTTGAATTGTCAGAACGCTGGCTTGGAGGTGGTTAAAGAATTCATCAGAAGGTAAGTTTTCTGTTATGAATATTTTCTATGGTAGTGTGCAGACACAATATTTGTGGGTAAGCTTGATTTATATCCCAGAAATATTTGTGTTGTCTTGACTGTTTTGATGTTTGAACACAAAAATGAATCGATCTTTAGATTGCAATGTTGTTTGTTCATTCTGCTTTGTTCAGATTGTCTGGTACTTTTATATTTTAAAAAGGAAATGTACTGTAAATTAAGTAACTTTGCATGATGAAAATTTCACGATTTGTGGGATGACAGACTTATTTATGAAAGGAGAATTATCTTACAATTAAGCTATGTGAAATGAATCTTTTGTGAGATTTTTAAATTATAGAAGTGATGAAATCACAAAAAAGAGAAAATAAAATAATCGTAAATATAACCCAATTTACAATAAATTGCATGTGAGACATCACCCCTTGATGGAACCATTGGCTTATCAGGGTGAGAACCAGCAGTTTTCAATACTGATACCAAATTACAGCTAGGTGGACTGAAGTATATAAAGCGTCAAATGTCTGGTCCAAGGACACAATTCAGTTTACCTGACAGGCTAAGAATTTGGTCATATTTGTTCCTAACTGATGCCAAAACATTAAGTAAACATGCATATAACACTGCAGTATACACTATAAAATTAAAATTGGAATAAAAAATGTGAAAGCATTATTATCATTGGTTAGTTAGCGCATAAATTTAATTTAGGCATCTGACATTTTCAATTTCTATCTTAAAACCATAACAAATTCAAGCACACAATGTAGTTCAATTATTTGAAAAATCCACAAAATTGCATGAATTTACTTTCAATTACATGCATAATAATCACATTCACTCAGCCATCTCTGAAATCATTTTCTAAGAAAACCTCGTTTGTAATGAGACTGTAGAATACATGAAACGTGATTTGAGCAGGTAATGGTGCATTATTATGATCAGTTTGCGGCAAAGGATACAGGTGTCATAATTTCATAATACCAGCTCCCTGTATTTTAGCTGAAACAATAAGAAATACCTTCCAAATGCTGAATAGAAGAATGCAAACATCGGGGAAATAGTTTGAAAATTAGTCCACTATAAATATTGTCTTGTGAAATCAGAGGTGATATCATCTCAAGGGTTATAGCCCTTTGATTGTGGGAATGACATGAATTTAGCAGTGCCTGTTTGCAGTCTTGGGTAAAAATATCATGGCTTTTTCAAGTTTGCTAACGGCTAGGTAAAAATCTGCCCAAAACTATAATGTAAGGTCAAAGGTAAACGGTGTAGACACACCAGTGGTGTCTGACTCTGATATAGACTTACTCTTCTCTAGATTTGGACTGTATCATAATTGTTTAAAGGGTTGATCATTGAAAATAGATACTAACGCACTAGTGTTGTAATGTTGATTCTGATTGGTTATTTCATTTTAATTTGTGATGTTTAAATAACGTATAATTATATAGTCGGAAAATCAAATGGTGTTTAACAATCGCATTTTAAATTTGCGACCGTATATTCAGTTTTTAATGGATGCAAACAGTTTTAATGGGTTGCCCTTAAAAATATTTCCAACCATTGAAAACCGTATTATACAGTCAGAGATATCAAAATTTAAAAACAGTTAACCCTATATTAACTGAATGATAAAAGAACAAATCAGGTTCAGAATGCATGAATGTGTAGGCCAATAAGGATCTACACTGTCCGCAAAAGCAGAATTGTGGGTGCGAGCCCCAATGGGGTCGTGACTGTACCTCCTCATATGACACCAGTACTGGGTTTACCAGGAAGCAGACTCAAGCTACAAGTATTCTTTACAATCAAGCTAAAATAACTTGTATAAACTTGTTTGCCCCTAAACAAGGTGAAGGTACATAGTCGTAACATCTTTAAAGATCAAATCTTTACTTTTTGTTCAGTTCGTAACCAGTATTTCCTACTATTATACAATGTTAACAACCTGTTATAACATTTCCATGGCAACTGTGGACACAACTGAAGTAGCTGTTTTGCCTAATTTGCTTTTCTCATGTTTCGTCTGAATTAATCAGCAAGGCCAAACATAAAAGAAACTGGTTTAACCCATTCATTCCCAGTGTCAACTTTAATATATACCTTTGCTCAGGAGCAGACGGCAGATACAATGTCGTCTGGTCAGAATATAAGCTGTTAGCCTTGATCACAAATCTGCAAAAACACCCATATTTAAAGAAATGAACATGTCCAAATTGGAAGTCAGAAGATCCTACCGTTAAAGTCTAGGTAGAAATGGGTTTAAGATCAGAATTCTGCAAAAACACCTCTGTTTAAAGAAATGGACATGCCCAAATTGGAAGTCAGAAGATCCTATGTTTAAATCTAGGTAGAAATGGGTTCAAGGTTCGGACAGCTCAACTCCTGTAATAAAGCTGTTTTGTTCCTATCTCTTAAAGTTAATAAGTTTGAATTTTTACTTTTATAAGAAATTATCTGAAAGATTATAAGCACAGCCTTAAAGGGAAGTGGTGCAGGGTCAGTGTATGGTGCATAACATACAGGTCAATAGTTCTAGCATTTTTTACCAAAATATATGATACCAGTGAACAGTCCAATTCTCCAATTGAAGAAGTAACCTATTTTCTAATTTTCAAACGTATAATTCTCCAAATGACTGTGCAAAATTACTTAAATAGCATAGACCTTTTTAAGCACTGAAACACCATGATAAAAAAAAATCCATGGCAGATGCGAAAATAAGTAATTGAAAACTCAGTGGGTATACGGTAAATGCCAAAACTTTAATAATACCACTCCCAGGTGCCAGTCAATTGGTGGACATGTTTGTAGTGTTGAATACAGTTCAATTACAGGCTGTGATTTGGTGAATTTGTCCTTCTGTTTATGTTAATATGATACAGTTCGATATTGTATTGAATTATTAATCGGACATTAATAAATCCTTGCCAGTTATATGGAGCCTTTTTGTGTGTGTCGTTAATGGGATAGGATATCAGACTGCAAATCATGAAATATTTGTTAGAACTTTAATTTCACACCTTTTCACCAGAACACTCCTTTGCAAATTCATTATTTCGCTAATTGAAAGTTCTCCAGAAATGATCAATATTGTTACAACAGTGTGAACCAGTGTGATCACTTGTTGGTGAATTCATGGTCTTGTGAATTGACCAAGAGAAAAAAGATTGCATTTTATTATTGTCCAAACAAACAATGATTTAGAATGATAATATACAGAATATTTGTGAGTGCCATGTAAATAGTTAGGCACAGTGAGAATGATTGGTCAGACTTGTAAAAAATTACGTCAGCCGATGAAAAGAACAGCTCAAAATTTGCCAAGAATATTGGGTGTGTATATAGCACAAATTAAAATTTGATGCCAGGTTGTTAATTGTGCATTCATTCTGGTATTTGTAATACACCTATGTCACAGTGATCAGCGATTGGTTACGAGATAATACAGAACATGCACAGTATCAGTTTCCCACAGCCAATCAAATAGCCCCTTAGAAAGGATAGCAGTTTGACCTGTTTAAGATACAGTAAACTCCGTACAACGACTCCGTATATAGCAAAAATCCGAATATGAAGAACAAATTTCCTCTGCCCAATATTTTTTCTTTATTTATTTTATACGAAAATGAAAATTGAAATAACAAACTACAGATATAAGGAACAAATTTAAAATGGTCCCAAGGAGTTTGTTTATTGTTCATTGTAGTATGCCAGTGGATGCAACACAAGCCATCATTTGAACATGTAAAAGCGTTTCTCAATTATGTCCTAAGTTTGCATGTCAAGTTTGACCATATTTCCCCAGTCATTTTTACAGGCAGGCAGGAAGAACAAATACTAGATCCCTAAGAAACTGCCAACTTTCTCTCATAAAAAGACGTGATCAATAGCAAGGTTCGAACCGATGACCCTCAATTAGTGAGAGGTTACAGGGGTTTCAAGTCATTTACCTTGGCAAGCAGCTGAAATATACAAATGCTTGCTTTCACTGGAGTCTGATTAAACATTACTGACAACTGTTTCTATTTGAGGCACAAGCCTGCTAAATCAAGGTGGCATCTTACAAATAACTGTACTAATACTGAAATGTTGGACAGTGTTGCTTGGAACACAACAGCTGTTTTATTCTCAAACCTATAAGCTATTGATTCTCTTTTGACAGGCAGAAGAACTAATTTGCAACCATATAGGGATGATTAAAGGTCTATTAGGGGGATTTTCTTAAAATAAATCAATTCTTGTAATTTCATATGCTCATTAATTTCTGCCTTTCATAGAAATAGTTCGTTTGATGTGAGAAAGCCAAGTATTCAGTTTCTATTAAAGAAGATGAAAATGTTTTCACCAGTAACTGATCTCTCATGTACATATTGTAATGCTGTTGTCAATCAGTGTTCCTACATGACGTCAAAGATGTATCTATATAATATATATAATTATTCTCCCTGCAAAGTTACTATAAACGTGTATTTTATCTGTTTATAATAAGGCTGTAAATTTCATAACTAGGAGATTCCAAATATATAAAAGATCTCTGGAGATTTTAATAAGCATTTTGTCTCTTAGAATTTCCTTTCACCTCAAAGTATATAGAGGAAATTAACAGAGATGTTCAGAAAATGTTTGGTTGTGTGTAATTTAATATTTATTGCTATGGCACTTAGCATTTTTATCTTAAAACTATTCTGTTCATTTTGACAGCACAGGTTTGGAATCACATGATCAGAATAATGTTTAACCAAAAGTACATCTATGAAATGTTAGAAAATAATGAACACTGTTCAGCTGTAAATATTAGATGTAGTCTTATCATATGGCAGCATAAAGTATTCTAGAATTACGTGGGTCTCAATCACAGTCACCTTCCTATTGTGCTGAATCTTCAAGCAGTTCTACTCCAAAGCAGACGACAACTACAGCGTCTTCTGATCATAATTTAAATTTAAGCACACGTCAAATCTTAACACACATATTTGAGGAAATCGACTTTCCTGAATTGGAAGTCAGAAGATCCCATTGTAAAAATTTAGGTATGAATGGGTTAAGTGGAGTTATGACCCACCCATTTTCATAACAATTCTCTTGAAGAACTAGCAACAAGAGTTGGCCGCAAAACGGTCATAATTCCTTCTTTAGTTCATATAAGTTTGGACAGTTTTGCAGTCAACCCTCGATTTTAACTTTGTTGAAAATTGCTGGAAAGATTTTGCATGAAGATCTCGAGAATTTTCTGTTTGGCCATGATAATTCAAAGTAATTATTCCGCTAAATAAGCTCGTCATTTGCATAAATGAATAATCCATTGTTTTTGAAAGGCTTACAGTATCAGATAAGCTTTAATCCAAAGATAATTCCGTCTTATGATGCTCACTTTTTATCCTTTATCTAAGTCTTATTTGATTCAGAAAGTTTTTGCAAGATTTGATGAGCCAAGTCAAAGGAATTTTCTTTAATTTTGTGATTACGTAGCTTTGTTATGATTACATGATTGTGGAGCCACCAAGGCGTAGTGGTAGCACGTTCGCCTCAGGATCGAAGGGTCCAACAAATCAACATTGCCTCACTCTCTCTTCCAGGTTGATTTCATCTGGAATGAGTCTCGAGTGGAAATAATCTAAGTTAGAACTTACCACTATCAAGAATAAATGAATTGGTAGAAATTATTTCATAGTCTACTCTTTTTCCGTTTCAGTATGCATGGGCCAGCCAGTGTGTGTCCTCACCCAAGAGTTCTACCAAATCTAGTCGCAGTGTGCCTGGCTGCAGTCTACAGTCTTTATGAGGACAGAAAGTTGTAAGTTACAATGTTATCAGTTAGTTAAAAACTTTAACACTGTGTGCATGGCTTATACAATTGTTCTGACATGTGTGTAATTTTTTACTAGCCACTCCAAAATATAAGATATTTATGTGTTTCACAGCTTATGCAACAATTCTGACTTGTGTATGACATGTCTTGTGAACAGATGTATCTTGAATGTCTTTGAACTGTTAATTAAAACGTGTTGCTCACACTGTCTACATTGGCCACCGGATTCTGACCTCGCATTACCACTGTCAGATGCTTCATTCTCCTGTAGTTCATACATCAATTAATTCCTGTAATTTTCTGCTAATTACAAACCTATTACCAAAGTGACAGTTAGATTTGCTGACACCGCAAAACCTGATTATTCAGTCGATAGTAAACTGTGTGAATGGAATCTTACATGGTGTACATAGTTTGATAACTCTGCCATAGTTCATAATATAGTTCATAACAGTAGTTAACGGTAATGAAAGAAGTTCTATTTCATAACAGTAGCTAATGGTACTAACTAAAGAAGTAAAATGTCATTTTTGATCTTTTTAGAGCCAAACAAGATAATAAAGTTCATAATATAGTTCATTAAAGTAGTGTCAAGCAAGACAATATAGTTCGTTCTATAGTTCATAACAGTAGGTAATGGTAACTAAAGAAATAAAATTTTGTTTTTGTTATTTTCAGAGCAAAGCAAGATAATATAGTTGAAAGCCAGTACGACCAGTCAGAATGGGAACGTAAAGTTGTTTGTTATATTGGTATGATGGAAACAATGTAAGTAAACATAGGGATGTTTCATACTATTTTTCTTAGTATATGATAACTGCAATATGTGCTAGTATATAATAACTGCAATATGTGCCACATTGAGTGATGTATTTTCAAGAAAATATTGATATACTTGTGGCATGTACTGAGGAAATATTGAAACATTCAACATTTCAATAGTAAAAGGATTCTCTTTTGAAAATATTGCATGCAATCCCATCGTTGGTTGGCATCAGTTCTTAAAAATACTAAAAATTGGGTAATAATTGCGACTATTTAATTTTGACTATTTTCACAAATTTCCCACTTCCCAATTTTGATGGTGAGTAAAAGTTTGTTTTTGAATTTTGCAGGTCCAATTTTGAAGATTGGCGATACATTTTAGGGAGCCTGCTTCAACCCATACCGTTCCCAAATGAGTAAGTATATCACTGGTGTATTGATGTAACTTAATAAAGTTGAAAGAGGTGATATCTACCAGCCACATGAAATAAAATGTGATCTTGCCACCTCAAATAAAATGTTATCAGATCACATGAAATGTTATCTTGTCACATGAATTTGAAATGTTATTAACACGGACCTATATACACATGGATTGGCAACTCTCGTATCTTCTATACAAGTTCAACCTTTTTATCGCGTATGGCGAGATTTTATGCGAGATTTGGTTTGCCGAAATCGGAAACTCCCAGCATCCACCTGTCCTCCATCTTGAAAAATAATCAAATTTAATCATGTCTTCTTCAGTATTTATGGCTCAATAGTTTTGTTTTTTTCTTCAAGTAACATCAGTCTCATTCCAACTTATATCTGTTTTTCATAATGCGTACAGTAACTTTTATCGATTTTGTATGTTGAAAATTTTGTCAGCGTGATGTAGAATGCTGGAACGTATCGGGGAAAAACGTAAACAATAAATCGAATTGAATTGTGTCTACTTCAATATGTATGGCTCAATAGTTTGTATTTTTCTTTGTTTATGCAACTTTTGTCTTATTCCAAGCTAATCTTTTTTCGTAAGGCGTAACTGTTATCGATTTTGTTTGTTGAAAATTTTGTCAAGTCTGGCGGCACCTGCCGAATATCACAAATCGGAAAATTTCCGAAAATTTTCGAAAAACACCGAGCGCGCGCAAAGCATGGGTAACATTTACTACGATATCGCATTATCGATTTTCGGAAGTTGCCAATCCATGTGTATATAGGTCCGTGTTATTAAGCCACATTAAATGATGTGTAATTTAACTACATCAAATGAAATGTTTTCTATATTGATAGAGTAAGATTTTGTGAAATAATTCCCAATTATAATGATAATTGTGGAGCTACCATGGCTCAGTGGGAGCCCGGATCAGAGGGTCCTGGGTTTGATCATTACCATTGCCATTATGGTAGTGTCCTTAGGTAAGACACAATAATCAACAATGGGGTTGATTCCATCTGGAGCAAGTCTCATGAGTGATTAATGTTAATTTAAAGAACTTTCGCAATAAAGAATAAATCATTAAAATGAAAAAATAGTTCCAAATAAACCAGCCTTCACTTTACAATGTTTTAATATTGTCCTGTTCAATTGTTTCCACGTCATACATCATAGGAAGACTTATTAAAAGTATACTGTACTTTAACAAGTGTCCAAGACCATGATTGGCTGTAATTCTTTATCCAGCACTTTAGGCATAGTAAAGTCGTGACATAAGGGAAGATAGAAATTAAAAATCTGTAAGTTTATGTGTCTCACTTCAGAATTATTGCAAATTCAGTGTGTTGATTTTATAATAAATGAATATCGCAATGATTTGTGGCGGGAACTTTAATACAACACTATTGGCTTTTATCAGAACTGTTCATATCAGAGCATTAAACGTTACAAAGGTTTTTTCTTGTAGAGGAAAAATAGATCTCAAAAGAAACAGTTAATTAAAAAGTAAATCTATAGTAACACAAGATTTTTAAGCTCACCTGGCACAAACAAAGTGCCAGGGCGAGCTATTAGCATCACTCATGAAAGTTTCATCGCATGAAAATTACCCAGTTTTACAATAAGGGGCATAGTTGATATAGGGAACATTTTTATGCCATCTGAATGCTTAGTCTACACAATTATTGTGGTTACAAATATTATATAAACCAGTCTTATAAACCTTGACCCCTGCACATTTTTAACATAATCCATTCTTCCACTGGGAGAGTTCTATGAATTAAGATAAAAAGAGATTTTCATTGAAAATTAACGAACAGCACATACCATGATGAGATCGCATTTACATACAGGTAGATCATGATCTACACAGGTCACTAGGGAAGCTTTAGTACCCAATTTACAGTAATTAAATACAGAATTTATTATGTATGAAGAGGGAGTTAATATTCTTTTACACACACCAAGTGTGTGTGTATACACATACCATATACACATACCATAAATAAAGAATGTATTACTGTAAAACTTTATATTATTTGACCAGCGACACGGGAAAATGGGCCTTCGGGCAAAATACTTGGAAACTAGCTTTCTTGCAAAATTTGAACAAACATCATTTCAATTTTAATATTGGAAAATTTCAGTTACCTACGTCCAGTACATACAAAACTACAACACTTTAACTTGTGACAAAAATGTAAATTTTATGGGGTTTTTTTATCAATTATTGTTGAATAATGTAACAAATGTCCGAAGGTACATTTTCGCGAGTCTACGGTCATTTGATTAATGACTGTAAAATTTCTGTACATTCTCTTGATGAGTATTTGAAATTGCAAGGGAAGGCTTTTGGAGGATAAGAAGCATAGCCTCTTACTCTAAAGGTATAACATTTAGAGAGAATGAGGAATCTGTAATGAGTTTCATTCCTGAAAAATGAGCTTACGTAAAATACTTTGGGAATAAACTGATTTTTATAACAGTACTGTAGTAAGCCTTGCTAAATTGTACGCTTCAGCTAAGAGGTTATAAAAATATGTGACACCAGTGTCATGACGAAGGCTTCCTGGTATGTGTATTGCAAGTCATTCCTATACGTAACTCCGAGGCTTTTTGAAGTATTTATAGACGTATAATTATCACGACTAGTGTATCATGGTACATTACATTTCTCTGTTGTCATAGAATCTCTAACATAAATATTTAATTTTGCATTAGTTGATAGAGTTACCAGCAGATATTTCAAGAATATATTTGATTTCATAGATTTTTTCGTTTGCACAATATGTCTGCTGTGCAGAAGACAAGTGAATTTTGTATAGATGCCTTATGAAAAGAGTTGCCAGAAAGCCTGTCTCTTTTTTAGCAGTATCATTGAAAAAAACACTTTGCTATACTTGTTACATGTACTTCTGGATTCAAAATGTTTTTGACACAAATTCACAAGGTCATGCGCCGGAAAGACATCTTTCATATGAAAACAAGAGCTGTTTGGGACTTTAATAATGTGAACTTACCTGAACTTCCATTCTCAGATCATGATCAGACTTCACAGTTGAAATGACAGAATTATAAATTCTAGGCATAAACTTCTTCCACATTTTACAAAGTACAGTGCAACACCCTTGCCTTGGGAATACATAAATGTTTGTTTGCTGTAAAGAGGTGTTGTTCTGAAGAGGTCAATTTCTTATGTAATTGACTCAACGGGAAAGAAAATATGTGTCTTTTTATGGAGGTTGTTGCTCTAGGGAGGTGTCCTTCAGGGAGGCTGGACTGTATTGCAATTAAACTTCAAACATGTAATTACTGGGAAATGAAATGCCACTGTCAAAATGTACTGTAAAATAATGTAAGTTTTGCGTTAACTAATTGACATCTTATACCTGTCAGAAGAGTCAGGAATATTTAGTTTTGTCATTTGACATCAAAAGCATTTTATTTGTGCAATTTCAGAAAGTTAAATCCATTAAAAAGAATCTGCTAAGATTTAAGAGAAAATTGGCAATATGCAAGTAAATATCAGTTATTAATATTTCAAGCACCCAAAGATCAATATGCTCATAGCTTATGTTTTCCTTAGTCCTCCCATCAAGTGCTTAAAGTCTCAGGAGCACAATTATAAGTAGCTCTTATTTTACCAAGAAGGATGTCTTACTGGAGGAAATGACCTTTATTTATAACAAAAACATTCCTAACTTTACTTTCTAAATCGATAAGTACATGTTAGAATAAAGCAAAGTATTTTTGCAATGATAAAGCTAGCAACTCTTTTTCTTGAAGAAATGACTTGAATACGAAAGAAAGGCATATACATATTTCTCTCTCTTTTCAGTGCCCTTGCAGATGACTTATTTACATCGTAAGTATTTATTGCTGATAACATAACAGATCTATGTTCTGCATGATTGTTTCATGCATTTCAGTCATTTATTGTGAAATAACCATACATCATGGCGTATTGTGCTGATAATCTAACTGTTTTATCAGACTTTCACCTATTTTTACAAGTCTTCTACAAAGAAAAGTGTGTACACTGCTGGACTTTAAATGCTGATGATATTACATGGACATTGACCTGAGTCGTTTAAAAGTATCGTATCAATAACTATGTAAATGTAGTTTTTGAGCATGAAACATACAGAATTTTGTTTGTGAGAAAGAACGAGAAAATACTCTGTAACATATTTCTCAGTTTTTCACCAAAACAAACAATTCTCCTATATTTTGTAGCTGGAAGACTTCTGTGTCTTGTACCAAGTCTGAGTGGAGATATTTATTGTAGAGAGTGCTTATAAAATTTGGTAGTGTGTAACCAATCCTGACTGCTATTTTAGTGATGTCTGACTTTAATCCATCTTTGTTCCACTGTTTTAGTGGTGTCTGACCTATCCATATTCTACATATGACAGCTTATGTACCTTTCAGAATTGATTCTTTTCGGACATCTGTCATTGTGCTAAATGGTTTGTCTATTTTTATGACTGACTTGTTTACAGATGGCAATAGAGCCCATTTGATAATATGTTAACCCTATGCCTCATACACATTAAGCCTTATCAGTGTTACTTTCCTTATACAGATAATAGCATTATCTGTACACTATCCCCATACAGGTTATTGGTAAAAATACAAAAAAGGTACCTGTGTTATTCAAGCTATTTGTTTTCTATTAACACTTCATTTGATCATTTACTGACCAATATAAAAGTTTTTCATGATTAAATTTTCTTTCTAATGGTATAAATTTCAAAATTGTGTGATGAATATTTCTTGAATTGTGAGTCTTAAAAACAGTCTTTCACTTTTTAAACATATTTAGGCATTTTCAATCTAAATGTATTTCCTTTCAGAGTGTTTTTAAAAGTAAATGAAAGAAGACAGAATAATTTAGAATCTAACTCTCAAACACAAACTGAAGGGTTATAAATTACAGGAAAAGGGATATAAACAATGGGCGTGTTTTAATCATTTTTAATTTTCATTGGATTATCATGTTGACCAATCCATTGTGTTTTTTTGGGTTATGAAATCAACAGATATTCATGGGTCATAAAATTTGATTAATATTTAATGTTTTGATAAGAAACATGATCAAAAGAAATTTAATCAGCTTATAAAAACACTATGATTGGAGATCATTGAAAGTGATACCAAGGGTCATCTAATTGCTTTTGTTTTGACAGCTGTGGTCAATATACACACCTGGTTATGTAATCATTAATCCCATATTGTTCTGACACATGCTTTATGGAATTTAGCAATTTAATTGGTTGTCACATATTCCCTAAGGGAAAATTGTTAAAATCAAGTCATGTAGAAAATTATATCTGCAACTTTTTTCTGTAAAAATCTGTTATTATCCTATTAGAACTAGTCCTTGACAATTGAAAAATTCTACCTGTCTTTAGCTGTAAATTACCAATAACTTTCTTATAGTAACTACTATTTTTGTGAAAGAATTTTATTGCACTAGGATTAAACTTCACCAAAATGCTTTTGTAAGAAAATTTTTTTATACTTAATTGATTTTCTGGCTTTAAACCTGACCAAGTTGAAAGGGTAGAAAGGGTTTATGCGGTAGTCAGTAGAGGCGTTGAAAGGGTATGTATGGGGCAATCGTAAAGGGTGAAGGTTCAGGGCGGTTAAATAAGGCAAGTTTTTTCCAGTTTTCATGTTCTCTCCTTGGAGATCCCATTCCCATTTTAACAGTATTGGAATGGTGTACAGGCAGACCATCACCTAATCATGAACCATCTGGTTGGTAGCAAGAGTTGAACCCATGGCTCTAAATCAGTTAGAAGTTTGGTGATAACAACTCAGTGACCTTGACCATTTGACGAAGGAAGTGGGTCTTGTTCTACTCAATTTTCTTTTCTTACAGCAATATGAAAGATGTGTTACGAAATGTTGCTACAGACAAGGTATGCGATGTTCACCAGACAATATTGGGTATCAGAGAAGGCAAGGAAGGTTGGTTCCACATTTATTGTCCCGGTAACATTGGCTGTGATGACGACGGGGAATTGTGGGGCCAAATGGTAAGGTTCTTTGTAGAATAATAAGGTATTGTTCAGCACTGAATGAAAATGTGAGGTCATAAAGTTTGTTTGTCCAAAGTGTTGTCCTCAGTATGTTTAGGTGGGCAATTTATCCAGCCATCGTTCCTCTGGAGGAGCAATACTAGACTCTAGTCCTAACAAAGAATTTACCATTTTTCCACGCAAGTCCGGTTGGTACCTGGCTCAGATAAAGAAGAGATTTAGAGATTAGAAGTCAGCATCCTTGAGCAGTTGGTCACAGAAGCAGGATGGAATTCTATCTTAGTTTAAACTATAACAGGGACTCAACTTTTGCCCCTGAAAGTTTCTTTAATGTACCACAGTCTGCAAGTGACAATTCAGAAGGTGTCCCTCGAGTGGCCTGACTTAGGCTTGAATCCAGGTCCTCCAAGTTGATAAGAAATTGTTGTTACCACTACCTTCTGAAACTGGGCTCTTTTTATAAACACATTCCAAAAGAAGTTTGAAGGGGGTATATAAAGTCATCATAAAGATCTTAAAGTAAAATATGCCTGCAGTTTTCCAGTCACACATAAGGTTGAACATTTTCCAAAGCATTATGTTTTGAAGGATTAAATTACTTTACATGCCTGCTCTGTTCTGCATACAATTACACCATGCCGTTAAAACAAAAGATGCCTTTAGTTTTTGCTGTACATCTTACAGCCTTTGCTATATATTTAGTGTTCATTCAGAAGATAATGATCAATGTAGCAGACGGGTTAATTGACAGGTCATGTTATCTGCTGTGATGTTCTCGCTTTTATTCATAATGACAGTAGGACTGCAAATCAGCTAGGCACAAGTCTCTTGTTAAATTTAGTGCACTTTTCATTGTTTTCCCCACATGTCGAGTTCCCTTATGGAATGAAATAAATGTTGATGCCGTACCCTGTATTTCTGCAAGGGTTTGACCTAGTTGTTGTTAAGGAGTTAAAATCATGTCCCAACCGTAGTTTGGTCATTTAAACAGGGGACTGTTTACATAACTATCATACCAGGGAAGAACCAGTACTAGACTTGTATTTACCGTTAGAAAGCCAACTTTCTCACATAAAGAGACGTGGTCGGTAACAGGGCTCGAACCCATAACCCTCAATCTATCAGAGGTTACATTGATTTCACGTCAGGGACTCTGACAACTCAACCACAGAGATGAACTGAGCTTGACATTACATTTCCACTTCTCCCAAACCAGAAAACAACTTTGCTAATGACAGCATGTAATTTACTCCCAGAAAATTGTTATTAAATCTCACCATGAAAGACTTTGTGAATAATTAATTACTGACTGGAACTTGCTTGATTGTGAGGCATTTACTCTGTTAAAATATGTTCTGCTGTATGAACCTTTTCCTAAGCATGTTTCTGAACCTATGGTCAAGGTTGTTTGTGAAGCATAAATAGTTATCATTTAATCAAATATCAAGGTTACATGTAGGGTTATGGGTCAAGCGTGTGTTTGTGTGTTTAAATCTAACTCCCAGTAAAGAACACCCTGGGAGTAGAGTCCAAAATAAGTAATTAATTTGTATATGTGGTTAATCAAATATCAAAGTTGCATGTAGGGTTTTTGGGTCATGCGTATGTTTAAATCTGGAAGTAGAGACCAGAATGGAGAAAAACGTGATATATCTTAATTAAAATGATTTGTCTTTGCGAAGTAATCAGTTTGTGCTGATGAAGTGATGTACTTTCATTTAAATGCTGTTCTTTTTGTGTGTGTGTGTGTGTTTGTAGACATGAACCATTAAATTTCCCTATTTCTATAATTTTTATACCAAGATGTAGAGCAAAAGGTTATTGTCAAGAGAAGTGAATAAGTGATTTAATTGTTCGTATTCTAAGTAAACAGTTAATCACATTTATAAAACCGAAGTGCAAAATTGTCACGTAAACATAAATTAAAGCTCATTTCATGAGACAGGGATAGACTTTGGGGGGTAGATAAGCAAGATATTGTCTCAGAAAGGTGCAAAACTTTGAGTATTCACCGGAGGGAGAAGTGCTATTACCCAGAATGCAGAGGGAAAATGTTGTTTATGTTGATGACTTCTCAGTGAAAAGGCAGAAATTGGGGGAAAAGTTCTTAGTGTTTTGAAGTATGAGTTGAAATGTGTATAGTATTGATGTATAATGGACAGCAAAAAAATCCAGAATTGAATTGAATTGAATCGATTAGAAGATTTGACGAAAGAGTCATTGTTTACCTCATGTTTTGTTTTACTTCAACAGTTGAAGACGCTGATGCATTGCTGTTGTAAGAGGAAGAACTTCCTGTACGGTTTAAACAAGATGATTGGACCAGTCATGCTGCTGTCCTTACGAGAAAATATTGCTGCCATGGAGGTGAGAAATTACTCCCCCTCCCCGACCATCTCTAATGGACTCGTCAAACTTCTATTTCAGACAGTACCATATTTGATTTAAAGGGGTGCATACCAAAGGTTTCAGCACTAAATACTGATTTTTGTATGATCTACAACGGTTGCCCAAAGGACTTGCCCATAAACCTTACTAAATTTCAAAAATGGACTGGCTCACTTTTCATTTACACAGAACCATTATTGGTTTAAAAGGGTGCTTAGTGAAATATATAGACTGAATGGGGAATGGGTAGGCTGATCATGATCTGCACTGGTCAGCAGGGGAAGGGTTAACTGAATAATTGGAGCTGCATTGACGCAGTGGTGGCGCGTTTTCCTCAGGATCGAAGGGTCCCAGGTCCGATCCCTATCATAGCCATGTCAGTTGTGTCAAGACACAAATAATTCCACATTGCCTCTCTCTTGATTTCATCTGGGTGATAAATCTAACTGGTAAGAACTTGTTTCGCAATCAAGAATAAATAAATCAGTTTAAATTAAATGAACTGAATATTTTATACAATAGGAGATTGCTATAACTGGTTACTTAGTTTCACTGGAAATCAATTACATGGAATGCATATATAAAGGGATACACTCTAGGTTTATCCTTTATCTGTAGCAATTAATCAGTTGTTTATTAAGTTATATCCTTCAGTGTGGCTTCAAGCTTCTAAAGCCTACTGTTAAAATGGTAAACTTTTTATTACGGTTATTTATGACATTTTGTTTAATGTAGGTACTGTGTGCGATGCTGGAATGTGATGTTGTTGAAAATAATGACCTCAAAATGCAGATGGTGACTACACTACAGAGTACAGTGTCGGGAAAACGCATGTACGCTGAACTTTGCGAGAGACAAATTGCACTCAGGGAATTGGTAATTACAATTACATTACATATTTCATCGTTCACTCCTCTGATCGGAATGCCTAGTGTGAACTACAGTATTGACTTTATACGAAGTTGATCATTCTGCCTCAGATTTATTAATACTATAGTCAAACCTGCATAATTAGCCACCTGTCTTTAGCAGCCAATACTGATGTGTCTCAGTTGGCCATTTTAATTATGTCTTCCTCTATCAGTCCATCTGCCTGTTGACATTACATTGTCTGCTCTTCATAGCCAAAATCCCTTGTTGGATTTTTACTCAAACTTGGTGGGAGCTACCAGTATGTAACCTATTTGTGCATATTATAATGTGAGGTTAAAGTTCATGGTCACAGGGGCCTGAAACTTGAAAATCTGCTCTTCCTTACCGCAGTTAGCTGCATTTATTGAAGGGGCAGTCATACCTTAATGAGTTTTTCCTTCAGAACGGAAGGGGGCATGGGAGAGACATGTGTTTTTTCAAAATAACAATTCTAGTACTTAATATACTAGTGTTATGTAGTTACCTTAAGACAGGTTTGACTGTATTTAGTTTTAACTCAGACATTTCTTTATACACACAAAGCTTTCAGTCTTCCTGCTGTTGTAAATTACCACGACTGCAAAGGAAATTTCTGACATGCAGATTGATGCGTTTTATATGAAGTCTAGTATTGATTCAAGTAATGATTAAGAATGCTTCCAGAGCTTAATGATTTACAGACAAAGTTACTGAAATAATTCAATTAAGGTGAAGACACATTACGACATCATATAGGTGGCCGAAATCATTCATATTAAGGTGAAGACACTATTACTGAAATCATTCATATTAAGGTGGAATGAGATTTGACAGTCTGTTTCATTTAAATGAAAGTTAGACAAATAGTTTGTGTAGCCATGGGCATGTAAAGTACAAACAGGATTTTTGAGAGCTGTTCAGTTGGAATTTAATCGCTCTATAAGCTGGAAGTATGCATCTGTCTGTAGGTTTGAAAGAATGCATCTTTGTGTAGTGTAGATACATGCATTTGTCTGTAGTGTAGATATATACATCTGTCAGTAGTGTAGATATATACATCTGTCAGTAGTGGAGATATATACATCTGTCAGTAGTGTAGACATATACATCTGTCAGTAGTGTAGAGATATACATCTGTCAGTAGTGTAGATATATACATCTGTCTGTAGTGTAGATATATACATCTGTCAGTAGTGTAGATATATACATCTGTCAGTAGTGTAGATATATACATCTGTCTGTAGTGGAGATATATACATCTGTCAGTAGTGTAGATATATACATCTGTCAGTAGTGTATATCGTCCGTCAGTAGTGTAGATATATACGTCCGTCAGTAGTGTAGATATATACGTCCGTCAGTAGTGTAGATATATACGTCCGTCAGTAGTGTAGATATATACGTCCGTCAGTAGTAGGGCTGTAACGAATACACTAAGGGGCGAATATGATACGTATCACGAATACAGGGTGACGAATACGAATATTTATTAATGAATATGAATACTATACTAATATCATTGAACAAGTGAACATTATATGGCTTTTGCCAACAATATATTACAGTCTGCTGACTAGATAATATAGTACTTTCTTGGTACTCGAAACACTGTGAAATAATACTGTTAAAACGTAACAAAAACACTGAGTAAATATGTAACTTAAAGAGCTCTAGGTTCTAATGACTAGAACTGTTTAGTAAAAAATGACGAGACACGACTATAGAGTAAAGAGAATCTACGATTTCAACAATTTCCTCGATGCTAGACATGTTGTTGATGTAGACGGTTTTTGGATGCCGTAAAATGGAAATTCCCACTTGGTGAAATCAAATTTTAATTGAACGTGAAATTTAAATGAATTAAATCAATCAAAACCTAGAAAATCATTTATTCAATTGTAAACCAACATCAAATATCGGCCCGACGACTTATTAGATAAATGTCGTTAAAATATCCGTCAACCATTGTGGGTGGGGTATCACGACAAAATAGTGCGAAATGATATAAACGAACCGTTTTCAGTAGATTTCTTCTGTTTTAGGTAAATTTAAATGATTTTAGTTTAAATCATGCAATTTTTATCTATATTCGTAAATATTCGGTTCGGTACATGGCGGATACAATTCGGACAAAACTGTATTCGACTAAATCGAATATTCGAATGTATCGTTACAGCCCTAGTCAGTAGTGTAGATATATACGTCCGTCAGTAGTGTAGATATATACGTCCGTCAGTAGTGTAGATATATACGTCCGTCAGTAGTGTAGATATATTCGTCCGTCAGTAGTGTAGATATATACGTCTGTCAGTAGTGTAGATATATACGTCCGTCAGTAGTGTAGATATATACATCCGTCTGTAGTGGAGATATATACATCAGTCAGTAGTGGAGATATATACATCTGTCAGTAGTGGAGATATATACATCTGTCAGTAGTGTAGATATATACATCTGTCAGTAGTGTAGATATATTCATCTGTCAGTAGTGTAGATATATACATCCGTCAGTAGTGTAGATATATACATCCGTCAGTAGTGTAGATATATTCATCCGTCAGTAGTGTAGATATATACATCCGTCAGTAGTGTAGATATATACATCCGTCAGTAGTGTAGATATATACATCTGTCAGTAGTGTAGATATATACATCTGTCAGTAGTGTAGATATATTCATCTGTCAGTAGTGTATATTTATACATCTGTCAGTAGTGTAGATATATTCAGCCCTCTGTTGAATGCATTTTTCTGTAGGCTAAATGTATGAATCTTGTCAGTTGGCAAGATATATGCATCATCCGTCTGTGTGTATGTTCGCCAAAAAAACACCAGAGACAAGTTAATGTGTCTCTGAGGTTTCAATTTTGGACATAGTTCCTAGCCCAAAGTTAGTATCTGTGGATAAGTTCAAAGTAGTGGTAGTGCTCAGTAGCTGGATTCCCAATTTTTAGCTCACCTGGCACAAAGTGCCAGAGTGAGCTATTAGGATCACTCACCTTCCGGCGTACGTCGTACGTCAGTTAACTTTTCCTTTCAAATGACATCTCCTCTGAAACCACTAGGCCAGTGATGATGAAACTTGGCAGGGATGATCCTTGCATGAAGCCCTTTCATAGTTGTTCAAATAATTCCATTCCATGAAGAACTCTGGTTGCCATAGCAACGGAAAGGAAAAACTTAAAAAATCTTCTTAAGAACAGGAAGGCCTAGAGCATAGATATTTGGCATGGGGCATAACCTAGTGGACCTCTACAAAGATTCTTCAAATTATGACCACCAAGTCAAAATTGACCCCACAGGGAGGGTCACTTGGTTTTCCATGTGCTTATATAGGAAAAACTTTAAAAATCTTCTCTGAAACCACAAGGCCTAGAGCTTAGATATTTAGCATGTGGCATTGCCTAGTGAACCCCCCACCACCCGGCTCAAAATTTGACCAGCCCAGGGGTCTCTTGATTTTACATAGGCTTATATAGGAAAAACTTTAAAAATCTTGATTTCTGAAACCACAAGGCCTAGAGCTTAGATATGTGGCATGTATCATTGCCTAGTTGACATTTTCCAAGAATGTTCAAATCATGTCCCCCAGGTAAAATTGACCTTTTCTGCTATTGATGACCTTGTATTATAGGCAGTGGTAGCCAGGTGAGCGATATAAGGGCCATCTTGGCCCTCTTGTTTAATCATAATAGAATAGAGCAGAATTCTCTGCAGTCCTTTACTACAAATGTATAGACATGATCTCTCCATCCTTTGCCCCCTTAGACAATGGTTTCTACTTAACAACGTAAGACCAATATCACAAAAGGAACATTTGCCTTACCGTAGCACATAGATTAACACTACTGATCATTAGGTCAGGAGATGAACATGCAAAGGTTATAGGAACTTTGACATTAGAAACTGTTTGAAGTATGATGATGGTTGTCTGTGGATCTCATTTGTTTATGTATTGTCAAATAGCATATTTGATTATAGCTGTATTTTATTTCAAAAGCCACGCACCAGTGAAGTTTGATCTGTCTTTCATTTCTGACAGTCAATTTTAGTTAATGAATTCTTGGCTACTTGTTAAACAGGAAGATGGTATAATTTAAACTGTGATGGAAATAGTTTTCATTTTGTTTCCATAGCAACAGAAGGGAGGCCCAAAGAAGCTGACTTTACCGTCCAAGTCGACAGACAGTGATCTGGCGAAGATGTTAAGTTCTGGATCTTTCGGTAACCTGGAGTGTTTGAGTCTCGCATTTACTCAAGTTACAAGTGCCTGTGCAGATGATTTGATCAAGTTGCCGTCTCTACGTTACCTGAACCTTTGGTCTACACAGGTAATGTTTACATTGTATACAGTAAAACATGTACTATCAGGCACCTTGTTTCAAGGGAAAAAACTGCCTTACTCAGCATAGACTTTTGGTCCCAGTAGCAAAAAATGTACAATGGAAAACCTGGTTGAAGCAGCAACTGACTTTAACTGGCATGGTCCCAGTAGCAAAAAATGTACCATGGAAAACCTGGTTGAAGCAGCAACTGACTTTAACCGGCATGGTCCCAGTAGCATAAATTGTACAATGGAAAACCTGGTTGAAGCAGCAACCGACTTTAATCGGCATGGTCCCAGTAGCATAAAATGTATAATGGAAAGCAACCAACTTTAACCAGCATAGTCCCAGTAGCATAAAATGTACAATGGCAAGTCTGGTTGAAGCAGCAACAGGCTTTGACTGGCATGGTCCAAGTAGCATAAAATGTACAATGGAAACCCTGGTTGAAGCAGCAACCGACTTAAATGGCACAGTTAAATGTTCCTGAAGGGTGCCAAAAAAGACTTATGATTTCGGCTAGAATGCATTTCACGAGTACAGACTTAATAATGATGAGGCAAAAGATAGTTTTAAAGACAAAAACTTATTGCAATAGTGATTTCCTTTTGTATCCCCCCAGCCCCCCCCCCCCCCGTTACAAATATAGGGAGGGATGTAATAACTGAGCTCCCAGGATATTATGCAGGTGACTGATTTAGTGAAATGCATACCAGTAAAGGTCAGGCTTCTAAATTTTGTCATTGAACAGTTCTAAGAGGTCAAAGCTTAAATGTGTGGTCTGTCTCACAACTTTATTTGAACAGCACTGCGGTTAAATCAACATTTGATTTGATTTGATTAATTGTAGTGGTAGTAAAGAGTAAAGAAAGAGGTGATATCATTATGGATAGGTGTGCAGTACAGATTCAGTTTTCAGACTTATGAGATAGACAGGCTGATCTGGAAATATAGTGGTTTCAAAGGTCTGTGTTGGTTTTTGTGCAGCTTTGCTCAATTTTATGTTACGTTGTAAATACAGTTGGTCAGAAAAAACAGGTGAGCAAATCTGAATCTGAGAATGTCTATTACTGTTTGTCATGCACTGTTAGAATGTAACGTGCCATTTGGGTTTTTTAATTTTCAAAATAGACCGTTAACACACGATGATGTCTTTTCTAGGAAATAATTAAGATACAAATCACTGGCATGACTTCTAGTTGATTTACTTTGTCATGTTCAGCTTTATTTTAAGATTCATGCTTCAGGAGATCTGTCCGGAAATGACGCTATCGTCTATACAAATAGACTCCTAATGTGATACATGTGTATGATCTTACATTTATTGAAGCTATTTTTTGGGGGGCAATATACAGTCAAACCTGTGAACAAAGATCACTCGCTGGACCAGTGACTGGAACAAGCTTTAGTGGACTTTGTTGACTGTTGGTCTTTATTTTGAGGTGTTACTGTTGTAGATTCCTGTTGCATGGTTGTACCCATCTGTTCTGTATTTTGTGGTGGTTTTCATTCAGAGTCAGTATTTAACTTTAGAAGTTTTACTCTGCTTCTAGTGGTCAGCAGTTAACCATTTACTGATTTTGGAGTACAGTAGGTCAAAGTGCTTGGAAAATAGTTTCAAATCCATATCTTGTGAAGGGTTAACCTTTGATTGAGTTTGACTGAAGATGGTCTAGGAGAGTGAAAGGGTTTATGTCACTTGAATCTATCAAAAGCCTATCAATGCACTATTTTGCTGTTTACTTTGCATTTTATTCAGATATGCTAATAAGGAACAACTCATCTTCTTGTCTTACAAAGATTGGTGGAAGATGTGACCTATTTACAACTTCAATAAGTTTTAGAGAGCAGGAGAAATAAAGTCATCTCTGAAATTTATTTCAGTTTGGAGATGTCGGTTTACAGAAGATATCGGAGCATCTACACAAGTTGCAGGTACTGAACCTGTGTGAAACACCAGTCTCGGACAAGGGACTTAGCTCACTCGCTGGTAAGTGCTACATATTCCTCGATATTGGACAAGTTGTCTTGAAATTTCATGTTTTTGTGTGTAAAATAAACCCTACAACTTTTGTACTCCTCATCACAATTTGCTTAATATAAATAAATTATGCAAACGTTCATCTGTGCATGCCAGATACTTTAATACAAATCTGATAAACATTTGACAAATAAAGAGTAACTTTCTAGTTTGCGTCCTTGGAAAACCAGCACTAGTGCCTTGTGAAGGGGTCTGGTTGAGACCCTAAGTGGGATACAAACCTGTAATAGTGAATTTTGATGTCCTTTTTTACAGCACTGAAGAACTTACGGAAGCTTAATCTGAACAGCACGAATCTGTCGGCACTGGTGTTTGAGGGACTCAAAGTAAGAACAGCTTTTCATGTATATTATTAATCCGTTTATACCTACATTTTTACAACGGGATCCTTTGACTTTCAGTATGGGCAAGTTTATTTCATAAAATTGGGGTGGTTTGCAAAATTATGATCCAAAATACTAAAAATTAAAATCCTGAGCAGATGACATTGTGGCCTGGGTGGCATACATATAGTCGCAAAAATCAAATGATCACTATTTTTAGTATTGTGCAATAGAATGGGATTAACCGTTTAGAGAATTTGACATTTGCAACAGTATATCTGTCGCCGTTAAATTTATTTACGACAATTAAAAACTGTATATCAAAATTACAAAACAGTTAACCCTATTTGTGTTTTATATACCATGAAACAAACCACATCAGTTACATCTACCAGCTGGCAACATGTGTTGTGTTTATTTGAACACGTCTGTTTATAGTTTACTGTGTAACATAAATTGATGCAATGTTTAAGAGCTATATTTGACTTGCATTATTGCCCAAAAAGACACTGAATTTATCTTTAATCAATAGCGTATTGTAACTTTTAAGAGTTTATATATTTACGATCTAGATGTATTAGATACATGTATAAGGAAAGTTCAGTGACATCAGTACATTTTCCATCACAAGTTGAAAAGTGCTAAATGTTCATATTGAACCTTGTGTACTATTGTTTTTTTAGCTCACCTGGCACAAAGTGCCAGAATGAGCTATTAGGATCGCATTCCGTCCGGCATCTGTCATACGTAGTACGTCGTACGTCCGTCCACCATTTCCTTCAAACGACATCTCTGAAACCACTGGGCCAATGTTGATGAAACTTTGCAGGGATGTACCTTGCATGAAGCTCTATCAAAATTGTTCAAAGAATTCCATTCCATGCAGAACTCTGGTTGCTATGGCAACAAATAGGAAAAACTTTAAAAATCTTCTTCTCTGAAACCACAAGGCCTAGAGCTTAGATATTTGGCATGTAGCATTGTCTAGTGGACCTCTACTAAGACTGTTCAAATTATGACCCCCGGGTTTAAATTGACCCCGTGCGGTTGGTCACTTAGTTTTGCATAGGTTTATATAGGAAAAACTTTAAAAATCTTCTCTGAAACCACAAGACCTAGAGCTTAGATATTTGGCATGTAGCATTGTCTAGTGGACCTCTACCAAGATTGTTCAAATTATGACCCCCAGATCAAAATTGACCCCGCACGGGGTCACTTAGTTTTGCATAGGCTATATAGGAAAAACTTTAAAAATCTTTCTTCTCTGAAAGCACAAGGCCTAGAGCTTAGATATTTGGCTGTGCATTGTCTAGTGGACCTCTACCAAGATTGTTCAAATTATGACCCCCGGGTTTAAATTGACCCCGTGCGGTTGGTCACTTAGTTTTGCATAGGTTTATATAGGAAAAACTTTAAAAATCTTCTCTGAAACCACAAGACCTAGAGCTTAGATATTTGGCATGTAGCATTGTCTAGTGGACCTCTACCAAGATTGTTCAAATTATGACCCCCAGATCAAAACTGACCCCGCACAGGGGTCACTTAGTTTTGCATAGGCTTATATAGGAAAAACTTTAAAAATCTTTTTCTCTGAAAGCACAAGGCCTAGAGCTTAGATATTTGGCATGTAGCATTGTCTAGTGGACCTCTACCAAGATTGTTCAAATTATGACCCCCGGGTCAAAATTGACCCCTCACGGGGGGTCACTTAGTTTTACATAGGCTTATATATAGGAAAATCTTTAAAAATCTTCTTCTCTGAAACCACAAGGCCTAGAGCTTAGATATTTGGCATGTAGCATTACCTAGTAGACCTCTTCAATGTTTGTTCAAATTATGCCCCTTGGATCACAATTGGCCTTTCCCTGGAGGGTGGGTCATTTGTTTTGCAAAGATGTATATAGGAAAACCTATTCGGTATATAACATTGTCTAGTGATCTTCCACCAGGCAAGTGGACTTGTACTAAGGTGAGCGATATAGGGCCATCTTGGCCCTCTTGTTGTAGAAATGTCTTTGTTTTAAAGTACAGCATCTATGTTATCCTTAGTAAAAAATGCTTGAGAAAAGATTTTTTTCTTTAAAAGTGCTTGAGAAATAAGACATAATTCTGTAATCCTGTCTCTCTTCCCATTTCACTGACATATTAACTTATAATATTGCAGGAGAAGCTACCTTCTCTACAGGAGTGTGATGTACGCTACACGGATGCCTGGTGACTATGCCCATAGGTGTCATCTGAACGTGACACCGGGGTGTCACCTGAAGGTGGCACCACAAACTCTTACCCTGCTGGTGACAAGTGAATCTGCCTCTTTGCCCAGTGCAGATCATGATCTGTTAAATCTGATCATGATCTGCACTGTTTGCCGTAAGTCAGTAAACTCAAATTGAGTGCTTTCTGAACAGCTAATGGTACTGTGTGAGATTGAAAGATGAAAAAGTCCTTAGACATACAGCAGGGTAAGGGTAAAGGAAAACAAACATGTATATTTGTAACTTTACGACATTCGTAGCTCATCTGAGCTGGTTTTTAGCAGATGTAATGAGTGACCACGTATGTGGGAGTACAAAAATGACTACATGAATTTTCGAGATATGTAAACTTGATGGTATTTATCCTTGCGAAGGCTGCATCAAATTTCCCAGAATACGTTGACAGAAACGTCGAAACAGTACGACACTTAGTTCTAGTAGATAAGGTGTGCTGTGTAAATATATCTACATGTATGTAGACAAGACTCAATATTGTGATATGCTGACATATATGTAGTGTGTTCCAGGAGTAAACAAATATACAATCTGTAATATAGTAATGTTCATGAAGAGGAAAAAAGTATGTACATGTAAGTTATTTCGAGCGACTTTAAATTGTTTTCGTTTTTTTCAAAAAAAGATCAAAATCTATGTGTTAAGATATAAAGATAAGGCAGATGTTGGAGAAATGTTGCATTTTAGCTGGTAGAGTTAGAACCAAAGTCCTGTGAAGACTAAGGTTCAATACTGTAAATGTAAGGAACTAAGTAAGTGCTAGATAGCCTTTCATCCCTACAAAAACTGGTTAAATCGCTTGAATTATTATGAGATGGCTGTAAGAAAATGTCAGTTTCACACATCATAAAGAGCTGCAGCATACATGCCATTCTCCAGATATTCGCCGGATTATCCCGTTGTATCAAGATCCTAACCCCAGAGCACTGGCGAAGGTTGAAAAAATACCAGAAACTCTTGGTAAATTAAAAATTTGAAAATAAAATCGTAAAAGGCTCTTAAAATATCAGCCTTCATCTGATTTTGAATATACATACATAGTCTTTCCCTGACAAATGCTTTCCTGCTAAAAGTCTTTACCACAGTATTTCATCCAAAAAACGTAATTTTGCAAAGACTCTCCTGGCATTGATCCAACCCTTTGTGGCATATATGAGGTGCAGTGTCTTTTTTTTTTTACTGTGAAAATTAGCGTAATTAGCACAGAAACCTGCAGACCTTTGGGTAGGATGGTTGAAAGTTTGAACAGTGTTTATAACTGATACAGGGTTGTTGGTATCTTGGAGTCATAAAGTGCAATCGAAGTACAATGCAATCTAACTTAAATTTCAGTCTAAAAGGTTAAGGCCTACTATGTTCAGGTACTTTATTTCAGTACTGAATGCATCATTTACTACCTGGGCAACTATCGACTAGTATAGATAGGTGTCCAGCATTCATCAGTTCACAACCTGTAGACATAAATCATTGGCTTAACTCTAGCACGTATATATTCTGTAATATTTGAATCAAAGATGCCCCTTTTCAATGCCAGTAACTGGTCTGGCAAACTTGGTCAAAAAATCTTTTTTGACAATCAAGATGGCCTGTCACTCTGATCTACTTGATTTACTCTATTCAATTTAGGGACTTCAGAGTTTAGGTGTGCAGCTGATAAACTGATATTTGACTTTGATTAGAGTTTTTTTTGTGAACCCCCCACAGTATCTGGCTGATGCAGTAGCAGTTTTAACTGTATGGAAAATCAATTTCTATTAGAGTATACAGAAAATAATTTCCTTTCTGAAAATAAGGGTGGAAGGATAGCCTCTGTATGAAAAATCAATTTCTATTTCGGTGTACGGAAAAATTAATTTCATTCTGGAAATAAGGATGGGTGGAAGGGAAGCCTTATCAACTTAAGGATAGTAGTGAACTTTCACAATGTTGAATAAATATACTCCGTGGCTGGTACCATTTTAGATCTGTTATATATTATATTACAATTGTTATATGTATCATTAAGTACCATTTGAAGCAATTTTTATGTAGAATCTCTTAAAAGTTGCACATTTTATTGCAGTTATTTTATGTTTCTTGTACTAGGGTCATGATTGACTGTGTTCACATAGAGAAATCTATCCTGTCTGTGAATCCACTCCTTTGACTAGTATTGTAAAGCTCAAATGTATACTTGTAAAGTAATGGTGTGGGCCTTAATGGTGTAGTGGTCATGACGTTGGCTTCACATCCTAGGCTTGATCACCTGTCTGGACACATATTTGTCTATAGGGCAAGGAACCATATGCCACACATAGCTGTAATTTGAGTAATGAAAGTTACTCGTTCTTCATGAGCTATTAATTCAGTTTGAAAGAAGTTATTTAAAAAATAAGCTAGAACAAATAAGCATAAACAGTAAACAGTTTTATTTATATGTCAACGGTTCTGCATCATAACGAAGTATAAACGTGTATGAAAATGTATACCCAGTCATCACTAACAAGTTTATAATTAGACTATAAAATTTTTGGAACAGTATGTATCACATTTAGAGTAAAACCTTGATGTAGGGACGAAAGGGTGTTTGGAATTCTTACTTGTTTCTTAGAATTGTATTTTTGGTTAGTTGTATATTGACGTTATGTTGTAGACTGTGCCATTCATAGGTTTAAGATTTTTATTGTTATTGTATTTCTGTTATTAACTTAAATTCACGATGCCATGTTTTTGCTTTGATTTTTGTTTGTTACAGAGAATGATTACACAAGTTATGATTTTTTAATAATCGACAATACAATCAGCAGAGATGAAATCATGAACTTGTTGCGGAGCTATGTACCTGTACCCTACCTTACTAACGTAACTAGGTTTGTAATTGCCATTTTAGAGCTGGTAGGTTTGATACCCTAGCAGAAAATGTTAAGCTATAAAGGTCTTCAATTCTTCCTTCCCACTTGGTTTGACCTTATAGAGTTGATAGTCTGCACCAATAACTCTCTTCTCAAAGGTTGATAAGGTGTATCACGTTTATTTTTGGTTTAACTTTTCAGATTTTAGGGAGTTCTGGATCGATCCATGATAATTATTATATGTTGAGTAAACTTACAGTAAGCACCCCTAGAAACAATTAATGGTACTGTCCAAATTGAAAGGTGAACAAGTCCATTTAAGTAAATTCACAGAGTAAGAGTTTTTATGACCTAGTCCCTCTGATACAGTGTGCACTTGCATAGGAGTTGAAGAATGAATTATGTAAATGGTGCAAGAACTTGTTCTGATGCCAACGATAGTCAGTGTCGGCTTGGTGCGACAGAAACGGTGTGACTTTAGCCATTTATAAAAGGAGGTCGGTTTTAATGGGGTAATTTGTGACCAGTATTACTGCAGAATTTCTTAGATTTAGTTTTATTTTAATGAATTAAAAGATTCTTTGTGGTTTCTAGAGTATACTGTAAATTGAAAAATTTTCATGTGACAAAAATTTGCCAATTTGTGAGCAAACGGACTTATTCACAAATTTTAAATCTGCAAAAGCAGAATTCTCTAATGATAACTCTATGTGAAAAATGATTCTTTCGCAAGATTTTATAATTAGCGAAGTTGGAAATTCGTGAAAATAGCGAAAAATTAAATCACCACAAATATTGCCCAATTTACAGTAGATAAATGAGAGAGTTCTGTAGAAACAAATTAACATTGAATGGTTTTAAAGAGAAAGAAACAAATACTGTATGCTGAATTTTGTAAACATAACTGAACATTGTATGTTAACAGCTCATCGCAGTGTTAGATGTATTATCACTCCTTTTATAGTTGTTGTCGTCTTGGTTTTGGTATTTTGCGGTTGAACAGTTCAGAAGGGTATTATATGGACATGTTTTTAATCATACGTGTTGCTGGAATCTTACTGCATTCCTTTAATTAAACACAAGATTTTAAACGGATTTTTTTTTAAAGATTGTTTGATAAAAAAAGAATGTTTTGTCTTTCATATATTTGCAGTTTTAATGTAGTCATAGTTTTGGTTTCAATGATGCGTTTGAATATAGGTTGACTACCTTGATTAAGGTCGACTACCTTGATATAGGTTGACTACCTTGATTTAGGTTGACTACCTTGATTTAGATTGACTACCGTGATTTAGATTGACTACCTTAATATAGGTTGACTACCTTGATAGATGTGTAAACACATTTTGTGCTCATAAATATTGTTGGATTATTTTGCGTAATTTGAATGTAGTAAAGATTGTGTAATACAGGAATTCCCTGGTAACTGGAAACTGCATCAGTAATAATACGTTTCCTTTGTTTGTTTGGGTGCACGGTGATACCTGCTAAGGTGATAGTACCCGCTAAATGTACTAGTGATTTTGATACGAGTCTGTTTTTTTAAAAAATGCGGCAAACATGTGGTGTATGCCCCTTTGCTTGGGGGCAGTGAGACTGACATTTTGACTAACCAGTGTATGCCAGCCACAGTACCCAGAGCTACAATTTATTATGTAGCAAGATAGGGTAACGCAGAGTATGCAGGATTTTACCCGGGCAATCATAGGAAGTCAAATGAAATCTTTGCTGATTGCCTCAGCAAAATGACATGTGCAGCCTTTTTTGAAGCAAATTGACCGCAATAAGAAAAGTGAAAGTTACACTTAGCCAGGGACCAGTTGTTCGAAACTTTAAGCGGCTGTTAAACTAACCAGCAGTAAAAATTTTCTTCAAAACATAATTCATGTTGAAGAATATTTTTATTTTGCTTGTAAGAGCGTAAAAGGTTGATTTTCTTGAATACATAAATTTTGTTTTAACTGTAGAAATACAATCCTTAAAGTAATCAAGTGTTCAGTTAACGCCAGTTAAAGTTTAGAAACAACTGGCTTCAGATGTCCATTTCGTAGAAAGGGTGCTCAGTTTGTAATATATCATGAATGCTGTTCTTGACATTGTTAAAGACAATGTTACCTGAATCAGTCAACCTTTGTAACATGATTACTCTGATGTTCTTAAAAATGTTCTGTGAAACGTTTTCATCATTATACATGTATTTATATGTCTGTTTTGTTAAAACATTACATGTACATTTTTCCATTGAGAATTTCACTAGAATCATAGCATTTCATTGAAATCTATTGTTTCATTAAATCTGTGCATGTTTCATTAAAATCTGTGCATTTTCATTGAAATTGTTATAAGTTTCATTTAAATTTTGTGAATGTTTCATTGATATCATACCAAGTTTCATTAATATCTGTGTAACTATTTTTCATTGAATTTAGTGTATTTTTCATACAAATCAACAAAATGTTTCATTGAAATCATGCCATACCATTGAAATGATAGCATTTGTTCATTGAAATCAATGTGGTTTCAAAAATACAATAAGAATCAAACTTAAAAGTAGACCAGTGTAGTATCCATTAAAAAATATTACCTCACAAATAAATGCTACAAAGATGTGCAGGTGATATCATGTTAATGCTGATATATGAAAGTTCCTGTACATGTTTGCATGGAGTTCTCTCTCTCTCTCTCTCTCACCACAACCCAGCTGGGTTACAGGCCCTGTGATTGTAAAAAAAGAATGTTTAGGCTTTACTAGGTATCATAGCTAGAATTAAGACATCCACTAACAATATATTGAGTTTATGAAATCTTTTTTAAAATGTGTCTGAAAAATTTTCTGTTAGCATTTTAAATCACTGTATAAACTACATGTCTTTTTTTTAAATACTTGTGGTGCTATAGGTGAAAATTATTCTTACATGAACTTGGTCTAGAATGAAGAAAATTTTATAATCACGGGGCCAGTTGGGGGTCGGAGGCTTTTTGTCTCCCTAAAATTGTACCAGAAGGAATGCAGAATGCTAACTCTCAATATAAAATTTCTGCATGTATATAGGGAACTCGTTCATTTTACTTATAAAGGGAGGTAAGCAATACATAGGTGTGAGTTTTTTTTTTATAATTTTTTTTTTTTTCAACTAATATATGGAGACTGTAAGAAAGGGGGAAGGTATGGGAAGAAAGCAGTATTTTTGTATGAAGATATAGCAGTCTGCATTCCAGTACCTCTAAGAAAATTCATTGTATATAATCATTCCAAGTTTGACAACACCCAATTTTTCAGTGCCTATTACATTTTGTTTTTATTTACTGTTACTAGTATTGTATGTAGGTCCAATGCGTGTCAAATGCAGATATTTTTCCAGTCCTGTTGAAAGTTGTGCATTTTTTTTATAGAAAACTTAATTTTGAAACCCCGTACAACTTGACACAGGCTGTTACATACTGAGCACTGAAAGGGTAAGCAGCATTCTAGTGCAATCCTTCATGTAAAAATATTTCATTTAAACATTTTTTACCATGCTTTAAAGTGAAGCCTCTCGCCTGCATTGAAGAACGTAGAGTACGCTAGCATATTTAATGCACGCAATTTTCTAACTTCCTTCAAAACAAGCTCTTGCAGACCTTGAACAGTTGTGTAACAAAGAATGGCTGCTGCTTCACTCACCTGAACACTGTCGCCTTTTCATTAAAGAAGTTTTTCCGTGTGCACCCCTTTGAACAGTAATGGTACAGTCTGAATTGGAAGATAGACTGGTCCATTTTAAAAATTTAGAAGGATTAGCGGTCAAATTTTATCAAAATCCAGTATTGTATCTTGTAAAGGAGCAAAAAATGAGGTCAACTGATACTTTTCATACTAGTTTTTAGCGTATAAGAAGCTAGATCAGAATAACAATTTTCAAAGGGCGGAGGAATTTTTACAACAGCTACGAGAACAGGTCCCACAGTTAATCTGTAGTGACTTTTACATAATGGTATATTTTGTATTACGAATCATTTAAAGTGGTCCGGTTTACGGTTTATCGTGTTCTGTCTTTCAGACTGCATTTGGTTTCTTAATATTATGTTTTTGATTATGTTAGCTATGTTTCCGTTTATGTATGTTGTATAAGCTTTGTACATATTGCTTCATTCAGTTCACATCTACATTTGGAATAGATTGTGAACATTTGCTGTCATTGAAATACTGTCCACTCATGGTGATTATTTGTAAGAAAAATTCAGCAGTGTTGATGGAAGATGAACTATGAAACGACTGCCAATGTTCGTCAAAACTGCGACAGAAATTTAATAGTTTTTACTCTTGTTTTGTTTTTGCACCCTTAGTTTTAAGGGAAGAGTTACATTAAATATAATATTTATATAACAGTTATTCAAAATATGTATAATTCCTCAGCAAACATATATCTTTCTAGTCTATTTTTGTCAGCTGAGTCAGTGTAAATCTGACCTTGACATGAAGGTCACATCTGACTTTGACACCCAAGGTCACATCTGACCTTGACACCCAAGGTCACATCTGACCTTGACATCCAAGGTCATGACTTTTACTGCCAGCATGGCATTTTGTACACTGTGATGAAGTGGCCATTTTGCCTTCATTATTTATGTGCATTATTTTTACTCTATTGTTCAAGACTACGTCTTATTTATTTAAACGGTGTATATCAATCTTGACTTGGAAAGCCCACAAAACTGCGTGTGTCACAGAATTGTCTTAAAGTTAAATGCTTATTTTGTTTTTCATTAATATTGGGTCACTGAACATTTTTTCAGCAATAATGTAATACACTAACACTATTTTAATTCATTAATTTTTTAGGGGAATGAATATATTATTTTGTGGGGGATAATAATTTCATATAATATTTAGGGTAAGCGTGTGTTAATCAACGCTGGGAAAAAAAGAGAAAAAAAGAGAAAAAATTACATTTCATTTGTTACAAAATGACTGCTGGCAGTTGTTGAAAAATTATAATAGAGTTTTTTTTATTTTTACCCTGTTTAAAGCTTTAAAGTTCTATTTGTTGCTATATAAAAATTATAACAATAGTTTAGATGCATCATTTTACATTTTATTTCTAATTCTTGTCAACTTGTAAATAAAATCACTCATGGAATTGTAAACACACAACATAAATGTGTAATATGATATTAAGATAGTGCTAAAAGAATGTATATGGCTAAAAAGTTACGCAGTCCTCATCATTGGCTTTGTTTTACTCCCATACAGCAAATCAGTTCTGTGGTCGGTGTACAGTCCATATGCCACATATTTCTATCAAATTGTCTTAGCAAGGTAAATATTAGAAAGGAAAATTACACCCACCTTTTGTGGGCGAGTGATTCACCTGCCCAACTACAGACCTCACCCCACTGCCGGCCTTGTAGGTAAATAGAAAACAGGTCTTAAAAAAATATGAATTCAATCATAATTTCGAAGTAGTAGTCCAACCTCACCGATATAACACAGTTAACTGAAAATGTAGAAGCGTTTGATATGGCATAAAACAAAAGAAGATCAATACCTATAACTTGTGGGGTCTTGTTTTTAATGCTGTGATATTACCTTTCAAAATGACCATCACAATTTTAAAAATGACATGTTAATAATAGTGCTGATTTACAAAATGTGTAATTCAGAAAAATAACATCACCAAAGTTTTAGCATACATATATCAGCCTGTGAACACTTATTTTTTTATTGAATATAGCAAACAATTATTCTATATTACGCAGGGCAAAAAGTGGTAATTTGCAAAGTTTATCATCAAAAGTGATAATCCTCAAGGTTTATTATCAAAAGTGATAATCCTCCAGGTTTATTATCAAAAGTGAATCCGCAAGGTTTATTACCAAATACAAGGTGATAATTTTCAAAAGTGATATCCGCAAGGTTTAATACAAAAAGTGATAATCTGTAAGGTTTATTATTAAAATAGATAATCCACAAGGTTTATTATCAAAAGTGATAATCCACAATGTTTATTATCAAAAGTGATCTAAAGTGATAATCCACTAGGTTTTCTACCAAAAATGATAATCTACAAGGTTTAATATCAAAAGTGATAATTTGCAAGATATTTTATCAAAAGTGATAATTTTCAAAAGTGATATTCGCAAGGTTTATACCAAAAGTGATAATCTGCATTTTCTATATGTATATAAGGACAAAAAATTTCCCTAGTGGGAGAATTTCTTCAAACTTTGTATGTTGACTGAGAATCAAATCTGAAAAAAAAAATGAAATAAATATCTATCATCAGTCTTTATCTTAATGATCTGTCTTTGGGAAAATACTACAAATTGCTGTGTTCAAGGGCAAATATTGGTGACCTATGGTTTTGATTTCAGATACCTGTTTCAAACTTGATTCTATGCCAACATACGAAGTTTGATTAAATTTTCCTATAAGGAATATTTTTACCGTAGATACATAAAGGAAATGATAGTGAACGCTTTTGATATGTGTGTAGGGCTTTTAAGATTCCAACCATGCTATCAAATGACAGCAACTGTTGTCTAGCGAAAAGCAACAAAGTGTAAAAAAAGAACAAGATCATATTTATTGCCTGTCCCTTTTCTTTTATTTGTTGTTTTCAATAAAACCCTACTGTATACTGTACAATGGTTAGACTGTTATTTGTTTTGTAATTTTTCCTCCTCTCTGTTAGTTTTAACTTAGTACTCATGTGTAAAAAGTGCTCATGTGGAACTGTTGTTACCATTACTAGATTTTCAAAAATTAATTTGCAGGCATTGTAAAGGTGAACTGCTTACTTCATTGAGAAATATAGAACAATCATGGTTCACTTCTTAAAATTTGCAAAATTTTATTCCAGCATCTTATCAAAATATCTTTAATTTCTCCTTGCTGTGCCTCACGTAGAAATTTTTATTTTTAAATTGACAGGGAATAGAAGCTTGATTACTAAGGCAACAGCATGTGATATGTTAGATAAAGAAGAAGTCATGATGCTTAATTAACGGCTGTAGTTGTTTTATGGACAGGTGCAGACTGGTATAATTATAAACTCTGAGTATTTAATTCATCCTTTATTCTCACTTCAGAAATAATAATGATAATAATGACAGAAAGCTGAGGAAGGCATGTATTGCGCAGCGGCAAAATTGCAGAATTTTCAGATCAGTTGTACATAATTAACTCACTGTTACCATGGATACCAAAAAATGGTATATCTTGGTTTCAGATGTAATATGAACTTTTTGCCTTGCATGTCATACTGGTTACTTTGTTTCAGAAATAATTTGAACTTTTTTGCTTTAAATGCCATGTTGGGAACACTGTGAGGGTATATAAAGTTTCAAGAAGATGACAGTCTAACTATTTGTTTTTTTACCTTTAGTTATCCAATATATTATTAATGTTTGCTTATTGGACAATGACGTACATCTGAAATTGAGGAGCAGTCATTATTATCACTATTATTATCACCATACATGTTTTACTGTTGGTAGTAAATCATTAAGTTTCAATTTCTTTTACACTGCTAACAGCAAGTGATTTTGCCTCGGCAACCAGTGCAGATCATGATCAGCCGGCACATCCCTGCAGTGTGATCATAATCTACACTGTTGGCCATTCAGTCAATAAATTATCAGCAAGAACCTCTTTGAACAAATAATGGTACTCTCGGAAATCAAAGATGGTCAAGTCTATTTTAGAAATTCAGGGTGGTTAGGATAAAAAATTGTGATAATAAAATGATTGCTCGTCAATTTTTAGATGATCATGGTATTAAAAGACAATTTAGCTTTTGTTTCTTGAAAACTTGTTGTGATTGCATTTTCTGTGCATGCTGTAATGATATCATAAAACATTTATGTGGAAATAAAATTATCTTGAGTAGCTTGTTTGTTTTTCGTTGCTGTTTTTAGCTCAACTGGACAAGGTCCTGCAGAGTGTACCATGGTGGTTTGTCCGTCTTCCTTGATAACACTAAAGGTCTTAATTTTCATTTGACTTTCATGAAGTTTGCCCAGAAGGTTGCTTGCAACCTGTAGATGATCCCTATTGTTTTTTAAGTTTGTGGGTGTCACCAACCTATATAATCAACAACAGTTTTCAAACTTCAAAGGATGATTGGTTTGCTGAGTAGATGATTCCTACTGTTTTGGGGGCAGTGGATCAAGGTCAAGGTCACAGTGATCTGTGTTGGCTTTTAGTTGATAATTTTCCAAAAGATTTTTACAAAACTTACTTAATACCAGTCCAATCAGTCCAGTAGAGCAATACTGGTTTCTTTTGGCCTCTTGCCAAGAGTAGATAACTAGATACAGTTACTGTTCTACTTTTATGCCCCAGTAACAATAAAGTAGTATTTGACGTTTTCCATTCCAGAGTTACTTCCCCTTATTTTCAACTTTCCATTTGCTTTGAAAGAGAAAAAGGGTAAGTCTTATTTTACATTTAAGCTATTTCACTGGGACTGATTTAATATGAGGTTTAACCTGATACCCCCATTTATATATGAATTTTTAAAATTGGTCAATCTAATGAATGAGATGTTCCTGATCCATAATCTTTTCAAGCATATAAAATAAGTATGGTAATTGGTGTTCCTGTGTGGAGTGGATCAGTTTTCCAGTGGTTAATGCTTGATTGGTAATCCAGGGATCACAGATTCGATAATTCTCCTCCAGTAACATAACTATTAATGGTCCTTCGGATGAGACCTAAAACCATGGTCCGATATATCAGTGCTGTTCACCGGGCATGTTATTAAAGAACCAGAGGGGGCTCTAGAACGGGACTCGTTCTGTATCTTGCACTATCCTCCGTAAACTAAAATAACTATTAACTCTTCTGGGGGCGTTGGTCATACGGATTATCCGGTACCAATGATAAAACTACATACATGTTCCTGTGTGGAGGACAAGTCGGAGAGAAGCAACAGTTTGTGTTGGAGAGATTTTCTCACAAATGCCTTGATGTCCAGAGACATATACACTATTATAAGGGTTTAGGTACTGTTAATATATAGTTTAGATTGATAAATAACATTAAATCCTGAAGTTGCTTCGGTGCCTGCGGAAGCGTATCGATCTTAGGGACATAGACAGAGAGACATAAAGTAGATTTATTTTTGTCCTCCAATTGATAATTTGATAGATATTTAATTCTTGAAAGTTACAGATAATTTCGGAAATCATTCGTATCTATTTGATAGGCAGGTAGCCCGAGGTAAATGTTATATATAAGTACAATTATAATAGCTCTCACTGTTTAATTCATAAAATAAACTGAACAGAAATAATATTACACCCCAAATTTTCAGTGTGAGGACAATGGACCAAGAGCAGGTACAGAGTTGTTGCTCTGATTTTATGCTCCCAATGTTGTGTGAAAAAATGGCCCAAGAGTATATAACCATTGCTCCGCTATATATTGCCATTTGTTACAGAGTGTGATAATCTGGGCCAAGAGCAGACACAGTAATTTTTTCTGCTTTTATTCGCCAAATTTTACAGTGCGAGATAATCTGGGCCAAGAATAATTATATACAGTCATTTATTTGCTTTTATGCTCCCTCCAAATTTTACAGTGTGATAATAAAGGGCCAAGAGTAGATACAGTCATTGCTCTGCTTTTATGTCCCCATAGCTAGTTTAAACATTATTTGTTTATCAAAGCATGAACTAATACAATACATCTATAAACAGCATTAAGGGTTGAGAAGAAAGCTATACAGTATATATGAATCTCTTTCCTCAGTGTGAGAATAATGGGCCAAGAGCAGATACACTCATCACTCTGCTTTTATGTCCCCATAGTTACAGTGGGAGAATAATGGGCCGAAAGTAGATGCTTTTATGCCCCCAATGTTTAAGTGTGAGAATAATGGGCCAAGTGTAGATACAGACAACGCTTTGCCATTTTATCCCTATTGTTAGTGTAAGAACAAGAGCTGTCAGTAGGACAGCGCGCTCGACTTTTTTAGTGCTTGCCAATAAAACAAAACTTTGACAGTTAAGGGCACACAAGACTTTAACTAGGAATTTCTAAGTACAAATCAAGAAACATTTTCACAGAGTTATCTTCTCTTGCTTACAGATAGGTCTCTTCAAAGTAATATCTCAAATGGTTAAGTCAACAAGTGGACAAGAATGAAAATTTTAACTGAGTTTCTAAGACAAAAAGGGCCATAATTCACATAAAATCCTTGACAGAATTACCTTCTCCTGCCCATGTTTTGGGATCATGATGGTAAACAAGTATTCAAACTTTCAAAGTAATATCTCGAACAGTTTAGTCAAAAAGTGGACTGGTACGAAAAACTTTACCAAGATTCTAAGTCGATAAAGGGGCTTAATTTTTAAAACAAATCCCTCACAGAGTTACCTTCTCTTGCCTACAGATGGGGGTAATGATGTAAACAAGCATTCAAAGTTTCAAAGCAATATCTCAAAGGGTTAAGGCAATAAGTGGATTTTACCATATTCAAAGTATTTTCTAAGTAAAAAAGGGGCATAATTCTGTCAAAAACCTTGACAGAGTTATGTACTCTTGTCTGTTGATGTAGGTCATGATGGTAAACACTATGGTTAGTTTCAAAGCAATACCTCCAATGGTTTTGAAATAAAGTGAGGTGGTACGAAAAACTTAACCAAGCTCAATACACTTTCTAAGTAAACAAGAGCTGTCGTAGGACAGCGCTCGACTTTTTAGTGCTTGCCAATAAAACAAAACTTTTGACAGTTAAGGGCACACAAGACTTTAACTACTTTAACTAAGAATTTCTAGTACAAATCAAGAAACTTTTCACAGAGTTATATTCTCTTGCTTACAGATAGGTCTCATGATGGTTCATAAGTACTCTAACTTTCAAAGTAATATCTCAAATGGTTAAGTCAACAAGTGGACCCGAGTTTCTAAGTCAAAAGGGCCATAATTCATATAAAATCCTTGACAGAATTACCATCTCCTGCCCATGTTTTGGGATCATGATGGTAAACAAGTATTCCAACTTTCAAAGTAATATCTCAAACAGTTTAGTCAAAAAGTGGACTGGTACGAAAAACTTAACCAAGATTCTAAGTTGATAAAGGGCCTTAATTTTTAAAACAAATCCCTGACAGAGTTACCTTCTCTTGCCTACAGATAGGGGTAATGATGTAAACAAGCATTCAAAGTTTCAAAGCAATATCTCAAAGGGTTAAGGCAATAAGTGGATTTTACCCATATTCATGTATTTTCTAAGTAAAAAGGGGCATAATTCTGTCAAAAATCTTGACAGAAATATGTACTCTTCTCTGTTGATGAAGGTCTGATGGTAAACAAGTATGGTTAGTTTCAAAGCAATACCTCCAATGGTTTTGAAATAAAGTGAGGTGGTACGAAAAACTTAACCAAGCTCAATACACTTTCTAAGTCAAAAAAGGGCCATAATTCTGTCAAAAATCTTGACAGGGTTATGTACTCTTGTCTGTAGATGGAGGTTATGATGGTAAACAGTATGGTAGTTTCAAAGCCATACCTCTAATACTTTTGAAATAAAGTGGGGTGGTACGAAAACTTAACCAAGGTGTGACGCCCGACGCCGACGCCGACGCCGCGGCAGTAGGATAGCCCCCTTTTCAAGAACGTAAAAAAGGGCCATAATTCTGCCAAAAACCTTGACAGAGTTATGTACTCTTGTCTGTAGATGGAGGTTATGATGGTAAACAAGTATGGTAAGTTTCAAAGCCATACCTCCAATACTTTTGAAATAAAGTGGGGTGGTACGAAAAACTTAACCAAGGTGTGACGCCAACGCCGACGCCGGGGCGAGTAGGATAGCTCCCCTTTTCATAGAAAAGTCGAGCTAAAAATGGGCCAAGAGCTGATATAGTCATCGGTCTTCTTTAATTTGCCCATCACTTGCAGGACGTAATGAATTAGTCAAAAGAATGCTGCCTCTCAACTCCACTTTGTAGGGCTTGTACTGAGATACAAGAAATCATTGACGTACAAATGGCTGTTCATTTTAGAAAAAAGCTTTTGTGGAATTGTTAAAGTGAAGTGAATGATCTTGATAGTTTCTTAATTTTTTATTTTTTATGTCAGATACAAATTTACACGTATATGCTGTTGTTTTGGCAAAAACAATTCTATATAATAAAATTATTAACAGAAGAAATTTGTTAAAAGACAGAAACAACGGGAATTTGTAAATTTGCCAAAACAAAATTAATTTTGTCACAATGAATTTTGTTGAATGATTAGAAATTATAGGCCTTGTCTATAAACAGAAATAATTTGTCCTCGGGCATGAGCTGAAATCAGAGTATTGGAAAATTCCAGACTATTAAATTGACATGCACAGAAATTCCTATTTGTTTTTTTATTTTACAATGTATCTTTCTTGAGGGATGGATCATTTTTTTCTATTGTGAGGCTGTTTTATTCAATCACATCCTTCTTCAAATCACTAATCAATTGATGGATTTTGCAAACCAGTGAGTCTTGTCTTGTTTGAAAAATTGGGAATTAAAAACAAAACCGGTACTTAAATTGAATTTTCATTTTATTTTTTATTTTTCTTATATATAATCATATAAAAATAGGAAAGTTCCTGCAGATCTGACATGTTTATTGTACAGAAAATATGACACTGTCTAACAGGCCAATTATTTTTACATAGATCATAACATGAGAATAAGAAACTTACTGTTTCAACAAACATATATTTCTCTGGAAACAAGAGGGCCAATATGGCCCCTACATTTTGTATATTGCTCACCTGTATACCAATTGCCAATAATACAAGGGGTCATGATTTTAACATAATTTGTAATATCTAAGCTCTGCCTGTGGGCTTTGTGGTTTTTTGAAGATTTCCCTAAATAAGCCTCTGCAAAATCAAGTTAACCCCCCTCCTGGGAAGAGTTAGTTTTCATGTGGGGGGTCATGATTTGAACATCTTAGTAAAGGTCTACATCGCAATGCTACATATCTTAGGTTCTAGGCCTTGTGGTTTTAGAGAAGAAGACTTTTAAAGTTTTTCCTATGTTAACCAGTTTAACCCAGGGGTCATGATTTGAACAAACTTGGTAGAGGTCAACTAGGCAATGCTACATGCATAATATCTCACTCTAGGCCTTGTGGTAGCCTATGTAAAACCAAGTGACCCCCCCCCCCCCCAGCCCCCCCGTTGGGATCAATTTTGACCCAGGGATCATAATTTGAACACTCTTGGTAGAGGTCCACTAGACGATGCTACATGCCAAATACCTAAGCTTTAGGCCCTGTGGTTAAGGAGAACAATATTTTTAAAGTTTTTCCTTTATAGCCTGTGTGAACCAAGTGAACCCCTGGGCGGGGTCAATTTTGACAGGTGTCATAATTTGAACAATCTTGGAAATGGTCCACTAGATAATGCTACATGCTAAATATCTAAGCTCTAGGCCTTGTGGTTTCAGAGAAGAAGATTTTTTAAAGTTTTTCCTATTTTTTGCAATAGCAACCAGAGTTCTGCATGGAATGGAATTCTTTGAACAATTTTGGCAGAGCTTCATGCAAGGAACATCCTTGCATAATTTTATCATAATTGGGCCAGTGGTTTCAGAGGAGATGTCGTTTGAATTAAAATGTTGACAGACAACGACCGACGGACAATCATCCATTACAAAAGCTAAAATGTACCCAACAAAGCAAAAAGGAAAGTTGGACATTTGTTATAAATGTAACCGTAGAGTTCCATCATGATAATACTTCATAGTAGCTTCAGTAAAATTCCTGTATTGAAACCACCCTTTGGACCAGTAAAAAGTGGTCTTAAGTTATTTATGAATCAATCTTATTAGCAAGAACTTTTTACTATGAAATTGACTATGTGGCTCTGAAATGTCTAGTCTTAATATCACGGACAGTCTTAATATTGGGTGGTTTTAATGAAAAACGGAACATTACTGGTCAACTTCAAAAATTTCTTTGGCATAGCTGTGTGATCATTAAAAAGATAGGTGGGGCTTTGCAGTGCTGTCATAGCAACAGCACATTTTTGAATTAGCTACTCTCACTGCTCTGGTAGGTAAATGAGTTGTCATTGTGTAAATTGATATCGTTTTCAACATATACAGACAAAGTAATTGAAAGCTGTCAACCTCTTAAATTTCTACATGATTTTCTATGTCAAATTGATGAAATTTTGTCAAGGGGACGTAACTAAGAACAACCTGCAGATAATCTCTAACCTAGTCTGCCATCTTGAACCCTTGCCTACCTGTGAGCAACTTTGGGATACAGTCCTGGAGTCAAGTAGATTAGAGACTAAGCATATGCACAATTGTCTTATACACATGTTCACTTTTGAATTCTGCTTACTTGCATTATTGAGTAACTGATCCAAAAATGGTCAGTGTAAACACTTACAACAAAATGCATGACATATGTGAACCATGTGACATGCGCACAAATATTGTGGTTAATAGCACAGCCTAATACAAACAATCCAAATGAACATACATGCATCATTTTTATTTTTTACTTCTTAAATGAAAATTCTATGCAAACAGTAACAAAATAAAATCAGTTGCCATGAAGCAAGAAACTATACATGAGCTGTGTGTTTCTTGTATTAAGAATTCTTACACGACTTGACTGTCTCGTCAATTACCAGAAAAAAAAAAAATTAAGCAGTGCACAGCAACATTTTGAACTATTGACTCATAGACTGTGACATCAAAAAGTTTGTTATATTGTGTCACTTGTTGTAGAAGTAGCTATCTACATAAAAGATTATGAATTGTGTGTCTCTCTATTTTTTGTTTATTGGTCATGTTAGAATAATATCCTTTAAAGCATTGTTTATTGGCTAATAAAAAATGGTTTGTCATTCTGACATTCAGTTATTAACCAGTCAGGCCTACAGCCTTTGTGAACATTTTTTTGCACATCAGAATTCCAAACGTATTTATTAGCAAATAAACAATGGATGATCCGATGTTATTTCTTAATTATGGTTCTTTTCAAGGCTAAAAGTCCATATTGACTCTTATCTATAATCAGACAGCAAAATGGGAGAGTTTTACAGAAGCAAAAAACAAGGAAAAGTGCCTAATTGTCACAAAAAAAGCCTTTCACATTTTCGGCAAATCATACTGTCATACTGTATATAATACCAATGGTAATTAAAACACTATATCAACAAAGTTATGTGTTCTCTGTTCAGAGCTGAAGATCCAATTATAAGTTCTGTCTAGAGATAGGTGTATCATGTATGACAATAACACAAGTATTCCGGAACCTTTATGATACATTGGAAAATAAGGAATCACTGCTTTATGCTGGTTGAGCAATCAATGTCACTTTGACATCTACATCTTTGGGTGGACAATTCCACACAAACGATATCAAAACATTCAAAATTAAAGTTATGTTTGTGTAACAACCTTTAATTTTGCACTAGATCCCACGAAGATTGATCTTTAGCACAAACGTTTCATTATTTTTTGCATTGTATAGCATCCTGAATCTCGGGCTTCCTACACAACTATGTTATAAACAACTATATACTTAAACATCACAGACTGTCAGACGGTATGTTGTTCCTGTCTTCCTACACTAAAACCTAAATCCTACACAGAGTGTCATATGATAGACTTGTATTTGCAGGCAAACATGATCCACGTGGCGCACGCTGATTCTGGGTACGGGTAAACTCTTACTCGGACGGCTATTCTCACATGGTCGCCACGACAGTGGATGATTTCTTCACATACAGGAGATCTGTAATATACATGTATATACTTCGGATGATTGTTTCCGTGAAAGATTTGTGATGAATTTCACCGATAAGCACCAAAAACTACATAAATTTTAGTGTTCACAAAGTAAGATCATTAAAGAATATCTAAATCTTTCATCCATAACAGACAAGTTTGCTGTTTATTTCATGCAATGAATCAATAACTGAAAATTTCATTGATATGATGTTTATCACATGCATGGGACATGTTGTGTGCAATATTTATGACACAATCAGTATATTTCAAACAGCATCCTAAATGCTTAGCCTCACAGAAGATTTAGGTCAATCTAAAATGTACTACCAAAGGATGAAAATATTACTGTAAATTTGGTAATTTTCGTGCGGCGAAAAATTTCACGATTTGTGTGCAGACAGGCTTGGTTGTGAATTTATACTTGCCAAAGTATAATTCTGTGATTATAGTAAAACTATGTGAAATGAATCTTTCATGTGACTTTTAAAGTAAAGAAGTGGGAAATTCACGAAAAGTAGCAAAAATTTAACCATCGTGAAATTACCCAATTTACAGTAAAAAAATTCATGATGAAACCTACTGCAACACAAAAGTGACCTACTAAAGAAAGAAACTGCTTTCTATTTATAAAATAATGCATAGCTCTTAAAATCACAACACACAAAGTGAGCTGTACTGAAATGGATACTACTATAGAAGTATTTAAACTCGCCAGCTGTTTATTTCGCAACTTTCCAATTTTCTATCTATTAGAAAGTGTTGAATTCGCATGCAAGAACTATTTCATATGTTTTTTTTCATGATCATAGCTTGTTTGCTATGTAAGTTAGTTTGATGAATTCACAAGAGCTTCATTCGCAAAAATAAAAGCTTTGCAAAAAAAGTTACTTTTACAGTATACCAAGTACTCGGAAAGAGTAACTGACTACGAGACCTTAATGTTAAAGGTACTCTTATTTGCGGATTCTGAGGGCGAGGTAACCTATGAGTTTTACATCCCCACAAATACAATTTTGCCCATTCGTTTAGACTTACAGATATGAAATCCATGAATTTATATACCCCTTTAACCCACTAATATCTATTATAATATACACATTTTAAAACATCTACACTCTTAAGCAGACGACAAAAACAATATCGTCTGATCAGGATTTTAGATGTTAGACTTTTCGATTACCATTTTGCAAATACTCCTAAACACTGTATTTGAAGGAAATAGACAAGCCCAAATTTGAACTCAGAAGACCGCATTGTAAAATTCTAGCTATAAATGGATTAACTTTTTTCTGAAAACTATGAACTTTCATGCTGATAAATATAAATGCATTAACTATATTCCATTTGTTCAATCTTTGAAAACAAGCCTCCCATAACTAAACTGCCTTAAATTTTGAAATCAATACAACTTCCAACTTTGATTTTCTAACCAACAATTCAGGAGAAGACAGTGAAGCCAAATTCTCCTATTTACATTGAGATAAGTTTATTTAATAGTCCAGTCAGCGTATCTTGAAAAGGGGGTCAACCTAGACATAATTGCAAAAGTTTTCCTTTTGTGCTATATTGTTTTAATAATACCTGTACTTCAATATAACAAAAGTCTGAGGTTGGGGCAAGTGCATAACTGCTAAAATTTTAGCCCGAATGTCACCACTGTCTAAATCAGAATTCAAACCAATTTATGACAATCTATAACAAAACAACATTATATATTGGCCTGGAAAAAGATAATCATTTCACTATTGCAATCCCTGTGTGTATTTGTAATGTTTTAATGAAGAAAACTAGAGCTATCACTAAATGTGATTAATACCCCCAAAAGACTGCTTTATAAACTGAGAAAGTTCGTAGTAACAGAATACCTTGCAAACAAACTAAAAAGAGATATTGTTCTTGGCAATAACTCTGAAATTTGTCAAGATAGAGTTATGGTTCGTGTACACTGCACTTCCTCTCATTGTGCTTCATCATTGTATGAAGTTGTATTGAATTCCAACCAATAGTTTTCGAATAATGCTCCGGACAAGTAAAAGTAACAAAGGGCAATAACTCTGAAATGAGTCAAGATAGAGTTTTTGTTCTTTCGCACTGCACTTCCTGTCATTGTGCTTGACCATTTTATGAAGTTGTATTGAATTCCAACCAGAAGTTTTCAACAATGTCCGGACAAGGAAAAGTAACAAAGGGCAATAACTCTGTAATGAGTCAAGATTGAGTTATGGTTCCTGTGCACTGCACTTCCTCTCATTGTGCTTGACCATTGTATGAAGTTGTTTTGAATTCCAATTAGTACTTTTCAAATTATGCTCGGACAAGGAAAAGTAACAAAGGGCAATAATCTGTAATGAGTCAAGATGGAGTTATGGTTCTTGTGCACTGCACTTCCTCTCAATGTATTGACCATTGTATGAGGTTATATTGAATTCCAACCAGTAGTTTTCAAGAAATGCTCTGGAGAAGAAAAAATAACAAAGGGCAATAACTCTGAAAATATCTAGATAGAGTTATGGTTCTTGTACACTGACTTCCTCTCATTGTGCTTCATCATTGTATGAAATTGTATTGATTTCCAACCAATAGTTTTCAAGTTATGCTGGACAAGGAAAAGTAACAAAGGGCAATAACTCTGTAATTAGTCAAGATGGAGTTATGGTTCTTCTGCACTGCACTTCCTCTCAATGTGCTTGACCATTGTATGCAGTTGTATTGAATTCCAACCAGTAGTTTTCAAGTTATGCTCCGGACAAGGAAAAGTAACAAAGGGCAATAACTCTGTAATGAGTCAAGATGGAGTTATAGTTCTTGTGCACTGCACTTCCTCTCAATGTGCTTGACCATTGTATGAAGTTTTATTGAATTCCAACCAGTAGTTTTCAAGTTATCCCGGACAAGGAAAACTAACAAAGGGCAATAACTCTGTAATGAGTCAAGATGGAGTTATAGTTCTTGTGCACTGCACTTCCTCTCAATGTGCTTGATATTGTATGAAGTTGTATTGAATTCCAACAAGTAGTTTTCAAGTTATGCTCCGGACAAGGAAAATGCAACAGACCCGACCGACCGACCGACCAACCAACCGACCAACCACCGGTGACTTCCTATATACCCCCTAAACTTCGTTTTGGGGGTAAAAAAATAAAAATAAAACATTTACTTCAATCATTAATTTTATTAAATGATCTTAAGGGGTAAAATTACCCCACCCACTTCTCTATAAATACAAACACATAACCATTGTATTATCTGCATTACATTAAAAATAATCTTCCTCTTTTGTTTTGTAAAATGATGAAAGAGACTATAGAATTATCTGTACTTGCAAGCCCCTATCGTGTATCAACCTCAACAGTTTGTTCCTATTTCCCTACAGACATCAAATATGAATCTGATGCTGCAACCTATCTGCATGCAGTATCATTTATCAACCAATCAATCCCATTTAGAAAACTATTCCTGTCCCCCAAGGGCCATTAAATATCAATTAGTTTCAATAAATTGCATTTTAAAGTAAAGCTTTAATTGGTATTCTGTGTTCAGCTCTAATAAACTTAATAGCCACATTAAATGTTTTTAGGGGCTCCTATGGGGCTAGTTATGATACTGCATTTTGTATTAATTAAAGGCACTTGAGGAAAATAATAATTTCCTAGTCTGCAAATGGCTAATGGGCCTCTCTTTCTATCGATTTAAATCATCAATTCACCAACTGCAATATTAACTATCAGCTACATTACATTTTAAAACAAGGGGGCCATGATCGCTCACCTGAGTCCCACTGGCTATTATACAAGGTCAACAACAGTATTGCAGAAAACGAAGTAAAGAGACCAACCTTTCTTAGGGATCTTGTTTTCTGCTTTTTGACTTAGTGAAATGTTCCCACCTTGCTGATCTTTTTCAAAGAGAGTTCTTGACGCACATGTTTGACTGTATGCTTATAACTATCAAGACACAGTATCATGACAAAACCAACATTTTTGCAGACATTGCGTTATCATTTTGGTGCCATAAAATAATAAAAAGAGCTAATATTGTTACTTGGATTGTCTGTGGTGAATAAACCAACAGTATGGATACAACTCCAGAAGGAATATAATGACTGATCTGTATCTATTCTGATCGCAAAGACTTAACAAAGGTTTCTACATACTGAAAATCATGAAATATCCACTTATTGTAAGAACTTCTTTCTTCGATATTTTTTTTACTCAAGAACATACCTCCGCAAATTCATCTTTTCACTAATTCAAAGTTCTCCGTAAATTATAAATTTTGTGTAAACCAGCGGAATCACATGTATGCGAATTCATAGTTTCATGAATTGACCCGGAGGTAAAAATCGCAAAACCTTTCGTCTTGTGACTTCCAAGTGATTTCCAGTATAAATGCTGATCAGAATAGATACTGACCACAAAGACTGACATAAGTTTCCACATAGCATTTACAATTTCGGAGATACATACCGTAGACAAGTAGCAAAGGCTTTCCGTGCATTTCTGTGAGAAAACTGTATAGGGTAACCCTTGAAAGTGTGACCATCTGGGACGGCATGTTTTATTGAATCTTGAAATTCTTCATTCCCCGGAGTAAGACCTGCAAATAAATCAAAACTTTAGAATATTGTAGTTCGCTATGCACTTGTTTGTATGGTTTGATATACCAGTAATCATTTCTTAGTAAAAAGTTATTGCTTGTTACTGTGTGCTCTATAGATGGATTTGATTGTAATATCATTTTCTGTGTACATGGATTTTATACTGTGTTCATGAATTTCATACCATTTCTGTAATTTCCTTATGCACATTGTTTTTTATTGTTTTCATCAATTTCGTACCACCATACACAGAATTTATGCCCTTCCCTGTGTGCATGAATTTTATAGTGTGTTCATGAATTTCATACCACCAGTCATTCCATGCATACATGTTTTTCATACTGTGTACATGGATTTTCTATTGTGTTCATGAATTCCAGACGATTATACATGGATTTAATATCACTGCCTTTGTACATGGATTTCTTACTGTATAACTGGATTTGTAATTCTATGTTCTATCTTGGTAACCTTCATTTTAATAAGAGAAAACTTAGTATAAAATTTACTTAGATTTTTAGATAAAAAAAACATTCTGACCAAATTTCAGAAAGTCTGGATGACAGTGGTATTCACTACATAAAAGTACATGTCCTCCCAGTTTCATAAGCCAATAAGTACAGAGTGAGTAGGCATCTTAGCAGATCATCCTTCACTGTTATGTAAATATACATCTATAAAGGTACATAATGATGAAATTTGGGATAGACAGGCAGACAACAATGACCAATCCAGAATGTCCATCTTATTACTCCCACTGAGATAAAGTTAAGCCTATGTTAGTATTTATCACAATTGAGTCGCCGTGTCTATTAATGGTCACAATACAGAAAGTTGTCAATACAACATGGACCTACCTGTTGTTCTCTCAGTTTCATAAGCTGCCAAGGATGGAGTGAGTAGATAGCTTAGCTGATCATCCCACATTGTTGTCAATCCCATATCCTGTAAACAGCAATAATCTGACAATTACAGTTGTCTATATAGAAAGTTTAATATGTATAGTGACACTAACTGTTGTATAGTTTATTTAGTTTATACAAATTTATTTTAGCTTGATGGTGTAGAAAGCTTGAACCTTATCAAGTCACTCTCAAGTCCACTTCCTGGAAAAACAAGGACTGGTGTCACATGAGGAGGTACAGGCTTGACCCCTGGGGGCTCGAACCCGCAACCTCCGATGTATAGTGATACATGTATAACCTGGTTCAAGTTTGTAATTATCCTAAAAATTAGAAGACCATTGAGTATTTCTACTCATCTTGTATCTTTAATGTTTCCAAGTCTGAGGGATCACAACTTGTGGATTATTCATGAGAGATTATTAAGCTTATTTCTAATTTTACTCTGACTTGTTTATTTATGTTTTACCTTGAAGAAGGCTTGAGGCTAATAAATTCACTCTTGAGACTACAGAAAACTAGTAATACTGTTGTGACCCTTATTACGGTTCAAACCCATGACCAAATGGTTATACTGCCAATATCTCAACTTTCAACTTGTTTTTGAATAAAATATCTACAGCTATTGTAAATTGAGTAATATTTGTGATGATTTAATGTTTGCTATTACGCGAATTTCCAACTTCGCTGATTTAAAAATCTTGCGAAAGATTAATTTCACATAGATTTACAATTTTATAATTCTCCTTTTGTGATTTAAAAAAATTTACAAAAAAGTCTGTCCGCTAACAAATTGCAAAATTTTTGTCATGAGAAAAATTGCCCAATTTACAGTATACTTACCCTCCTATGTTCAGTGACAAGCACCCTCAGCTGCTGCTCTAAATCGTTACTGGCCAATGACGGGTCAACAGCTGGGGCACACAATGGGGGAAATTGAGGCCACAGTGGCGAACTTGTGGATCCACACACAGACATTATAGCATCTTGTGACATTGACTTCCATCGAGCTTCATCACGAAGATGGAATTGAGAAACTTCTACAGATTCAGTTGGCTGTAGAATTAAACAAACCACATGTATACGAGTGAATTCAAGTCTTTAATATTAGCACATGTAATATACTTTACAACTTTGAAAACGCAACCAGGGATTTGACGGATGTTTAGTCATAATTGCAAGTGTAATTTGGAAAATTCAAGAACACCATGCTTTTTGCCATTCTTTGGTTTTATTCAGCAAGTGTCATTATCACACTGTCATGCATAATTCAATTGGACCATGCCATTTTAGACAAAATGAGTTAAAATAATCTATGATTTTTGGCTCACCTGACACGCTCAAACTACAATTTAACTGGTGTCCGTAGCTGGCATCTGTCTGTCCAGACTTTACTTTGTGCATGCAACAGATGCTAGCATTTTTACGAATCAAACTTTCTGACAAATAGGACATTTGGGCTAAAAATGTTACCTCTAGAGTGTTATTTCAAGTTTTTCCATATTTGGGCTAAATACCTAATTTTGACCCAAATACCCATTTTCGAACACTAGCTAGATCATTATCAATCACCTTTATGACAAATTTCCAGGATATTTGGGCTGAAAAAGTTCCTTTTACAGTTTAACACCCCTTTTCCATATTTGGCTCGTGACCTAAGTTTTATGACCCTAGAATGACCTATGATTGAAACTTGAGCTAGAAATCATCTAAAAACCTTGTGACAAATCTTCTAGGATATTTAAGGCTCAGTGCCCTCTAAAGCATAACATTAAATTTACAACATGTTGTGGCTCTGTGAACCCTAGTTTTTAAACCCTTGATGACGCCATAAATACGAACTTGAAATCACAAAACAACCTTTACTACTTAATTTCCAGGATATTTGGAAGGGAAAATGTTAACTCTAGACTGCTTAATAAGATAGATTTCAATATTATTGTCTTTTGATGACGTTGATTTTGAACCCAATGATGACCAACACTAAATTTGAACGTTGCATAACTAGAAAGGTTACTGTCTTTTGATAACAGTTGACTTTCTGACAAATTTCATGGATATCTGGGCAGAAAATGTAAGCCTTTCGACAAGTTTCAAGGATCCCTGGGCAGAAACATCTAACGTCCGATATCAACTGTTATCAAAACAACCTTTTTCCATATTTGGGCTCTGTGACGCTAGTTTTTGACCCATGTTTGACCCATAATTCCAACTGTAATTTGGAAATCATTCAAGAAAACCATTCTTTTTGCCAGTTATTTGGGTTGAAAATGTTACATCTAGAGTGCCATTACAAGGTTTTTCCATAATTGCTCGTGAAACATGATTTTTTGACCCAAGATGAGCCCAAAATCGATTACTTGGTTTAGAAATCATCGAAAAACCTTTCTGACAAACCAGATATTGGGCTGAAAATGTTACCTCTAGAGTGTTAACAAGGTTTTTCCATATTTGGGCCGTATCACTAGTTTCTGGCCTCAGTGTGACCCTATTAAAGTTGAGCTAGAATCAACCAGACAACCTTTCTGACTTGCCGGTATTTGGACTGAAACAGTAGCCTCTGGCTTTTAACAAGATTTTCTAATTTTTGGTCATGTCACCTAGTGTGTCATCTGGGAGTATGACCCATAGTCGAAGGGTCAAGTCCGAAAAATTACTGGGATGCAATACATCCTGACCAAGTTTTTCATTTGAGGCAATATTTGGCCACTATGATTGTCTTGATGACATCTACGGTGGAAGGTCAAATATGGGTCATCTGGGTAAAAACTAGGTAACCTGAGAGCTCAAATACAGCTAAAAGCCTTGTGTATGCAATAGATGTTGCATTTTTCATTGGATTTTCATCAAACTTGGTCAGAATGATTGTCTTGATAAAATCTACGGTCAGGTAAATATTGGTCATCTGGGGCCAAAAACTAGGTCACGGGGTAAAATCATAAAAAAACTCTTGTGTATGCAATAGAGGTTGCATTTTTCATTGGACCTTCATGAAGCTACCTTGATGAAATCTAGGTTGGGATGGAACGTGGGTCATCTAGGGTCAAAAACTAGGACAGGGGGTAAAATCATAGAAAAACCTTGTGTGTGCTATAGAGGTTGAATTTTTCATTGGACCTTCATGAAACTTGGTCAGTACGATTGCCTTGATGAAATCTAGGTCAAGTTTGAACATGGGTCATCTAGGGTCAAAAACTAGGTCATCCCGTAAAAACCTTGTGCATGCCATACAGGTGACATTTACAACCCAATCATCATGTAAATTGGTCATAAGGTTTGCCCTGTCAAGGTCAAACAGCATGTTTGTGCTTATGATATATTGTTTTAGAGTTGAAGTTTGGTCACTCATTGTCATAAGTTGCAGGTGAGCAATATAGGGCCATTTGGCCCTCTTGTTTAAAAGGTTGCGTTTTCAAAGTTGTTAAGTATGTATTGGTTAGCATGGCCACTAGCTAGTAATTAAAGAATACTAGTGTATTTGAAAAGAAGGCAATGGCTACTATATGGTATGTTCATATGCAGCCACAGTTCTGAACTAACTGAACACCTTTGGCTAATGAGAATCCACAATTTTTTGTGAATTTTCAATCAGAATTAGCTCAATTTCATAGAATGTTACAGAATTTCACAATTTAGTCATGGCCAGTTTTTCTTTGTGTTTAACGCCCATTTCAAGAGTATTTTAGTAACTTTAAGATTGACAGTTTACCTAACCATCATCTCCGGGACTCACCAGTACCCCAATCTTCTGTAAGAAACTGTCAAATTTTGCACATAAACTGTAACGGCAGAAGCAGGGCTCCAACCCGTCTCTTGATGGGTCAGTGATTTCAAGTCAGAGACCTTTACTGCTCTACCCACTGTGGTGGGTCAGCACTCTTAAGTATGCTTAAGTATTAAGTTATGTTGGTTAATAGCACAATGCCTGGTGAAAATCTATATACAATAAACAATATATTACAACTAAAGCAAAAGACAGCATACCTGATTATTTGCATAGAAAGACTGGTGGTTGAAAACACAACCTATGGTTTTATAAGGGTATTTAGGTCTGTGCTGTTTATCCATAGGAGGTGCATTTGGGTCCACAGGTTCATGAATATATCTGAAAACATCAACATAAAAAATTAACTAGAGGTTGTGTTTTAGAAGACGAAGTTTGTAAGACCCAGAAAAGGGCACTGGGGGGCCTGGGAACTGGTTCAGTTCCCACTAGTGCCATGTTAGTAGTGTCCTTATGCAAGCTACATTAATTCCACATTGCCCCCCTATCTCTCTCTATTTCTCCCTCTGTCTCCCTTGAAGATTGATTCCATCTAGAGTCAGTCTGAAGAGCAGTTAATCTAGGTTGTAACAACTGGTTTTGCAATTTGTAATGAATAAATAGTATAAAACAGAAAAGAGAAGTCAATCAACTTACCTATGCCCATTCAGACTCTCCCAGAATGTGACAAGTCCGTCAACACTTATTGTCATAACCCATGCGTGAACAGCTCCCTTAGCTTTGGTCCCAACACACACGTAGGCTTCTAGTCCAAACCCCAGCAAGAGGCTGCACAACAGTACAGCATGATCTTCACAGTCCTGCGGCAAAAGAGAAGAATATTTTTCATATATTTACTGGTACATACTGGGTAAATTTTCATTTTTTTTAGTACAATTTCTTTTGAACATGAAGTTTCTGCATGTAGCAAATGCATTCCTATTATTTATATTGAAGCTGAATGGGGTAATTTTTATGTGACCAAATTGTGATAGCAAAATCTGAATCTTTATTAGCAAAATGGAGACCTCATTTAGCTAATCTAAAAACCTGGTGAAAGATTTATTTACTGGTAACATAATTTACTATTAGAGAATTCTCCTTTGGAAAATTTAAAATTTGCAAGTAAGTCCGTCTGCTCACAAATTGCCAAATTTCGTCCAAGGAAGTATCCAATTTACAGTAATAATTGCAACAGAGGAATCTTCTATTTATAAAACTATGTATGTCAATGAATGGAGAACTCACGGAAACTAAATCCTTGCAAATATGCCAAATTTACGGTACCGGGTATTTAAGCAGAAGAAATACTTAGTTATCAGTTTGCTGCACCATGGCAATTTACCGCTACCTACACTGGGATATGGAGCAGAAATTTACCTTATGACTCAAATTTTGGGCTTTCTAAGTTTTGACCTTGCCATTTGGGCTGGAGGGTGGGGCCATCCTCTGTGTAAGTTATCCCAGTTAGATTCACAGTTACAGCAACTTAAATCAAAATCCCAAGGGATTTAAAAGTGTTCAAGCAGACATGCAGTCATGAGTTAGAACATGCCCACTGCATGTGAACTAAATAAGATGCACATTTATGACAAATTATTGAAAGTATTCATATTCTCATGGTAAAAACCTCTAGGTTTATTAAATGATCAAATGTTCTCTGCCTGCAGAATTCAAGATTCTATTAATAACAATAGTTCCAATAATCTATTAATATTACTGCTTATTAAACATTCCTTTCATGTCTTCTTAAAGCCAAAATTAAAGCTTAACATCAGCTTTCAACTTCACTTAGTATTTTATATGAAGCTCTATTTCCGGCTTTGCTAATGGGCAACTTCAAAGAGAAACAAGCATGCTCGTTGCTAGGCAGCCTTATCTCTTATTCTAATTAATAAGAAATTAATTTTCCAAGAGCTTTGAATTGGTGAAAAATATCAATTTCCCTTGAGTGTTGTTATCTTGTTACTTGAACAACAAAATCCCTGAGCAAGCATCATTTGATTAAATTTCTACATTAAACATTTATGTCTTAACAATAATTAATAAAAACAATGATTTAGGCTATTTAAATAAGGTTTGTTTCTTGAGAGCACATTTACTTTGTAACAAATTATTGGTTTTTTTTTTAATATTAAATTTGTTTATAAACTTATCTATTTTACACAGATTGTAGAACAAATTCCTGCAACTTCTATTAACTACTCTCGATAATTGCTTCCTAGAATTCTAACCAGTAATTTCACTGAAAGAACAGGTTGATTAGGTCTCGGTCAATGCCTTTACTTGGATTCAAACCCATGACCTCTAGGTTCAGAGTCAGCGCTCGACCCCAACAACACAGAACCTCTAAAAAATTAAGTATCCTAGATTAACAAATTTAATTGTGTTCTTTTTTTCCTTGGGATTCAATATGTGTTTCAACATCATTTCAGTGGGCAGTTTACAATCATTTTTGTGAAAGACCAATAGTAAATTCCCATTTTCTGCATGAATCTGCCAATTTTCTCACATAAAGAGTCCACTCAATGAGTGAGAGGTTTAGTGATTTCAAGTCACTGACCATAGCCACTCTACCATTGAGTCAAGTCACTGACCATAGCCACTCTACCATTGAGTCAAGTCACTGACCATAGCCACTCTACCATTGAGTCAAGTCACTGACCATAGCCACTCTACCATTAAGTCAAGTCACTGACCATAGCCACTCTACCACTGAGTCAAGTCACTGATCATAGCCACTACCATTGAGTCAAGTCACAGACAGTAGCCATACTACCATTGAGTCAAGTCACTGATCGTAGCCACTACCATTGAGACAAATCACTGACCGTAGTCACTCTACCATTGAGTCAAGTCACTGATCGTAGCCACTCTACCATTGAGTCAAGTCACTGACTGTGGCCACTCCACCATTGAGTCAAGTCACTGACCATAGTCACTCTACTATTGAGTCAAGTCACTGACCATAGCCACTCTACCATTGAGTCAAGTCACTGACCATAGCCACTCTACCACTGAGTCAAGTCACTGATCATAGCCACTACCATTGAGTCAAGTCACAGACAGTAGCCATACTACCATTGAGTCAAGTCACTGATCGTAGCCACTACCATTGAGACAAATCACTAACCGTAGTCACTCTACCATTGAGTCAAGTCACTGATCGTAGCCACTCTACCATTGAGTCAGGTCACTGACTGTAGCCACTCCACCATTGAGTCAAGTCCTGACCATAGTCATCTACTATTGAGTCAAGTCACTGACCATAGCCACTCTACCATTGAGTCAAGTCACTGACCATAGCCACTCTACCACTGAGTCAAGTCACTGATCATAGCCACTACCACTGAGTCAAGTCACAGACAGTAGCCATACTACCATTGAGTCAAGTCACTGATCGTAGCCACTACCATTGAGACAAATCACTGACCGTAGTCACTCTACCATTGAGTCAAGTCCTGATCGTAGCCACTCTACCATTGAGTCAGGTCACTGACTGTGGCCACTCCACCATTGAGTCAAGTCACTGACCATAGTCACTCTACTATTGAGTCAAGTCACTGACCATAGTCACCGTACCATTGAGTCAAGTCACTGGCCATAGCCACTCTACCATTGAGTCAAGTCACTGACCATAGCCACTCTACCATTAAGTCAAGTCACTGATCGTAGCCACTCTACCATTGAGTCAAGTCACTGACTGTGGCCACTCCACCATTGAGTCAAGTCACTGACCATAGTCACTCTACTATTGAGTCAAGTCACTGATCGTAGCCACTACCATTGAGACAAATCACTGACCGTAGTCACTCTACCATTGAGTCAAGTCACTGATCGTAGCCACTCTACCATTGAGTCAAGTCACTGACTGTGGCCACTCCACCATTGAGTCAAGTCACTGACCATAGTCACTCTACTATTGAGTCAAGTCACTGACCATAGCCACTCTACCATTGAGTCAAGTCACTGACCATAGCCACTCTACCACTGAGTCAAGTCACTGATCATAGCCACTACCATTGAGTCAAGTCACAGACAGTAGCCATACTACCATTGAGTCAAGTCACTGATCGTAGCCACTACCATTGAGACAAATCACTAACCGTAGTCACTCTACCATTGAGTCAAGTCACTGATCGTAGCCACTCTACCATTGAGTCAGGTCACTGACTGTAGCCACTCCACCATTGAGTCAAGTCACTGACCATAGTCACTCTACCATTGAGTCAAGTCACTGACCATAGCCACTCTACCATTGAGTCAAGTCACTGACCATAGCCACTCTACCACTGAGTCAAGTCACTGATCATAGCCACTACCACTGAGTCAAGTCACAGACAGTAGCCATACTACCATTGAGTCAAGTCACTGATCGTAGCCACTACCATTGAGACAAATCACTGACCGTAGTCACTCTACCATTGAGTCAAGTCACTGATCGTAGCCACTCTACCATTGAGTCAGGTCACTGACTGTGGCCACTCCACCATTGAGTCAAGTCACTGACCATAGTCACTCTACTATTGAGTCAAGTCACTGACCATAGTCACCGTACCATTGAGTCAAGTCACTGGCCATAGCCACTCTACCATTGAGTCAAGTCACTGACCATAGCCACTCTACCATTAAGTCAAGTCACTGACCATAGCCACTCTACCACTGAGTCAAGTCACTGATCATAGCCACTACCATTGAGTCAAGTCACTGATCATAGCCATACTACCATTGAGTCAAGTCACTGATCGTAGCCACTACCATTGAGACAAATCACTGACCGTAGTCACTCTACCACTGAGTCAAGTCACTGATCATAGCCACTACCATTGAGTCAAGTCACTGATCATAGCCATACTACCATTGAGTCAAGTCACTGATCGTAGCCACTACCATTGAGACAAATCACTGACCGTAGTCACTCTACCATTGAGTCAAGTCACTGATCGTAGCCACTCTACCATTGAGTCAGGTCACTGACTGTGGCCACTCCACCATTGAGTCAAGTCACTGACCATAGTCACTCTACTATTGAGTCAAGTCACTGACCGTAGTCACCATACCATTGAGTCAAGTCACTGGCCATAGCCACTCTACCATTGAGTCAAGTCACTGACTGTAGTCATTCCACCATTGAGTCAAGTCACTGACCGTAGCCACTACCATTGAGTCAAGTCACTGACCGTAGCCACTCTACCATTGAGTCAAGTCACTGACCGTAGTCACTATACCATTGAGTCAAGTCACTGACCGTAGTCACTATACCATTGACTCAAGTCACTGACTGTAGCCACACTACCATTGAGTCAAGTCACTGACCATAGCCACACTACCATTGAGACAAGACACTGACAGTAGCCACACTACCATTGAGACAAGACACTGACAGTAGCCACACTACCATTGAGACAAGACACTGACAGTAGCCACTCTACCATTGAGACAAGACACTGACAGTAGCCACTCTACCATTGAGTCAAGTCACAGACAGTAGCCATACTACCATTGAGACAAGACACTGACAGTAGCCACTCAACCATTGAGACAGGTTTTAAGTTGAAGCAAAAGACAAAACAATCCACAGTAGAGTTTTCTATCATACAGCACCAAATATTAAATTTTTTGTAAAAAAGTCAAAATTTACCCCTTTATTTCTGCACAGGTAGGCGTGCATTGTAGTCCATTGTTCTGTACGACCTCCACCCCCAAGTGTTGGAGTTCTCTCCTGATGGGTTAAACTCACAAATCTTGCTGCCTCACGAGCCGTGTCAAGGAGTCTCCCAGCTCTAAGGGGTTTAACAAATGAACAGACAGGCCGGTTGTTTCCATTTTCATCCTGCAAGTAGTGAAAATACTTAATTATGCTAACATGAAAGCAATCAATCAAACATTTCACTTCTAGTAAGCTAAAAAAATCACTAAGCCATGATAAATGCATTATTTACAAGTATATACTTAACAGCTTTTCGAACTCCACATTTTCATCTTTTATTATCTTTTTTATTTAAAGCATTAATTTTATCAATTTTCGTCTACCGTCATAAAACGGGTTGATAAATATTTTGGCATGTATAAAATTGAGCGTAAACCAGTCTAACTATCTGTTCCATGAAGCACGTGCATTTCGTGCCTTTTGTATCTTGTCATTTATACAAAAGTTGTACACCTACAAAATTGATAAGAACTTGCTGTGTATTGACTTACATGTCAGGAAATCATAAAATTATTGAAATATTGATATCTATTAAACGATGCGGCGAATGACACTTGAAGAAAGAGCACATGCGGTTGGGGTGGTCCAAAGTGGGGTTTCTAATAGACAGGTAAGTTATTTATATTTTATTATTACGATACAAAATAAGAAAACTGACACGTATTTGATGTCTAAATACCGCTTGAATCAATACCCAGGTTAGTAATATCGAATTTTTAATTTCAGGTTGCCCGGCTGTTTGGACGGGACCCCAAAACAATCACTAATCTCGTGATCAAATTTAACCAGACAGGAAGTGTAGGCGACCTACCATGATGCCCTCGCCGACGTGTAACATCCAGACGACAGGACGGTGTAATTCAACGGGTTCATAGAGGTCAACCTTTCCGTTCTGCATCATTCACTGCAGGAAGAATGATTGGAACACACCACCGTCCAATATCATCATACACTGTTCGTAGGCGATTAAAGGAGCGAGGGTTAAGATGTAGACGGCCGTACAAGAGTCTTATATTGTTGGCACGACACAGACAGGCCAGATTATTATGGGCGCGACGTCATCTGCGCTACAACAGAGCGGACTGGGCTAATGTGTTATTCAGCGATGGAAGTAGGTTTATGCTCCATGGTAATGATGGTCGAATAAGATGTTATCGGCGACGCGGTGAACGGTTTGTTGATGCAAATGTGAAGGAACGTGACCATTTTCAAGGGGGTTCCGTCATGGTATGGGCAGCAGTCTCACTTCATACTGAAACGCCAGTAGTGGTGGTCCGAGGTAGGATGAACACTCAGAGCTATCAAAATGACATTCTTACACCTGTTGCCATTCCTCACATACAACAGCAGAGGGGAATGGAGTTCATGTATGACGGTGCTCCATGTCACTCAGCGGCTAGCACCACACGTCTCTTGGCTAGGAATAACATCCGTGTATTGCCATGGTGTTCAAAGAGCCCAGATCTAAATCCCATAGAGCACTTGTGGGATGAACTTGGTAGGAGGGTAAAGAAGCTTCGCCAGCAGCCAAGAACTCTACGGGAGCTAGAAAATGCTCTTATTAGGATATGGAATGCCATTCCACAGGGTTATATCTCTAATTATATCAATTCAATGCGTTCCAGATGCACTGCAGTCATCAGAGCTCAGGGCGGACACAACAGATATTAAGGTTATAAAAATGTGACATTTGACTTTACGGGTATTGCTGTTAAAAAACGTGTGGTTGATCGATATTTAACTTGATCGTTATTATTTTAATGTTTTTATGGAATGAAATGATGAATTAAAATTGTGTAAAAATTTCATTGTAAAATTTTATTTTTTGAAAGAGATATTAGCCAAAATACAAGTGTGGAGTTAGAAAAGCCGTTTAGTGTAGAAATACTGAAAATATTTTCAATTTCTGTACATATATATATTGACACAGGGGACATTACTCCAGTAATGGTAAATGAACCATGCTAACCTTGAGTTATTCAACATCAATATATTATACTACAACTTTGTCCAGATACAGGCATTGAAAAGTGAAGAGTCTGAGCAAACAAGCAACTGGCCCTATACAATTTAACCTCCCTTCCTTGCCCTCATCACAGATATTTTGTGGAAACTTTTAAGAAAATGTACAGAAATTGAAAATGTCTTCAGTATTTCTAAACTTGTAAAAAATGCATTTTATCATGGCAAACTTGATTTGAGAGCAGTGAATCTCTTTTTTTAATAAACTGCACTGCCAATGTAGATGTAAGCTGTAAATCAAACTTGCCTAACAATGAGGGATTATACCGACTTTTTTTATAACAGACTGAACTCTGACTGACTGATGATTTCATGCAAGTTATATTTATAAGGCCTCTCAATTTAGAAACAGGGTTTAAAAATTACCTGGGCAAATATTTTGACGAGCCTTTCTTTATGTACTTCTCTAATAGTGAGATATTCTTTCCACCACTGCTTGGCGTACACAAGAAAGAGTCTTTCCTGTTCTGCGTGACGACCTCTCTCTAACTGTATCTGAGTTGTGATCACCTCGTTACTGAGTGCCTGTTTTGTCTTTGGGAATAATTCTACCTGAATGTCTATAACACCTGCTGAAACTTTGCTTTCAGATCCTGCAACAAAATTTATATGCTTGAACATGAAATTCAAGTTTTCTGAAAAATGATTCATGTCCACGAGCATGTTGTTGTTGTTGCAGGAGTTTAATGCCAGTACTGACTGTAGTATTTTGGTCTTTTCAACAGGTGGACAGGTAACCAAACTTCTGTTCCTGAGAAGAACCAGTAATAGACTCCTATCCTCCAGAAGAAACTGCCAACTTTCTAACATGAAGAAATGTGGTCGGTAGCCGGGCTTGAACCCGTGACCATGAGCAATATTCTTTGTACTTTTAGTCACACTTTTCTGGTTGAACGCATGAATCAATTATCCCTATAGCTGGTGAGTTCAGCACAAAGGATTCATTTATATGCCAGCAATATTTCACTTAAAAGCTCTTGATCTGTTTATAGCAATGGTCTTGTCGACACCAAAGCTAAGATGTCAAAGGCCATGATGAGAGTACATATGAACTGAAGCAAAATCACACAGCAGATTAATGATCCTCTCTTTGCTTGAAACATGATAAAAATTATATACTAATTTATTTATTTTTGATTGCGAAAAAAGTTCTTACAACTTAGATTAATAGCTCTCGAGACTCATTCCTGATGAAATCAATCTAAAAGAGAGTGAGGCAATGTGAAAATATCTGTGTCTTGCCTAAGGACACAACTGCTGTGGCACTAGGGGGGAACGCACTACCACTGGGCCTCCACTCTGTACATGATTAAATGATTATCATCACTAACCTGTGCCTTTTAACTCCAGAGATGTTGTTAATCTGCTTGTGCTGGATGCAAGAACTGGCCTCCATTCTAAGAAATGTGATGACACAAGAGAAGTGTCCCCTGATGCATCAGTTTTGACAAGCACCACATGTATTGGATCACAAATTGACAACATCGTTGTTGAATCAGCCATTTTGCCAGCATCACCTAAATTACACAAATTAGTTAACTGTATTCATTTCCTTTAGCATTTCACATGTAAGCCAAGCATCATGCACGCTGAACTGAAAAGCTTGTATTATGTACAATGATCTCAAAATGACTGAACTCTAAAGACTTTGCTGAGCAACTGAATGAGAGTCCATGTTCTACCAGTAATCAAGTTTATCTTATTTTATTTATACTAACTTATATAATCTCTATTGTAAAACAAGTTCTTACAACTTATATTAATCGCTCCTGAGACTCACTCCAGATGGAATACCTTGAAGAGAGAGAGGGGCAATGAGGAATTATCTGTGTCTTGCCTAAGGGCACTACCACTACTTGGACATTAGTGGGGATCGAACTGGGACCCTCTGATTACATTTATTTTATCTAATAGTCAGTGTAAGTACTGTAAGTACACACATGTATATGTAATTCAATTTGGGTATACATAGCTTATATGAATTCTCTCACCTCTTTCAGAGATACACAACTTTAACATTTCTTTCTTAGATTTTCTTTAAGGGAAATAGAACATGTAAAACCTACCAGTTCCATCTTTGTGGAGTTCCAGCAGAAAACCTTCATCTATATCTGGCTCACATGCACACGCCACTGGTCGAGACTTAAATCTTTGGCCACGGAAGAGAATGTGGAATGTGAAATAGGAGACAACCTGACCTGGCATGCCGTTGTTCTCATCAATATGTTCTAGAAATGCCCTTCCGGCTTTAATATACATATACAGATAGCGTCTACTTGGATCTACATTTGCTGAAAAAAGTAAAACATCAGAACTCTATTTGCTAATCACACAATTACTGCATAATATATAACAGTTAGGGCTGTGTATTGCCAGGCAACTGGCGAGATGATACATATTGTGATACGCAATAACAACTATCCTCCATAGGTTTCTGCCAACTTTCTAACAAAAAGAATAGGACTGAATGGGGCTTGAGCCGACGACCCTATAAAAGAGCAGAGGTCTAAAGAATTCTCATGATGCTTTTATTCTGCATGTGTACTTTAGAAGAGAGTTGAGGATAACACAACAGAATTTATGAAGTTTTTGACAGTCTGCCAGCACAAATTTCATTAAAGTTTTTACAGAGATGAAACCATTAGAGTACTGTAAAGTTAAATGCATACAAATATGACAGACATTGTTGATCAAGTAGTGTAATTGTAGAGTTAACAAACAAACTCTTACTTCTCTTGTCATTGACAGATCTAAGCATGTTCTCTTTATCTGTAAAGTGTGTTGCTGGCCTTCTTGAGTCTGTACCTCCATCAAACTGTATCTGCTGCAATATATTGTCAACAACCCCACGTTGTTTTAGTCTGTTAAACATCTCCTGTTCTCCCATAAGCTGTCCTTGACCACTGTACTCTTCTTGCATTGTCTCGGACAACATCTCTCTAATTCTTCGCTGAACATCACCCTAAAATTATTTTTTTAATATCAGACTGGCCTCAACTTTGACATATAATATTTTTGTCAGAGTCAAAATGTAAGGCAATATATGGGATACTGACCAAGTGGACGAAATCATTTAAAATTGTGTATTTTTAATGTTTTAAATATCGGTGACAGGCTGATACTGTTAAACAACAACTGATGTTAATTTTAAGCTACGTTGTATTCCATGACAGGAATTTCTAAGAGTATTTGCTAGAGTGAAAGTATTGGATTACATGACCTGCTGGTAGTGTTCTATACTAAATTATATCTTGTTACTGAAGCTAAGATATCTGATATCTGCTTTGCCAACTGAATCTAACATACAACAGGAACTGAGTCCATGCTAAGGGCCAAGAATACAATCATAAGAAATGCATGTACTTACCACTGCATAAGTATGGCCAGTTACAATTTATTTGTCCCCAGGCTGGAGATATATTTAATCTTGACTTTTTATGAAAGCTCATGACGATTATCTTTTATCAACTTAAAACAATTTTTATGGATTAAATAATATTTGCGTCACTTCAGTTTTCACAGACCTATATATAAATGGATTGGCAGCTCTCATAGTTTACTATGTGAAACATCAAGTTCCTCATATATGGTGAGATCCCAGTCGCTGTCGATATGGAATTTAATTTAAGAGTATATTGTTTAACATATGTATATGAATATACATATCTAGTACAAAACTGGGATAAAGAAAAACCACAGGCCTTCTGATTAAACTATCAAATATTGTGTGTTCCTTCTCTAAAACATTTGGGTGACAGAATCCATACCAAGTGTGCGACATCAAGACTGTCACAACCTACTGAATATTGTAATGAGACTAAACTAAAATTTCCAAAAATCGCTGAGTGCAAACAACACATTATGAATAATTTCTTAAACTTTAAGACTTATCATTTAATTTGATTTTTGGAAGTTGCCAATCCATGTGCATATAGGTCCACTGCTTTTTCAAACTCAGCTGTAGTTTCTAAAAACGTGAACCAGCTTGTTAACGAACCTGTGACAGCTGATTGTGAATGATCTGCTTCAGTTCAGACACCTTTTCTGCCGGTAACGCCATATTTTGTATGTGTTTCGTTAATTCTATAAAGTTATCTTGCCATTAAGTAAGGAAGAGGGTCGCAGTTTGTAAATTTGACAGCGACTTGTCTTTGCAAAATGTTTTGAAGTCGCGGTTATCTTAGAGTTACTTCCCTTTATGTCGATTTGGGGTAAAGTCGGTATACGGTATTTGCAGAAACCGGTTCCAGCTGGCATTTCAGGTGATTTTGCCCATACCGGTCTGGCACCCCTCCTATGTCCGACGACTCTCGTGAATTACTTAAAACGTTACGTTATAAACATTGTGACGTCAATTTCCCAAACACAACGTCGGAAAATCGTTTGTTTTTCATGATAATTCATCATTTTGATAAGTTTGCATTTAGAAATCTACTTTAAAGTGCAAGACGGTATGTAAGAAAAGTTTCCATCATGAGACACTTGGCTCTGATGGAAATATCCGTCACCTCGGATGACTGTTTTACGGGAACTCGGCAGAGCCTCGTTCTCGTCAAAACAGTTACCCTCAGTGACGGATATTTCGATCTGAACCTCGTGCTCATGACAGAAACTTATTGACACTTTTAAACGTTTTACAGAAAGCAACGATACTGAGAAATAATGTGGTAAATACAGGATAAGAAACAAAAAGAGCCAAGCTTCAAACTTTTACGGGTTAGTTTTGCACTTTCAGTTTAGGATTCCTGACATTCTCCCCCACCCTGCCCCCTTCGACTCACAAACACGTGAAAACCAAGAAATAAATATCATCAAAATAAATTGCTTTATTATGTTCAATTCATTCTAGAGCAATATTAGTAGATCTATATATATATTCGTCCAAGATTCATTAAACAGTTTAATAAAATTTAAAAGTTTCGAAATACTTGATTTTTCTTTGTTTCCTATCGATGAATGTTTCCTTTCGACCGGTTTACTCAACAATAAAAAGGAAATATTTTAATAGGAGGTATCGTCAATGCATTAAGACAAAAACTCATACTTCTTTATCAGAGGGAAGTGCACTGACAGTGTGCTGAAGCTGACTTTGAGTAGTACAAACAATGTTTAAACGTAATGTACATGAGGTGCAAGTTTAGTTTAAATAGACCTGTTTTTTTCAAATTCACCTTCTCTACCGCATTACAGCAAAACCCTGGAGAGCATTGGCACAAAAGGGACATATTATGGCACAGTAGCAATAAAAAAGTACACATAATAACAACTGTAATACATTGGGAGTTTCTATTAATGTACATGTACTTGGTGTTTTCTTTCATTTTTTCTATGACATAACTGTTAATTACCTGTATCTAGTTTTGTTTATTTACATTGCTGGGCTCTTTTTATGTCACTGTACTGTTTGCTCTTGTTTTATTACCATTCTGTATCTTTTATCGTAATCCTGTGTGGTAGCTACTGATCATTTCATTTTTTTAGTATGGTCCGTTTAGTGTTTTTCATTAACTGTTTTAGGGTAGTTTTAGGCTTCTGTCACGTTTTTTAATCTTCTATTCTAGTGGTGCATGTATGTTTAGTTTTTGTAGGAACTTTGACAATTTTATATTAAAACTAAAATCGATTTACTTAGGAAATAGATTTCACTGTCGTTAAGATGCTTCGTAATTAGATTAATACGCATCCACACTTCACCAGGAACCTAGAATCAACAGTGATATACTAACCGGTGTATCACTCAAAAGTAAAATCTATTTCCATTCTAACACGTGAATTTAAACCAAAAAAAATGTTCGAAAGGGTACTATTTGCTGCGCCTACATGAAGTCGCTGCCTTGAATTCGTAGTATTCCGTGCATTCCTTGCATTTCATGAAGTTTACTCCTCAAATAAAACGATATTCGTCTTATTTTTGTTGTTGTTGATATTGCTGGCGATACCGGAAGTGTAGAAAATTTTACTACGATTTGTTTTACATTACGTCAATTCATTCTCACCAATACCGATCCAAGCGTATCAGCGCATGCACACTCGTAGATGTTGTGTGAAAGTTACGCAGGAGGGAATTTCAGCAGTCAAAAGTAGTTCCGGACGTCTAGAGTGATATACCTTGTATTCTTGCATACCAGATCGGGGCAGACCTCGTTACCGCCAAAAACAGTTACCCTCGAGCCAGATATTCCCATCTATCACGCTCACATCCTTTCTTCAGTTGTGTAAGAATTTACAGTTTTTTTATTATTAATGTTTTATTTCGTTCATTTTTGTTTATAGTTGTTAAAAAACTAGAGATATGTTATGTTGTATTTGTTCATCTGTCTTGCTGACTGAACGTGACAATTACATTTAATACAACTGCTCTCGTTGCATCCTATTTGACGAACGCTGATGTTATAACATCGTGATAAAAGTCTTCATAGTATGTTTCCCTAACAGTAATTAACTAAATATATTTCCAGAGAATGCATTTTTCCACAAACATCTCTCTACAGTCAGTTTCAGTTATGTTTTAAAAGTGATTGAAAATCGTTTATTTATGCATCATACTACTGTTTTAATCTTCATTATGACATGTAGATGTAAATAAAATGAAATATTTAACTCAATCAAATCGATTGTCTTGCGCACACTCTAATCAAATTAGATAGGGAAAATAATATTCAAAATTGCTTAGGAAACACAATTGTTTATATTGGTTTAACCATATCTGGCAAAAGAACTATATGAATAACATCTGGATTTACATAACAAACAGCACTGCTCTGATTGCAGCCAATGTATACAATTAGTTTGCTGGAACAATAACATTTATAATTTCTTTTAGAATTGGGCATACCACCTACATAATTCTACTTCTTTAATGAGGTGATAAGTACTGGTCCAATTTTCACTTAAATCTTAAAACACCGCCTGGTAAGCTCATTATTGAAACAAAATTAAAAAGAAAATGAGTCAGCCTTTTTCTGAGCCATAAATCGGCGTTGAAGATTGTAATTATTTAATTGTATGTAATTTAATTTTCTTTTCTCATTCAATTATTCATTTGCACTTTTGTATCACATAGTTTGTTCTAAATGCCCGGTGCAATGAAAACAATCAAGGAAAATAACCGTTGTGAGAAGTCGGGTCTGTTTCTTTCCACTCGCTAGAATTTTATGCAACACCCATTATTAGCCAATCATATAACAGCAACTTACATCAATATCGACTTCCGTTCGACAAACAACAAAATCGTCCAAAATGCTCATCAAAGTAAAGGTAAGGTTTAAGATGATTTAAAACACGAAGAAATTGAAAAATACGCTTCTGTGAAAGATAATAATGTGTCATTTTTTTTTCTAATTTCAGACACTTACCGGAAAAGAGGTAAGCATTATCCTACATCTAACTGTTCGGTCTCAGTCTTTCTCTGTTTGTCATAATTTCTTGACTTGAAAGTTGAATGAGTCAGAAATAAAAATAGACTTTCATAAGATTTGGTGAACTTTCATTAGCCAAACTTGCGATAGAAAGAAGATTTATCTTTCGAATAACAGTGGCTACGATAGTCAATTGGTTGAAGCCAGCAAGATATGGTGCTTTCTTCTGAGGTTTGACAACTATAAATAATCAGATCCTTAAAACTGGGCAAATTGATGCACGAATGGTCCAACAACTATACATGTTTGAAGAAAAAGTTTGGAAATTAAACAAAATTCATGTTTCAGGAGCAATACCGGGTAAAAGTGTTTAAGTAATTTATAAGTCGGACTATTGCAAATATTAAATGTTGCCCTCCTAATCTCTTTCTCATTTAAACTACAAACAGCAAAACTTCCAATGATTTGTCTAGTTGTTTTCCAGGCCTAACAGTCTAAAAACTCCAAGCATTGCTTATGGCACCTTGTGAATGAGTTCGACCGCTTGCGAGCTCCATTTTGCAAGGGAGGTAAATCTAATGAAAGAATTGACACTAAAGTCGCCACGATTTTCAAAACCATGGTCACGCGATCACTTCATATGCATGCCGAAAAAATGCTAGGGAGTGAACTGTTGCACCCTAGAAACCAAATTTCCAAGGACATATCAGTAATTTATTGCACCTTTTACAGGCCCTCACTATTTAAAACTTCAGTTTACTATTCTTGGAAGTCATTACAGGTTAATGGAACTGCTTAAATCTGCATATTTTTACACATCATTAATTGAAAAGAAAACTTAGCTGATTACAGATTTTACCAGTTCTATAGTATGCATAATTTTAGAGTTTGATATTTGTGATTAACATTATTGTTTGACAGCTGATAAAATTAGAAGGCCTCTCCAGCTATGCGATCTCAACTGACCAGAATGTGAGATTTTCAACAATTGATTACAACATGACTGAGCTTCATTTAATTGTAGACATCTGATGGTCAACATGATTATTTAATTAGCAGCATGTACCAGAAAGTGGTAGTCACTTGAACAATAGGGTGTTTGTTGGTTAATTATTTGCCAATCGCCACATGTTGTTAAATCAGGCTGACAGCAATTTATGATCCTCCTGGCATTTACCTAAGATTATAGTGACAATTTACATAAATGTGATGCGCATCAACAAACAAGTTTGTCCACTAATCAACGGAGTGTAACAATGTATCTTGCCTAATAACCAATTATCAAAATCATTTGTCTGGGTATTCAGAGAATAAGTACCTTGGGTTTTGACCCAAAAAAAATTGCCATGTTTTGGAAATAACGCGATAAAAACGCCCGAAGTATATTTGAACGAAATTTTCATTCATGAGTCTTAGATGGATAGTAATCAATTGTTAATTCCAAAACTTTGGTTGCAACCGCCCCGCTGTGCCAGTAGTCGGGGCTTTCTTTATTTAATCTACAAGCAGTCAATCAGTTCTAATGACTTTGTCTGACTTGTTAATGCTAATCAATGGATGATTGGATTTAATTGACAAGCAAAAACACTTTCCAGGCATTATTATGTGTATTGTTGTAACCTTGCTGGCATATGAATGAGTTCAATCCCCAGCAGCATCATAGATGTGGTGCCCATTAATTGAGATAAAGTGGATGTATTTTTAATGAACAGAATTGACACCAAAGTCTGTCCTGTCCGTATCAGAAAAAACATTATTCGTAAGAGACATTTATATTGACTTCCATGTTGCATTTAAATGTAGACATTATTTCACGTCAAGACTTTTTTATCTTAATTAAAAACTTGATACTGGAAAGTGATAATCAAACTAATGAGCCTAATAGATGTTGTGTCAAATAATTCATATTTGTTAATTACAATAAAATCACCAAAAGTTGAAAATCACATGTCGAAAATTGTGACAAACGGGAATCAACGACATTTTACCTGGGAAGGGATCAGCAACTTCTGGCATTTAAATCTTGAAAATATAACTACAGCTTAGAACACAAACTGAAAATATGATGTGCCATCTAACACAGGGTCAAACCCTTTGATCCAGGCTGACATCAAAAGATCACTTTGACTCACAATGTGACTTTGACCCTTGAAAATTGCCTGAAGATCAATCCCCTTATTCAACCTAAATTGCCTGGTATTGTGTAGTAGATTGATATTTTATGAGTTTTGTAGGATTATTTCAGGGCCTCTAGACTAAGTGTTATATATAGAGTGTTTTAGCAAGGCGCTGTACACTGCCTTTTTTGTCTCCCCCTGCTGCCCTTTAGGGTCTCCCTGCTGTCCTTTTGTTGTACCTCATTGAACAGAAAATACATTGTATAGAAATCTTTTGAAATAACTGAAGCATTTTTCAAGTAAGACTCCTTATGTAAAGCTTTTGCATTATTTATTAAATTGCATAATTATTTTATTTCAGTTCTATGGCAGATTTCCTGATTTTGAACTGTTGAAGTCCTCAATCATGCAAAAGGTGCCCCGTCCAAAATGTATGCTTTTTGGCCCTTTTTGAAGGCACCCTGCCAATTTTATTTTCTAGATATAACACTGGTCTCAATACTGTGCTGACCTGGCGAATTCTTTGAGAATAGCATTTATGATAGGGTTTTTAGTTGGCCTTTGAAGTTGAAAGTTCTGGTTGTCAAACAATGTTCGGTAAGAAACAGAACTTCTTCAATCCAAACAGTACGGTTGTAGAAACTATGCTTCTATTACTTCACCAGTTTAGACTTACAGTCCAAAGATCAAATCATGATTCAGTTATACCTATAATTATCTACAGAATGTTAATCATGCATACCGTATCATGATGTATATATCTATATATTTTGTTCAAAATTACCATTCACATTTTAGTTATCATCTGTTCCAAGATTTTGAAAGAGTTCATTGATAGAACTTTCAGTCCTGACAATTGGCATACCCTACAACTAACAGATTACAAAACTAGTGTATTTAGTCTCAATGTATGAAGTGGGTCTAACTCTAAGGGGTTCTAAAATACATTGGCTGACTTGTCCAAATTGGGCTCTGGGCAGCCGAATCTGCCAGCTGTGACTTATCCACAGACAGTTGTGCATAGACCATGGTTCTGGTCACTTTTATTACTCAAAACAGGGAGTGCTCTTTTCAAATGTTACATAAATTTTATATACTGACTGTCAGTGCGATGTAAGGGGGGTATTCATCACCTTCAGTTATAGTTATAGTTTTAAAGTGCACCAGCTTTAGAGTGTGCTTAATAACATACTCAATAACCTAAATAAAGGTTTTTCTTCTCTTTTCTTTACATATTTATTGACAGGTTCATTGGAATTTCTATATAAACATTATAAGAGGTACGTTTGTAAAGAATGGAAATTAATTGTGACATTGCATATTGAAATCATATTTATTATGCATAATTAATGTTTGAATGATTGTAAGATATAGAGAGGGATGGTTCCCTGACCCTCACATATCCATGTATGGGGAGAATAAAATTCATATGAACTGGAAAAAAAGTTTCTCTGTTGATCGGGAATTATTTTCGCCTTCTCAGAACTTATTTTCTTTGAATGCATTGATATATTTGTACTTTATGTAGTCATTCAATAAATGATTAAAAGCTAATATCGAGGGGGGGGGGGGTAAAAATTTATTTTGCTCTGAAATATTTGAAAATTTGTGGGTTTTTTAAAATTTATATTCTATCAAATAAGTTTGAGGTCCAAAGTAAAAAGATATGGTCAGTCAGGAGTCCAGAAACACATTTATTTTTGTTGCCTTACTGTGAGTTAATTGAACATAACATTTGTTTTTCAGATTGAAATTGATATAGAGCCTACTGACAAGGTAAGGGATTGATTTCACATTTGATGTAGTGGGTTGTATCATTGTATGTTTCTTTTTTCCTTATTCTGCAGTTCCTTTATGCCTGAAGTAGTCAGTTCAGTCCTATGAAACCAAAGCCAGGTCTGCAGTGTATACTTTAGATGATTTCTAAGAATATGCAAATTGTACAGCCATTGAATAAAACATTTCCAAAAATCATTCAGCAAAATATTACTGGCATCCTGTTGCGGCCCACTAAGTTCAGTCAGAAAACTGTTACTGTCCTGGGGAAGATACAGTAGGAAGAGTTTGTATCGGCTATTTAAAAATTTGCGGGTAGGAATTCATATCTTTGTACAATTTAGTACAGTGGATATTAGTATTTTTGAAATGAAGCATTTAGCTGTGGTTGTAAATGTTATTGCGTATTGCATTTAATTTACTCACAATACCAGCCCAATACTTCATAATTTTAAATACTACTTACAAGTTCTGTTTGTAACAAGACTGTTCTGCCTATTCTGCAGGTTGAGCGAATCAAAGAACGGGTGGAAGAGAAAGAGGGAATACCTCCACCACAACAAAGGCTCATCTTTAGTGGAAAACAAATGTACGCTAACCTTGTTTGATCATGTACATAAATGTGGAAATACAAGACATTATGTGAATATAACCAATGTTTCAATCTATCATGGTACAATGTACCATTGGATAATTCCAAAACCAAAGCGGATATACATGTCAAGTTCCATTGACCTGTATTTGTATTAAAACTCTTACACTGCTGGCCCAAAAGTGATTCTGGCTTTGCGAACCATATAAGACCATCAGCAGACTGTAGTGTGTGAGTCATAATATGATAAGCAGCCAATTGTCGTTTTTGTCTGTGTGGTTGGGGGGGTAGTTTTGCAACCATCATGGATGACGTCCTGCATGTATCGTAAAAGGCAAACAAATGGGCTTTGTTAGCTAAGGTCCTGATTGAGGTGGCTTTATATCAGTGCGATAAAGTTTCAACACTTTACATGCATAATTTAGCTTTTTGATACAAAGATTTTAATGCGCACTGTAATATGACCTTGGAAATCCATGCGCCATAAAACACCATTCATTCTTTCAGTTAATTTTCAGTGAGCAACTTTATGAACAGTTAATATTTCTGTCCAAACTGAAAACTTGACAGGTCCATTTCAGAAATCAGACGAGATACTTAAGGCTTCTTAATCAATTCTTGTTAACACACTCATGAATGTAGGACATTATCTCCTCCGCTCAATTTTGCACATGCGGACATTAGCCCCTTCATTGTTTTGTAAAGGCAGACATTATCCCATTCACTTTTCAGGGTTTAAATTTGATTTTTGAAAGTTTTTTTTCAGATTTATTAACTTTGTGAAAGAATATAGATGCAATTATTATGCAGGTGCATTTAGAAAGAATTTGATGATAGGGCTAATGTACGCCTTTGCAAAGTCAAGAAGGGGATGATGTCCACCTGTACAAATTTGACTAAGGGGATAATGTCAGATTAGCCACAGTCATGGTTAACCTGTGATTTTATTTTTCAGGAATGATGAAAAGACTGCACAAGATTACAAAGTTACTGGAGGTTCAGTGTTACATCTGGTTCTAGCGCTGAGAGGCGGTGTATGATACTAGTCTGTTATAGACATTGTAGATTTAAAAATTGTTGTTTAATATACAAGCTGCATTGAGATCAAGTTCAAATTCTAAACCAAGCTTTGCAGTGTCACGCCAGTAAAAATGTGTTTATATTTTTCTTCTGATGTAACTGCCATTGATTTTACTGAAAATGAATAGGGTAACTGGAAGAAAAATTAGCCTTTTCTTCAATTTCTTTGGACACGCGACAATTTTAGGTAAATTGGCTAACAAAACTTTTATACAATATATTGCGTCTTTTCCATTGTTAAAAACTAGAAGTAAATACTTCCTTTTCAATTGCTATAAATTCTGAACATTTCATCTCAAAGTGTTGAGAAAAGGACTTGAATAGAAAGGTGGTTATAGTTATGGTTGGTTATAAGATTAAGTGTTTTGTTCATAATTAATTATGCATTTCTGTGAAAACAAAAGCCCTGCGTACATTTAACTTATGTTACCAAATAGGGAGTGCTTTCTCCAACATAACAAGTGACCTATATATTGACATATAGATTATCTTAACTGGAATATTTAAATGACATTCACACTCCTTGGTTATTTTTGGTGTCAATAATATTTTACATAATTTATGATGAGTGCGTGAATGTTGTTGTTTGGTGAATTCAAATGTGAAATGTATACATGTATGTCTGTGATTCTGTGGCTACAACTTGGATGTAAGTGACTTTATTACCATCTGACTGACTTCATATGTTAAATTCTAAAGTTTAGTTTGACAAAAGAAAATACATTTTTAGCTCGACTTTTCTATGAAAAGGGGAGCTATCCTACTCGCCCCGGCGTCGGCGTCGGCGTTGGCGTCACACCTTGGTTAAGTTTTTCGTACCACCCCACTTTATTTAAAAGTATTAGAGGTATGGCTTTGAAACTTACCATACTTGTTTACCATCAAACCTCCATCTACAGACAAGAGTACATAACTCTGTCAAGGTTTTTGACAGAATTATGGCCCTTTTTTGACTTAGAAAGTGTATTGAGCTTGGTTAAGTTTTTCGTTACCACCTCACTTTATTTCAAAACCACTGGAGGTATTGCTTTGAAACTAACCGTACTTGTTTACCATCCGACCTTCATCAACAGACAAGGGGACATAACTCTGTCAAGGTTTTTGACAGAATTATGCCCCTTTTGACTTAGAAAATACATTGAATATGGGTAAAATCCACTTATTACCTTAACCCTTTGAGATATTGCTTTGAAACTTTTAATGCTCTTTCACATCATTACCCCCATCTGTACGCAAGAGAAGGTAACTCTGTCAGGGATTTGTTTTAAAAATTAAGGCCTTTTATCACTTAGAATCTTGGTTAAGTTTTTCGTTTTCCACCAGTCCACTTTTTGACTGAACTGTTTGAGATATTAATTTGAAAGTTGGAATACTTGTTTACCATCATGATTCCCAAACATGGGGAGGGAAGGTAATTCTGTCAAGGATTTTATTTGAATTATGGCCCTTTTTGATTTAGAAACTCAGTTAAAATTTCCACTTGTTAACTTAACCAATAGAGATATTACTTTGAAAGTTGGAGTACTTACGTACCTCGTAAGACCTTATCTGTAAGCAAAAGAAGATAACTCTTCTTGATTTGTACTTATAAATTCCTAGTTGAAGTCTTGTGTGCTATTAACTGTCAAAGTTTTGTTTTATTGGCAAGCACTAAAAAAGTCGAGCACGCTGTCCTACTGACAGCTCTTGTTAAACTACTCTGTTAAAACTTCAAGTTCACATTAGATATATGTCATGTTCAGTTTGATTTTAATTTCATTGCAAAATTCTATTTCACCATTTTAGGAATATGCAAGATCTGTAGAATTCTGTTTCTTTAACATGTATATTCGTTGGCTAAATATGTTGCTATTACCTCTGAGAAAAACACTTAACATTTGCTATCAAGTAGTTTCCTATATTCATAAATGCAAGCATGTAATTGCTGACAGAATTCCTTAACAATGAATTTTTTGCTACTGCCACCAAGATTTGCACTCGTGGCTCTCCACCAGTCTGTTCAATTACAGTGCAAATTGAAAGGCAATAAAATTTCTAGTACATATTCTTGAAGTCAAGAACTCCCTCAGTGTATATACTTCTGGTCCTGACAAGTGTTAAAGAATCAGGAAGTTGTTCATAAAAGAATGCTCTCTGATGTCTTTTATTACTGAAATAAATATATACTTCCATGTTTATGGTTTTTCTTGTAATGCAGTGGTGACATTTGACAGAATTTTGTACCAGGGAACCGGTGATATAATGTGGGAGAACTTTCTGATTGCTGATAATTGGTTATCTTTTAATTATACCCCCGAAACGAAGTTTGGGGGGGTATATAGGAGTCACCCGGTGGTTGGTCGGTCAGGTGGTCTGTTGCATTTTCCTTTTCCAAAGCATAACTTGAAAACTACTGGTTGGAATTCAATACAACTTCATACAATGGTCAAGCACAATGAGAGGAAGTGCAGTGCACAAGAACTATAACTCCATCTTGACTCGTTACAGAGTTATTGCCCTTTGTTACTTTTTCTTGTCCGGAGCATAACTTGAAAATTACTGGTTGGAATTCAATACAACTTCATACAATGGTCTAGCACAATGAGAGGAAGTGCATGTACAAGAACCATAACTCTATCTTGAGTAATTACAGAGTTATTGCCCTTTGTTACTTTTCCTTGTCCGAAACATAACTTGAAAACTACTGATTGGAATTCAATACAACTTCATACAATGGTCAAGTACATTGAGAGGAAGTGCAGTGCACAGGAACCATAACTCTTTCTTGACTCACTACAGAGTTATTGCCCTTTGTTACTTTTCCTTGTCCGAAACATAACTTGAAAACTACTGATTGGAATTCAATACAACTTCATAAATGGTCAAGTACATTGAGAGGAAGTGCAGTGCACAGGAACCATAACTCTTTCTTGACTCATTACAGAGTTATTGCCCTTTGTTACTTTTCCTTGTCCGGAGCATTACAAAATAACTACTGGTTGGATCTATTTTCAACTTCATACAATGGTCAAGTACATTGAGAGGAAGTGCAGTGCACAAAAACCATAACTCTTTCTTGACTCATTACAGAATTATTGCTCTTTGTTACTTTTCCTTGTCCGGAGCATTACTTGAAAACTACTGGTTAGAATTCAATTTAACTTCATACAATGGTCAAGTACATTGAAAGGAAGTGCAGTGCACAGGAACCATAACTATATCTTGACTTATTACAGAGTTATTGCCCATTTTTACTTTTCCTTGTCACAGAGCATAACTTGAAAACTACTGGCTGGAATGCAATACAATTTCATACATTGTTTCAGCACAATGAGAGGAAGTGCAGTGTACAAGAACCATAACTCTATCCTGAGTAATTGCCAAGTCATTGCCAAGAACAATATCTCTATTTTAGTTTGTTTTTGCAAGGTATTCTGTTACTACGAACTTCCTCAGTTTATAAAGCAGTCTTTCGGGGGGTATTAATCACATTTAGTGATAGCTCTAATTTGACTTTGATGAAACTTTCTTACAAGGTTGCCTGCAATCTGTATATGATCCCTTTTGTTTTGGAGGGTGAAGGTCAGTGACCCAAACTTTGATAATCATTTCAGCTCAATATGTTGATATCTATATCCCCAACAGTCTTCAAATTTGATAGGATAATTGATCTTGCGGAGTACATGATCCTAACTGTTTTTGGGGACAGTGGGTTAACAGTTAATATCACAATGACCTCCATTAGCTTTTCCTTGCTAACACTACAGGCACTATTTTCATTTGACTTTCATGAAACTTTTTCAGAGGGCTGCATGCAAACTGTAGACGATACCTATTTATGGAACCTGTAGAAGATCCCTATTGTTTTTGGGTCAAAGGTAAAGGTCACAGTGGCCCAAACTTCGAAATCAGGTCTGCTCAGTATTTTGAGATCTATATTAATTTTGTAGATTAACAATGGACATCGGAATTCATGAGATACTGGCCCTTGTAAGAGTTAAGGGACTTTGTGCAGCATACTTTATGTAGATGAGATCCTGATATTCAGTACTCTTTTCTGTGCTTCACCAATACCCCTTGCTGTATTTTCTCTGCTGTATTGCCTCTGATAACTTTTGCGGGTACTAGGCAGAGCATCCTTCTGTCCTGAACATTTACCCTTGGTGACAGATATTTCTATCTGAACCTTGCTGATGAAAACAACCAAGTCTTTGAGAGTTCGATTACAAAATGTATTCAAGGAACTGTTACTAATCTTTGGTTTAGATTTCCAAATGATATTGAATGTGTGTCATTTGAATGTCTATCAAGTTACCAGTCCTCACTTGAGCGTATAATTTTGCTATCTTCAACCAATGACTGTACGGAAGTTGAATCTTTGCATGAATGCTGAAAAGCCTGGCCATTATATGGGTTGGCTACTTTCTCCACATTGTTAAATAGATTTGAACCAGAAGTGTCCAAGAATGCATTTTAAATGTCCTCACTATGACATAGAGCCTGTGACCTTGACCTTTTGCCTGCTATGTCATGTTGGTTAAATGCAAGGAAACTACAAGTTTCCAGTATAGCATAAACAAAACCTAATTAGCTTTCTACTAGTCTTATTTATGTCCACATTTGATGAATCGGTGTTCGATGGTAGAAAGTTTCTGGAAAGGTTGTTGACTGGGACTGGCAGATGAACCCTGTTGTTTGCGAGGTCAAGGTGACAAAGTCACAGTGATCTTGAACACGAAAAAAGATATTCCCTGCATTAATTCCAGCACATTTTGGCCAAGAAACCCAAGACTAGATTGGGAGGTTGGTCATGACACCTTGACACCTTTTGAGGTAATTAGTCAAGGTCACTGTGACCTTGATCAGAAGACCAGTTTCCAATCAATTTTTCATGAACAAATAAACCTCTGGAGTTTGGTCATGATGATCCCTGTTGATTCTGAGAACATGAAGCCAAAGGTCAAATTCACAGTGAACTGAAACTGTAAACCTGTTTCCTTTCAATAACTTCATGTATAGAACACTAGAGCTTATTTATGAGACTTATTATGGAGACTGGTCATGACTACTAGGCATAGCTTTTCAGTAAGAGGGTGAATTTCACATTGAATTGGTTCAGAAAGTTGCCTACAGGGATCTTAAAACATCGTCGGTAACCGATTACACGTTCACTTTTTTATTGAACTTTCATGACTGGAGATAAGGAGGAAAAATTAACAGTGGGTTCCAACGAAGCTTAAAACTTGATAATGAGTTTAGTTATGACTAGTATCATCCCCCAATTACTTTTATAGAGTTCATTGTTAAAGGTCAATGGCAAAGTGATCTTATTTCTATTAGTATGCCCTGCTTCAAAGAAATGGAGGAAATATTGCACCCCAGCTCTCAGCAGATTTTTGGTTTCTGCTTCTCAACTGGAGAAAGCTTTGACGTACAGGTCTCGAGCCTGGTAGGAAGATTGGTTGCGACAGAAGATGAATCCTATTTTAAGGTAAAGGTCACAGTGACCACAAATTTAAAAATGGTTTCCGCAAAAAGAAAACTTAAGCAGGCTTTGCCAAAGAGGTCTTAAACTGAAAACATTGGTCATGGACAGCAGACTGATGAACCATATTTATTTTGAGGTCACTGGGTCAAAGGGCAAGGTCACAATGACTTCATGTTTAAAAAAAAATCTGCTCAATAACTTCAGAAAGCATTCATCTAGAGGTCTCAAACATTTTGAGGCCACTAGGACAATTGATTTTGAGTTCAGAAAGTCAAAGTGGTGAGTCAGAGTTTGGGGGCATAAGTGTTTTACAAACTTCTCTTGTTATATATCATTTGGTTTTTGGCAGTCACTTGGGTCACAATCACAGTAAAAGTCTAATCAATACCAAGGATCTTAAAACTTTCAAGTTTGACTAAAATCAGTCCCTGGCCCCTTTTGCTTTAGAGGTCAGTGCGTCAAAAGGATTTGGAATTTGAATAAGACTTGATGTACAAAGAAAATCATTTATTTAGAACTGATGTTCAATTCACGTATTTCATAATCCCTTGTTTACATAGCCTAGGGTTTCTTTCTTCTCTATGAAAATACATTATACATGGCAGTATCAATGGCTTTAAAAAGTGATGTTTGTTACATTTCCAATCACATACACGTCGGATAATGTTATTTTTGGTCTCTGTTTCATTAAGATCAAGGAAATCCACTACCATTGTAGAAACTAAAAAAACAATGGAAATTGTGACGTTTATAATTTATCCTTCTGAAAAAGATGTTTTCCTTCAAAGCCTTTATCATCCATCTTTTCATATAGACTTCACATTTGAACACTACAGTTGAGAAACAGTGTATTGTCAATTTATACATGTATATTACATTCACTAAGAGTCATCCTCTTCTTCTAAGTTAATATTTGTACCGAACTTGGCATAAAGTTGAACTTTAAGATCTTGTAGGGTTTTCTTGTGCTCTGCCGCCTGTTTTTCTAGCGTTTCCATATGGGCTCTAGTGGACTGTTTTGCCTTTTCCAACATGACGTTCGTCTCTTCTGAGTCAACACTGATGAACACCTCTCCTACCTGATATGTTTGTCAAGTTAAGGAAAAACAAGTTTACTTTTAATTTAATTTATACTTTATTTTCAATTGCGAAACAAATTCTTCAACTTTATACTCATTCTATATGAAATCAATCTCGAAGAAAGACAGGCAATGTGGAAATATTTGTGTCTTGCCTATAAACACTACTAACAAAAGATTGGAATGTCTAAGAACCGGGGTAGGTCACTGATGATGGACTTTTTGAACGTCTTGGATCATGACTGAAGAGATAAAATATAGCCTCTTCATGTTGCTCGAGGTCAGTGATTCTAACTGTGAGGTCATGATCTGCACTTAGTTGCTTTTCAGTCAGTAAATATTCACTGAGCACCAAAAAATAAATGTACAAGTCCACAAGATCAACAATTAAGGTATAAAAGACAAACAAGAGGGCCCTTATGCTACCTGAATGGCCCTTCATTGCTCAACCTGAGGCGATTAACAAAGTAGGTGAAGACACACAAGACAATGTTGCATACCAAAAGGTTTTCTTATATATTTTCGTAAAACAAGTGACCCCCTGGGCCGGGCCTTACCTCTAGGCCCTGTGGTTTCAGAGTAGATTTTTAAAGTTTTTCCTGTATAAGCCAATATAAAATCAAGTGACCCTCTGGAGGTGTTAATTTTGACCTGGAGGTCATAATTGAACAATCTTGTAGGTCTACTTGGCATTTCTACATGCCAAATATCTAATCGCTAAGACTTGTGGTTTCAGAGAAGATTTTTAAAGTTTTTCCTATATAAACCTATGTAAAACCAAATGATCCCCACTCCTTGAGGGTCATAATTTGAAGAATCTTGGTAGAGGTCCACTAGACAATGCCACATGCTAAATATTTAAGCTCTAGGCCTTGTGGTTTCAGAGAAGAAGATTTTTAAAGTTTTTCCTATTTGTTGCCATAGCAACCAAAGTTCAGCATGGAATGGAATTCTTTGAACAAATTTGATAGAGCTTCGTGCAAGGAACATCCCTGCAAAGTTTCATCAACATTGGCCAAGCGGTTTCAGAAGAGATGTCGTTTGAAGGAAATGGTGGATGGACAGACAGATGGAATGAGATCCTAAAAAGTGCATAATCAATTGAAGCCTTCAACGTTTGCTCTAGTAAGTTGCCCTATTATAAGAAATGCAAAAATGCATACAAAATCTAGTTATAAACCAACTTTTATTTTTCAGTAACTTAACAATAATAGGTGAGTGCAAGTTTTTATAAACAGAAATTAACTATACAAGTCATACTTTCTGAACTTTCTTGTTTACCATAATGGGAAGTCTCAGTTATTTTACATCTTTTTCACATGAGCATGAAATGTTTTCATCAACACTGAATAATGATTGCGCAGTTTTCAAGGTCTATACATTTGATTAAACTATTTACTACTGTTTATCCTCTCGTATAATGCAATCCTCTTACATGGCGGAGATATTTTTCCGAGACCCTGCAAAAGAACTTGCTTTGTGAGAATCAATGGTAAGTAAATTGCTATGACAGTGACAAAGTTATGCATAGTATGTCTCCCCAGAAAGCACTAAGCACAGCACACAAACTGGTTTTGAGTTCCTTTTGAGAACATGATATTACTGTACATGTATGTATTCACAGACCTACATTTTTGTATGTGTGTGTATATCTGTATGTGTGTATAAAGGTCTGTGATGCCTCATAGAAATAAAATGGACAATCAAGAAACAACCGTAACAGAAAAGCTGAATCAAACAGTTATTGTCAAGGATATGGTATAGGTGCATCATCACTGTCCAACATCATCAGCTCTTCCTCAGCAAACTCCAAATTTTCCACTTCTTTCTGCAATATAAATAATCAGAGAAATTAAAACTTTCTGCATAAGTATATGTTTCAAACTAAAGATTAGTAAAACTTAGGGCTGTCACGTTTAGGAAATTTGGTAAACGTGTACACGTCTATCACTAAACGAAACGGATCCGTTTACAAGTTGTTTACATCAGTTTCAGTAAATCATCATATATGCTGCGTTCAAAACAATATTCTTTGAGGTAACAAATGTTACATACCAGTTTAAATATGTCTGCTGTTTTAGATACGTAATCATTTAGCTATGTAGACGTCCAGATCGCCCCGATTCATGAATACAAATTCAGCGAACATTATATAATACATACATTTTCAATCATGTGACTTATCTTAGTTGTAGTACGTAGTCCGGTTCAATAATAAGGTAGATGTTATTAACTAAGCTGTTGTATGTGTTATTTTACGTGTAAACGGATACCCAAGTTACTAAACGTTTAGCGCTGCTAATCGAAACGCTTCCGTGTAAACGTGGCACCCCTAGTAAAACTAGAATGTGTACATAGTGAAACTTGAATAAGCAGTTACAAAATCAATACATTTTATAGTAATTAATATACAGATTTTGATTTAGTAACTAGTGTGTTATCCGATGCTTTCACCTTTCTGGCCTTGAGTTCTTCTTTAATGTCTTGCAGCTTTGCATTACTTCTGGCAAATTTGTTGATCTTCTGCTGATCCTCAAACGTTACCTGAGCGTCTGCTTCCTGAAAGCATAAAAACATACATTTACATACTACATGTACTTCTAAGTTACATTTTTCTGAGACACAGACAGCTCTGTTTTTACCTTGTCAATGTATATTTAGAAACACAGACTGGTGATTTGGTACAAAACAGTGATGATGCCCGCCGTTATACCATATCCCTGATTCAGCTTTTCTTTAACATTTGTTTTTATGTACATTGTGCTATGTAAATAACCTGCAATTCTTTTATCCATCAACATGTATCTGTTACTATACTATGTTTAGTCCAAAGGTCAGCATCATGAAAATAGGAACAAGGTGTAGTACTATAATACTGAAGTAATTCCTGAGGACAGAAGTCTCAAGTCCCCAGCTGGGATCAAACCCTGACCGCCAGCATGGGAAGCGGACACCACAACCACGTTGCTAAAGGGTTAACCAAACAGCTTTGCTTTTGGAAGTGACCTATATCCACTACAATACTAGGGATGGAATGTCTATTCAGACTTCTGTATTACATATTGTTTCAATCAATCAAGAAATCTAGCAGAGCTTATGTGGGTCTTCCGTCCTTCCGTGAACTTTTTTCGTCAACACTCTACAGGTCACCATTTTCATTTGCCTTTCATGCTTGCCTATTCTCGGCTTCGCTGTGATGTCACACCGACAAGTTAACCAATCAGATAATCAGGTCGCGTTCATTTCTTCATTCGCTAAAAGGTGAAAACTTGGTCTTTACCGTTGACTCATATGCAAGTTCGAATTTATTTTAAACGAAACAGAAAGCTTTTAACAAGATAGAGTTATTATAAAAACAATCTGATAGTTTCAAGGTAATAGAAGATCGTCGTCTTTTTTCATTTCTAATATTGGTTATTATTTTATTCAAAGTTAAAGGTGCACAGAGACCAGCGATGACGGCCGAGGAATCACCTTTCCCGAATGTGAATAATTTATCAGTACCCGGATGTGCGAAGCCGAGAATACACCTATTTTCATTCATAATTTCATTCCGACAGTTACATGCACGTTTTAACCACGATATTGATATTAGCCATTTTGAACACAGTAAAAATAGAACCCGATACTGGCAAATATTTAGAATAATTCAATTTCAATAAATGACATTATCACCAAAAGTACCAAAACATGTAAATTCTTGTACATTTTATTGTTTTGATCAGTTTCTAGGAGTAGGATTAGGAATGGCATTTTAAAATCATGTGTACCAGCACATAAAGGTACTTAAGATACCATGAAATAATTACAATGGTGACTGAATTATTCACGCAGAAATCGCCTGCTGATTAACACAGAAATGTGTCAAAAATAGTATAAAAACTTTGGTAATGTATCATCACCTCTTTTATGGTAGTCGCCATTTTTAAGATGCGGAGTGAATGTTACATTTTTGCTGCATATTTTGCTACTTTCTCTATTAGAAAACTTATTAGAAAAAATGACATCAAATGCAATTTTCATTTCTTTAACAGTACATCTGTAATTAAAAATTAGGAATAATATTTACACCGAGACTACAATGCTGGTAAACATGGTGGAAAACATGAAAAAATTCGGGCCAATTTTCATATTTTTGGCAGGTTCGTAAATATTTGACCTTCAATAATTAAATTGTATTTTGCAATTATTGAAGAAACTTATATGGTTCTTTCTATTGCAGGCTTTCTACAAATAAATCAAGCAGCAGTCCCAGATTTGGACGAAAGGTAAGGGCTAATTAGTGATTTAGAAGTGTCTTAGTTTTCGGATATGATGTACCTGTCAGTTAGATGTGCACATCCAGAGTAAAAGTTGCGGTTTTTTCTTCTTAAATAAACTGGTATCCTACAGGTTAACTGGACACTCAATCATCCAGACAGTTTCGATTTGCACGTAATTATACAGTTATCCTTTGATCCAATGTGTAAACAAGATACCAGGATCATGTAGATGCTTTACTTCTGTGACAAGTGTAGTCAACTTATCACTTAGGTGAACAACACTATTAAATTTGAAATATATGTATCGCACTTGCTTTATGTTTTGATTTCAGATGGCTATTGTCACGTCGGGACTTAATATATCAATGCATATGCGCACCTACGCAAATGTATAGCGTTATTAACATTCCATTTTAACGCTTGTTTCATTAAAATTTTAACAGTTGGTTATGAGGAAAGCCTTGGAAACTGTTGAGTTAATACTTAAATCTTAAAAAATAGATAGGTCTTCATTAAATTCATACAGAAAACATTTAATAACACATTTAGTACATTAGGACCTTAATCAATGCAACCATGATGAACCTCGGTTCAGGATTAACGCTCTAAATAGTTACCCGTTGCTTTTTTTCGGGAATGCCACTTGTTTACTTTTAACTGTACAGAGCATGATGTGAGAAAATCTACCAGAAATAAAAAAATCGAATGAAATAACAGACTTTTTACACAAATGAACAATTTTCCGGATAATTGAATGGACGTTGCATATTTCTGGGATGTTTCACTGGTTATTGTTTTACTCGAATTAAACTAGGAAATGTATTTTGTGACCTCCGCAAAGTAACCTGATGCATACAGCTGAGACAGAAGTTTGTCGTGTGAAAATTTCGCGTTTCTAACTGCAGTATTGGCAGAATAACTTAGAAAAAAGTCCTGTTTCTGTCTGATTAATTGAAAGAAACCAGTAAAGTGATTGAAACAAATTATGAAAATACGTATAAAAATAGCTTTCAAAGTAAGACAATTCATAATACTAAATGGCTTCCTCAACACCAAAAAATGTCATTAATCAAACAATCCTGTGAAATATGAGTTGTTTTGGATATATGTGGGCACATTATTTTATCTCCCCTTAGGTCAAACACATGTCACAAATTATTAAATATCTGGACTTCAAATTGTTCTGAATACAAAAAATAAGTGATGACTGAGATCAGGAAATATATAATGTGATTTAGACACAGCCAATGTTACAACTGCACTGTCTCAAGATCTGTTGCAGGGCATTTTTACTTTCTATGTCAGATAATCAGATACAGTGGCAGGTATAAGGTGTTTTCCCATATTAATATTAAATTTCTTTAAAGGTCTATTACTAACACCAAATCTAATTTTCTTTTAAATCTGGAATTGTAACAGGGAAATACAGGTTGAAACTGGCTTCTAAAACTGTTCGAAATACTGCTGCAGAAAAACGAGTGAATGTTTTTGTATTTCCTTAGATTTACTTAGGTGGTCTTTTTGTCTTGCATGTTGTAAACAGTCAGAGATATACTTTGCACATCATTGGAAGTAAAGTTCTTCAATTATAAGTTAAAAGAGGAATGCTTATTCATGTACAACCTATCTACAGCCTCTCTCTGGGAGACTTCTGGACAATTACAAAGATCTCTGAAAACTGGAAAACCTACTTTTGTTTTTGAAAAGGCAAAATATAATTTATTAATTCTTTTGTTAAACTCAAATTTTCAACACTTTATTGTCACATTCGATGCAGTATGTCATATTTTTCCTTCTGAGAAGACGCCCGTTACAATTCCAGATTGAAAAGAAAATTTGATTTGGTGTTAGTTATGAACCTTTAAAATGATGCAGTTCTCCCAAAACTGACTTTTACACCAGGATTTTAGTGTCCCCTTCAGCTAATAATCACTTCAATTTTCCCAAAATTGAGGGGTTAGCGTGCTTTCCCCAAACTTGAAAAAAACTTGTGCAAAAAAATGTTCATGATAAGATAGTGTCCTGAAACTTTAAGAACACAAAAGTTTGCACAGGGAGAGCATGATGATGTTTTTTAGGCCATGAGTATATCCTCTGATTTTGAAACTCTACTATGAAACTCTTCTTATATGTAAAACTATGTTGTCCTGTAGACATACATGTATCTTTTTCTTTTTTAGATTTTTGGAAATCCACAAGCAGGGAAAATGGCTTATAGAGGTGAGACATAAAACTTTGAACGATAATATAAGGATTCTGCAGATATATACATTTGTACCTACATAGAATTTTTTATGCTTACATGTATTTCTTGTTTTGAATTCTGTAAACTGGAAGTTGTTTCTTCTGAATGTTATAATGCAGTCAAACTTGGCAAAAGCAGTTACACCAAGTGAAGCAATGAACTTTGAATTTTTAGCTCAAACTTTCGGGTTTGGTGACAATCCTTCAAATTATTTGAATAAAAAGTTTTGAGATTATTTGAATTGATCCCAGATGTAGGGTATGCCTCTTTAAGGCTGTTAACTACCTAATGGAGATGATCACTAACACAGGTTAAAATATGTTTTCAGTTTTATGCACCATGGTGTGGTCACTGTAAGAAGCTTGAGCCAATCTTTCATAAAGTTTTCCACACTCTCAGGAACACCGACGTGAAAGTTGCAAAAATTGATGCCACCAGATTTTCAACTGTATCTTCACAGTTTGATGTACGGGGATTCCCAACAATAAAATTGTGAGTTTTTAGTGATTTATAGTGATTTAACCTTAACTATGCTGTTGGCAAGCGATTCTGCGTTTGCAACCAATTTGGATCATAATCAGCTTGTACTCCATGCAGTCTGATCATGATCTACACTGTTCACTCAGTAAATTTTCAATCACCACCCCTTTGAACAACATATGGAGCTGTCCATATTGGAAGATGGACAAGTCCATTTAGTGGGGTAAAGGTTGAAGGGAGTTTATAGTTACAATAAACTCCATTATATAACAAACTCAACAAAACCATTTAAACTTGTTCCTTATATCTGAAGTATATTATATCGATATAGAATTTTCATATAAGATGCAAGAAAATGTGGTCCTTATGTCCATAATTTGGCTAAATCTGGAGTTGTTATATACAGAGTTTACTGTATTCTATTGTTGTTGACTGAATCCATTCAAGTTCTTCTTATTCATACCATGCTTACATCTATGAATTTTTAAAAAAAATAGTATTCCTGCAATACACATGTAATTTGAATAATTCTGCAAGCATGTCTATCTTTGATCAAGTTGTAAGTTTTAACTATTAAGTAATAAAATGAGTTACTCCAAGTACAGTTGATGTGCATTACCTTTGTTAAGTGATATATGCATTATTGCTAAATTGTAAGTCAGTGTTCTTTTGCTGTAAATTTGATTGTGATGTCTATGATGATATTTCAGTTTTGATGCAGATAGGGTTCATACATTCCGAGGTGAAAGGTCAGCTGAAGATATACTTGAGTTTGTGAATAAAGCTAGAGGGTAGGACATTTGTGTCTCCTTTTCAATTTTTCAGCAGAACATTAAAATTTTGATATACATGTGTATACACAATATAGTTTGTAGTTTGTAAATGCTAACTTAAAACTGTATACAAGTAGTTTGAAAGTCCCCAAATCTTTATGTTGTTCATGTTGTGTTTGCAATATTTCAGTGAGAGATAGTAAGTTTAAGTACAGTGCAACCTCTTAGAAGCAAACATCTCTGGGAACACAAAAATGTATGTGTTTGTTATAGAGATATGTTATTCTGGAGAGGTCTATTCCTTAAATAATTGACATAATAGAAAAGAAAATGTTTGTCTTTTTAGGGAGGTTGTTGCTCTATGGAGGTGTCTTTAGAGGTGGTTGGACTGTTTATAGAACACTAATTCTTGTTGTATAAAATATTCCAGTTTGACATTAACAATACCAAGTTTACCGTCATGATACATTGTAAGGCAGCTAATTTATTTGACAGACCACCAGTGAGACGAGTAGCAAGTGTAGGAAAGTTCAATGAAATCCGCAGTGAACATAGTGACGGAGTGTTCTACATGTTTGTTGGAGAAGATGACCCATCTAATGATCTCTTTGTAAGAGTTATTTGAAGCAAGGCGTTTAGAATATCACAGACCTATTGTTTTATCACTATATAATAGATACAATATTTTTCAAACGCTATAGTAATCTTCAAAAAAAAAAATTGAAACAGCAAGGCTATAACCTGTTAGATTGCTTCAGTTAGAAAAGCAAAGCAAGCTATGTTTGAGCTAGACTTACTGAATTTATCTTTACACACCTATGTTTCTAAAATGACTATGTTCAAATTGGACACTACCAATTCGAGGGTTCAGCAGGTGGAAAAGCATATATTGAATAAAAAAAATTACTATATGCTTTATTTGTCTCTAGTTTAAAATCACTATAGCGATTGATTGAAAAAAATAAAAAAAATTTGATATCAAAATGTAAATTTTATAAAATCCATTAAGGGGATTATGACTACTATGCCATTTTTGGACCAAGGGGATTATGACCAAGGGGATTTTGAGTGTCACAAAGGTCAACTGGTCACTTACCACCAGCTCACATGCGACTTTATTGAAGTTTTTGTGTAATGTTAGAAACAATGCAACAAGCAGAAAGCTGTATATCTTAAAAAACTTAAGATAACCAACTTGTTCTAGCTCTTTGTATTTTTATTTCAGAACAAATATTCCAGTATAGCATCAGATCAGATATCACTAACATACTTCTATGGAGGCACTAAACAAGTGTTACCACAGGTAGTTTCTTATGTAGTTAAAATATATTTATTTCATAAAGATTGTTCACTTAAAGTCCCAGGAGCACTTTGAATTTACTCAATATATAGTGAAATAGATATACTGATTGGTTAATGATAGAACCAAGTTTTATTCACTCTAAAAGAATGTTGGCATATGCCTTTCTTTCGTGTTCAAGGCGTTCCTTCATGAAAAAGAGTTGCCACAAAGCCTTTCTTAGTTTTTGCAATATCATTGAAAAAAAAACTGCATTATATTTCTAACATGTACTTATCAAATTAAAAAGCAAAGTTATTGTTTTTTTATGTACAAATAAAGGTCATTTCCACCGGTAAGACATCTTTTGCAATTTGTGAGCAGATTGACCTATCAGCATATTTTAAATTTGTGAACAGAGAATTTTCTAATTGTAAATCTATGTAAAATGAATCTTTTGTGAGATTTTTAAATTAATGAAGTGGGAAATTTGTGAAAAACAGTGAAAATTAAATCAATGCTAACATTACCCAATTTACAGAACATGTGTACTGAAGAAGCTGAGACAGGATTTCATGATGGGGATATTTTATTCTCAACTGTCTCTACTGTCTGCATTGTTTTACCCCTGCTAGGTACTCTGTGATTGTCGTCAACTATACACGTTTTTTTTGCTTGTCATCCTGAATCTAATTTTTGTAGTTTCCACCATTTTATGCTGCAGGATATACAAGAGAACATTCTGGTGTTGCCGACGATACTTGTGTTCAAAGACAGGCAGGTGTACGAGTATCAAGGTAAGAATGTTCATTGTCTGTAGAGTCTTTGAGAACAGCGGTACATGTATGAAGGAAAGAGCTATTATTGTCCTTTCACTAAATTCAATCAAATAAGATCAAATATGTACATTTTTAGTGTGTTTTTGAACATTATGTGGATGCAATGCATAGTCTAATCCAACAAAGCCCTATTATATTTTAAGGACTTCACATAAAGTTTCAGCAGTCTGACAGAATTATGGTTCCCTCCCACTCTCCATTATTGCTATACATCCAGTTAATACTCACAAAGGGAGATTATTCATAAAACACTTTAGACAAAGTTGCAGTATTTGTATTTTCCACTTACACCATCATTCTAACACAGTTTAGTAGGAATTTCTTCAGAAATTTACTGGAACAGTTGTACATTAGTTTTGTACATATGTTTGACAAATGATGGCAAATGTGTACTTATGTAAAACAAATATTTCGATCTTTACGATAATAGACACTAATTATCCAGGAATGCTTTTATGATTCATGAAATCATCTGTTCATCAACATGGCACAAAGTATACGTAACAGCCTTATTCATAGATCATTGACTTTGAGCAGTGAATTTTATCATATGCAAATATTTTGAAGTTTATAAATGAAATTATGCTTGAATTTTGTAATGAACATGTTTAATAAAACCAAGGAATGGCAAAAAGTATGGTGTTCTTGAGTTTTCCAAATTGCACCTGTATTTTAGAATAAAAATAAGATATAGAGAAGTTGCATGTAAGGAGAACTGTATTTAACTGTCTGATGCAAATGTAGCAAAGGTGTCCACTTTTAAACATGATCATTATATAAACTTAGGTCAAATTTCCAGGTTATTGATATGACATGCAAAACATACATTCTAAATATGCCAGCATAAGTTCAAGGTCACAATTAAAGGTCAAAGGTGAAAAGATTATATCTCCCAAGCCCCTTTAACGATTTTTGTTCAACTTGGCTCAAATGTTCATCACATCAAGATGAATTTAATAGTGTGTGTCTCAGCTATCTTGATACAATGTCAATGTCACATTTAGGGATAAAAGGTCATGTGACTTGATTTTGTGTCTGCTTCGTAACCCCTGAACCACATGCTGGAGTTCAAATCAGCAGGCTCAAATGTTTATCATTAAGTTGTTGAGGTTAATGTAATGAGAGAAACCATTTCTAGTGACATGGCGAGTTTGTAAGGGTATTTCTAGTGACTTGGCGAGTTTGTGAGGGTATTTCTAGTGACATGGCGAGTTTGTGAGGGTATTTCTAGTGACACGGCGAGTTTGTGAGGGTTTTTCTAGTGACACGTCAAGTTTGTGAGGGTATTTCTAGTGACATGGCAAGTTTGTGAGGGTATTTCTAGTGACATGGCGAGTTTGTGAGAGTATTTCAGTCACGTTCAGTCATAGCTCTACTTTCTTTTTCAGACTTGGTCACAATACTTATAGGGATCATTTCTCGGCTAAGGTTATTACTGATGTCAGTGTGAATCGAGATACAAGCAATAGATTAAATAGAATAGGTCTATCAGTTCTGCAAATTGTAAAATCTCGGCATAAATAAGTAAAGTTGGGAAGTAAAATCTCAACATAGTTGAGTAAAGTAGGGAATTCAAATCTCAACATAAATGTGTAAAAATGGGAAATATAATCTCAACATAAATGTGTAAAGTTGGGAAGAGAAAATTATAAAAGAAATCTCACAAATCTTTTCACCTTGCAAATTTTTAGTAGAAGTACATTTTTTATGTACATGTATATCAAAATCATTATTGGTTGACATCTTTCACAGCTGAGCGAGGTGTGGCGACAATGAATTCTGTTAGGAACTGGATCAATGGAGAACGTTACTCTGCATTCCCACTAGTCACTGGTAGCAATATTAACGAGATGGCTGATACTGGAAAACGTCTCGTCATTTTTGTAATTAACCTGAAGGATCCGGAGAACAAATCTGCAAACCAAAGGTTAGAGGTATTGTAGTGTTACTGCATCCAAAGTGTAACTTTTAATGCAGAGTGTTACTATGTGTATACAGAGTGTAGCTTTGCGTATAGTATGTATTTTGTGTGCAAAGTTTTACTTTGTGTTCAGCATGTATCTTCATTACTTTGTATGCACAGTGCAGCTTTGCATATAGAGTGTACATCCTATTTAGAAGTTCAACTTTGTATACAGAGTGTAACTTCAGACACAGAGTGTAATGCAGCTTACTAAGTGAATCTTTTTGCATCTGTTGAGGTGTTTGAATGGCAAGGATTATTGTTAAATACTAATTTTTTTTTTTGCTTACATACTTTCTGGTATTCTAGATGTTACAGTTTCCCGGGGTGTTTTCATTTACAAATGTATTACTTTATTAGCTCGACTATTCGGAGAATATGGAGAGCTATTACAGTCACTTGTGTGTCGGCGTCGGCGTTGCTTCTTTGGTTAAGTTTTGCCTGCTAAGACTATCATGCACATATCTCAGTAACCACTTATGATATTGACTTGAAACTTTGTTTATGTCTTTAGGGGTGTCATACAATCAAGGCAGATACTCTTGAAAAAATTAGTACATTTGGCCCTTGTTTGACTTTGAAAATTTGGTTAAAGTTTTGCCTGCTAGGTACTATCTGCCATATCTCAGTAACCACTTATAATTTGCTTGAACTTTGTTCATGTCTTTAGGGGTGTCTACAATCAAGGCATATACTCTTGAAAACATTTAGTCAATTATGGCCCTTGTTTGACTTTGAAAATTTGGTTAAAGTTTTGCCTCTAGGTACTATCATGCACATATCTCAGTAACCACTTATGATATTGACTTGAAACTTTGTTCATGTCTTTAGGGGTGTCTACATCAAGGCGTTCTCTTGAAAAAATTTAGTACAATTATGGCCCTTGTTTGACTTTTGAAAATTTGATTAAAGTTTTGCCTGCTAGGTCTATCATGCACATATCTCAGTAACCACTTATGATATTGACTGAAACTCGTTATGTCTCTAGGGGTGTCACACAGTCAAGTCAGATCTCTTGTATAAATTTAGTACTAATTATGGCCCTTGTTTGACTTTTGAAAATTTGGTTAAAGTTTTGCCTCTAGGTACTATCATGCACTATCTCAGTAACCACTTATGATATTGACTTGAAACTTTTTTAATGTCTTAAGAGGTGTCCACGCCAAGACAGTAACTCTTGTTTAATTTAGTGCAAATTATGGCCCTTGTTTGCTTTTTGAAATTTGGTAAGTTTTGCATGCAAGGTACTATCATGCCATATCCAGTCCCTTATGGTAGTTATTCAACCTTGCAATAGTGTTCAGGGGTAATTTTGTTTCAAACATTTTTCCAAAATTAAATCTATAGTTTAGTTTTGCTTTTTTTATGATTCACTTTCCTATTTTCTTATAGTTGCAGATTTTGTTTTGCTATTACACTGATAAAGTTTTGTTTTATTAGCAAACACCCACAATAGTCGAGCGCGCTTGCTTTGTTTTAGGATTACAGATAATTTCTGTAGTCTGTGTTTGAAGAATGAGTTTCAGCTTTTCATGTCATGGAAAATACTTATGCTTCTGAAATGTTGCCTTTGAAGTATGAAAAATTCTTGTCAGATTGCATTTAGCCATAATCAAGAATGATGCAGGGTTATAATTATTAATATTCACATATACATCATCATGTAAGGTTTTGCCTTGAAATTTCATATAGTAAGAAAGGAAGAAAGTTTTTTATGCCCCTGCCATTTGTATAATGGTGGAAGGGCATAAAATGTCACCCCTGTAAAATGCAAAATCTTAGTTTCACATCTGTAGCTTTTGAAAGGTTGCATGGATTTTATTTCATAATGAAATACACATGAAATACATGGAGGTATAGTAAAACATGCTTCATAAAAGAGGGCTGCTTCAGGTAAATAAACACTGACATATATTTCCAGTCAAGGTTTTGTCAAATGTTAATTGATAAATGAGATTTAGAGGGGAGCAGTGGTGTAAAGGTTAAGGTGTAGGCCGCTCATCCCGGAGGTTGCGGGTTCGAGCCCCACTGGGGTCACGACCGTACTTCCTCATGACACTAGCACTGGTTTTTCCAGGAAGCAGACTCGAGAGTGACTTGATAAGCTTCAAGGTTTCTTTACAATCGAGCTAAAATAAATTAGCATAAACTAAATGAGATTTTTTCGAGAAACTTTCCAAACAACCCACGTATACATTGATCAGCCATTTTCCAACGTCTAGACAAGCCCTTGCAAGTCCTTGGAAGTATAAATACATAGATAATTGTGATTTAAGCTAGAAAACAAAGTTGCTACAATTATTTAGTGCTTTTCCTTTTGTCATTTATGAGATTTCTGTTCCATTTTGTTAAGAGTTAAATGCATTATTTTCCTCCTACCTACTGACATAGGAATTTCATTCAGATGCAGGTTCATTTATTTTGTAAATGCTTGTGATTCAAATCTCTGCAAGTTTCCAGTGTAGAAACAGAGTGTAAGGAAAATGAGGTTTGAGCGCTTGGCTGGGTGTAATGAATACACCTATCTGTTGAGTAATTAACATATTAAAGGGACATACCCTATAACTGATGTCAAAGTAAATAACCTCCAAAACATAATAATTAAATCTTTGGAAGTATTATAACTTAACCTAAAAGTTTCAGCTATGCATTCCAAGTCATTATCGATAAAATCAGCAGTTTGAAATATACTGCTGTACCGTAAATCATTCAATAGTCTATGTACAGTTGTTGTTGTACAATTAATGGGTGGATGCGATTTATTACAGAAAGCCTCTATATTGATTAATTGTGGTAAAATGCATTTTTCACCATAGTTCTTCTTTGAAGTTGTATTTATTTATCATTTTATGTTCATTGAACACATAAGCTATGTTTTGAGAATATAATCTGCTAGATGTAGTGAGTGCCTCTTTAAAGAACAGTGTGATAGCAAAAGCCTCCAAACTAGTAAAGAAAAAAGATGTTTTTTCCAGAATTATAGGGCTAACAGTTTTGTAATTTTGATGTTTGTGACTGAATATATGGTTTTTATTGGTCAAAGATATTTTTAGCAACAATGTTCAATTTTCTGACTATATATACATTAATTTACCGTAACAAATTTAAATGACATTACCAATCACAAAAACTTAACAACAGAAGTGCATTAGAATGATTGTTCATTTGACCTGTCTGAAGCAGCCAGCCAAGATATACGTAGACTTTAAACAGGTATTGTCTAATGCAGGTGTAATTAATAGAAAACAACCAGTGGGGATACAGTATTAGTTTCTGTTAGTAAAAATCTTCAGTAACTAGGCAGGATTTATGTCCCCTTATATCTATCTTTTCATGTATATAGTTGTAACTCGTTATTGCGAAATAATTTCAAAATCATTTGCTACTCCTGGCAATGTATTTTAAGATAAATTTAGATTGTTTTAGTTTGAATCTATCTAATGTGGAACATTTTAGATTGTTTCCACTGATTTCATTACATGCAAGTAAGGAATTTTATTGTATTTAACAGTTTGGTGCATAGAAGAAAGAAATTTAGCTTTTAACAGCATTCAAAAAAATATTCCAACACTTCTGTGATGCCCCAGGTGTGGTAATTTTTGCAATAAAGGTAAAAATTGGTTTGATAATTTTTAAATGGGGCATACTATACAGGTTGTAAACAAAAAAAAGATCAGCGAAATTTTATATACAAAATATTGAATGTGTAAGCAAACACTTGCACCCTCGATTTTATTACTCTGGTGGACTTGATGGAAGTGATGTGCAGCCAGAAATGGCAAGATTTATTACTTCATTTGGCACATTGTCAAGGCCAAATTTCCATAGCTTGTTAGAATTGAGCCATGAACTTTTAACGTGCTCGGCAATAAAACTCAAACCAGCTGGTATAAAATTCTCAAATGTTTTTCGATAAAACTTTGTCTGGTTCCACTGTATGGTATGAATGAGTTTTCTGTTAAGAGTACCCTTGGTTCCACTGTTTTATTAAAGATCAGGTGAAATTTTCCTTATAAAAACCAGACACTTTAGATACAAGTATACTATTAGTATAGTTTATACTAATTTAATTTAGCTTGATTGTGAAGAAGGCTTGTAGCTTATTGAGTCACTCTTGAGTCCGCTTCCTGGAAAAACCAGTACTGGTGTCATATGAGGAGGTACGGTTGTGACCCAGTGGGGCTCGAACTCGCAACCTACAGGATGAGCTGCAGACACCTTAACCTCTACACCAACGCTCCCCTTTAAGTATGCTATAAGCCCTGACCCTGCTAAACTTCTTAAATGGACCTGTCTATCCTTCAAATTGGGTGGTACCATTAACTGTTGAAAGGGGTGCTTGCTAGAATAAGCCAACTTAATAGCAAACAGTGCAGATCATGATCAAACTGCACAGATATGCAAGCCAATCATGAGCTACACCAGTCAAAATCAGATTTTCTTGCTACCAGCAGGGTTAGAGTTAAATGACACCACCCCTTCCATAGTTCACTTTTAGCAGTCTTTGACCTAAAAAATGTTTGAAGATTCATTCTTCTGTGAGTTGTTCTAAGTGAGTGTTGTTACTTGTGAGTTATTTTTGAAGGTGTTTGGGGATTATTATTCTTACTGTAGTAAAATGTCCTTACACAGTGCTTCGCATCATCTGTATCCTGCCTTATTATAGTATACTACATTATTACTGAAACTCTTAATAACAGTGGCTTACTGGATTACTTCAGTAAAATCTCATAACCACGGTGTGTTGCATTACTACAGTGCATTGCTAAAAACTGCAATATACTGCATTAAGTGCAATAAGTGCTATAAAATGCAATATACTGCAGTAAACTGCATTAAGTGCTATAAAATGCAATATATTGCGTAAACTGATTAAGTGCTATAAATGCAATATATTGCAGTAAACTGCATTAAGTGCTATAAAATGCAATATACTGCAGTAAACTGCATTAAGTGCTATAAAATGCAATATATTGCAGTAAACTGCATTAAGTGCTATAAAATGCAATATACTGCAGTAAACTGCATTAAGTGCTATAAAATGCAATATATTGCAGTAAACTGCATTAAGTGCTATAAAATGCAATATATTGCAGTAAACTGCATTAAGTGCTATAAAATGCAATATATTGCAGTAAACTGCATTAAGTGCTATAAAATGCAATATACTGCAGTAAACTGCATTAAGTGCTATAAAATGCAATATACTGCAGTAAACTGCATTAAGTGCTATAAAATGCAATATATTGCAGTAAACTGCATTAAGTGCTATAAAATGCAATATATTGCAGTAAACTGCATTAAGTGCTATAAAATGCAATATACTGCAGTAAACTGCATTAAGTGCTATAAAATGCAATATATTGCAGTAAACTGCATTAAGTGCTATAAAATGCAATATATTGTAGTAAACTGCATTAACTGCTATAAATGCAATATACTGTAAACTGCATTAATGTAATGTATACTGCATTAAGTGTAATAAACTACAGTATCTCAACTGCTGAAATGCATAGTGCAAAACTGCAATTATTGAAACTTACTGTTTTACAAATACTGAAACTGCAGATGTACACCATTCGTGTTTAACTACAGTATTCAACCTGCAGATGTGCACCATTCAGTGTTGTACAACAGTATTGAAACTTTTACTTCAGTTTCCAACTTGCAGATATACACCATTCAGTGTTGTACAACAGTATTGAAACTTTTACTTCAGTTTCCAACTTGCAGATATACACCATTCAGTGTTGTACTACAGCATTGAAACTGCAAATATACACCATTCAGTGCTGTACAACAGTATTGAAACTGAAATGTACACCATTCAGTGCTGTACAACGCGTTGCAGTTGGGCTTGCCCGTTCGCTATCTTGGCAATCGATACAGTTATAATCTTACGTCACTCATAGCGCAATTTTGAAACTATTATTAGAGCTAGTTTATAGGTTAACTCCTCCTCACGTCGTCAGTTTGCTCCGCCCAAAAACCCACGCAAGTGACAAACAGTATTTAATAATGTTAAATATAGGTTTCTTCGCGTATTTTGTAGTGACTTCGAGATAAATTATATAGATCTTCTGTTTTATTTAAAATGTTGATTAATATATAGATCTACTCTTTTAAAAGAGACCTCTTTCAATCACAGCCATTGAGCTACGATATCATTGCATTTATTATAAGTGTAGACCGTAAGTTTATAAATTAGTATACATGTAAATTATGTTCGCGGAACTTTACACACTGGAATTCCTTGGCAGTAACATGTTATCCTACATAATTCATAATGACGTCTGGTGAACAAAAATATATTGTGATGCATTTGTCATAAAATGAGTTTTTCAGTCTGTTTCTCAACTCGCCTTGTCAATTTTGTTTGCCAAAGTGGTATTCAAACAAAATGTCAACGAAAGTAATTAAATTTATGAAATTATCAATAATTGAGTACATCGATAACTGATTTCGCAGCGTGAAAAATATGTTTGTCTCCGGCAGTACTTGAACTCCTTTATTTCGCAGAGCGTCGTCACAAAAGCGAGGTCATTCCATGGTTAAGGAAGTCTACTGACATACAAAGTATCTAAAGCCTTACTAAGTATCTAATACGTATTCAGTGCATCTGCCAAAATCTTTACTTGTACGGACGTTGTATTATCATAACCAAGTTCCCTCTCTACTGCCGACAGTGAACTCGACAATTTTCCCTTGTGAACAGTGTTTTTACTTTAAAAGCCCTTCAATTTTCAGAGTGCGGTCGGAGCGTTGAGTTTAAGAACAAAATACAAATCAATGAACAGGGGCGTAGTTACTTCAGCCATAAAAATGAAACGGCAGACATGACAGTCAGACCAGTAGATTAATGACGATAATCTAATTTGTTTCACTTTATCTCATATATTTACATGTATTTCAATTCTTTTTTATTCCAACCAATATAAAAATCTGTAGATGAGTGTTGGATACTGCATCCTGACCAATCCAATTTACCGCCCGTAGTCATACATGAGCGAAATGTTGGACACATGACTGCAGAGTAACATGATTAGTCAAAACTTTGTTATAACTCTTTAACTAACTAGAATTATTTCGGCTTTTTTCACATTTTGAAGTAGAAACATTCGACGAATGATAAAGAAAACACATTTAAAGAATCTGCGGGAAAACGACAGTCTTAGTGAAACATTTTGTTTTGCACTGACCGCTGTGTCGTCAGTGTCACTGAAGTAAAATATACACAATAATCTTATATATCCTGGATATACTCATGCGTACTAATTTATGTTCAGTGTTATTGTTTTTTTAGCTCACCTGGCACAAAGTGCCAGAGTGAGCTATTAGGATCGCATTCCGTCCGTCGTACGTCCGTCTGTCCGTATGTCCACCATTTCCTTCAAACGACATCTCGTCTGAAACCACTGGGCCAATGTTGATGAGACTTTGCAGGGATATTCCTTGCATGAAGCTCTATCAAAGTTGTTCAAAGAATTCCATTCCATGCAGAACTCTGGTTGCTATGGCAACAAATAGGAAAAACTTTAAAAATCTTCTTCTCTGAAACCACAAGGCCTAGAGCTTAGATATTTGGCATGTAGCATTGTCTAGTGGACCTCTACCAAGATTGTTCAAATTATGACCCCCGGGTCAAAATTGACCCCGCGTGGGTGGGCACTTAGTTTTTGCATAGGCATATATAGGAAAAACTTTAAAAATCTTCTTCTCTGAAACCACAAGGCCTAGAGCTAATATATTTGGCATGTAGCATTGTCTAGTGGACCTCTACCAAGATTGTTCAAATTATGACCCCCAGGTCAAAATTGACCCCGTGAGGGTGGGCACTTAGTTTTTACATAGGCATATATAGGAAAAACTTTAAAAATCTTCTTCTCTGAAACCACAAGGCCTAGAGCTAAGATATTTGGCATGTAGCATTGTCTAGTGGACCTCTACCAAGATTGTTCAAATTATGAGCCCCGGGTCAAAATTGACCCCGCACCGGGGGTCACTTAGTTTTGCATAAGAATATATAGGAAAAACTTTAAAAATCTTCTTCTCTGAAACCAAAAGGCCTAGAGCTAAGATATTTAGCATGTAGCATTGGCTAGTGGACCTCTACCAAGATTGTTCAAATTATGAGCCCCGGATCAAAATTGACCCCGCACAGGGGGTCACTTAGTTTTACATAGGCTTATGTAGGAAAAACTTTAAAAATCTTCTTCTCTGAAACCAAAAGGCCTAGAGCTTAGATTTTTGGCATGTAGCATTGGCTAGTGAACCTCTTCGAAGATTGTTCAAATTATGACCCTCGGATCAAAATTGACCCCGCAACGGGGGTCACTTAGTTTTACATAGGCTTATATAGGGAAAACTTTAAAAATCTTTTTTTCTGAAACCACAAGGCCTAGAGCTTAGATATTTGGCATGTAGCATTGCCTAGTAGACCTCTTCAAAGTTTGTTCAAATTATGTCCCTGGGGTCAAAATTGACCTTGCCGGGAGGGGGGGGGGAATCATTTGTTTTACAAAGGCGTATATAGGAAAACTTATTTGGTATATAACATTATCTAGTGATCTTCCACCAGGCAAGTGGACTTGTACCAAGGTGAGCAATATAGGGCCATCTTGGCCCTCTTGTTTAAATGGCTATCCAAATAGTCATAACTATGATAATCATTAGTTTTAATCGTTATATGACATATGATTAACTCACACATGTTCGCGAGTTGGTAAAATCACAAGAAGCTCTCGGAAAGTCAACATTTAATATACATGTGTACATATATATGAGAACTTGGTAGAGTGCTAGTCTAACTATTTCGACTTCGAAGGCAAACCGATTTTATAGGCTGATATTTTCAAGTTGTTCACCTTCTAGTTACAAATATCAGATCTGTGAAAGGGGTCACATTGAAACGCCAAATTAATTAGGCTATTGGAGTGCTGCTGTACATGTCCAACCGATAGTACAGAGGGGGTCCGACATGTCTGACACGGGACTTTCTGCTGTCAGACAAGCGGCTTTTCTGTCCCGGGTCCCGGTTGTCCTTATTTTAGATCTATTTGCAGTATTGGGATAACATTTTAATCTTGCTTACTTTAAAAGTGCGCTGTTAATGTGTTTTATTTTTATTTGTATGCACATGTATTACCTCGTGGAGTAGCCTCAATATTTCGACTGCAAGACAGAAAAATTTTACAAACTGATATTACATCTAGTCTGCCTTTGCGAAGGGCGGCCATCGTATGTAGCGAAAAGCGCTTTCGTGCAATAAGTTGGGCTATTCGTTGAGGTACGCAATAACACTTCCATAGTCTATTTCATAAAGTTTTGGGAAAGTTTCATCAATTAGTGTACACCTGGCTCCTCCATTTACCAAATGGCACTTTAATATATACTTTATCCGATACTGCTTCTGTTATGACTTTAATTTTTTCTTTCCATGTTCGGAACATGACGTCAGAATCAAATAAAGACTGATCGTATGCGCCCCTATTTGACCTTTTCAATGAAAGAACGGAGGGGAGGAGTTAACCGATATCTACATTCTCTATTAATATTATCAGATTCGCCTTTGTGTGACGTCAGATTGTAATTGTATTGATTGCTAAAATAGGGAACGGGCAAAGCCAACTGCAACGCGTTGTACTACAGTATTGAAACTGCAAATACACACCATTCAGTGCTGTACAACAGTATTGAAACTGCAGATGTACACCATTCAGTGTTGTACTGCAGTATTGAAACTGCAAATATACACCATTCAGTGTTGTACAACAGTATTGAAACTGCAAATGTACACCATTCAGTGCTGTACAACAGTATTGAAACTGCAGATGTACACCATTCAGTGTTGTACAACAGTATTGAAACTGCAGATGTACACCATTCAGTGTTGTACAACAGTTTGAAACTGCATATGTACACCATTCAGTGTTGTACTGCAGTATTGAAACTGCAAATGTACAACATTCAGTGTACTTCAGTATTGAAACTGCAGATATACACCATTCAGTGCTGTACTACTGTATTGAAACAGCAAATGTACACCATTCAGTGTACTTCAGTATTGAAACTGCAGATATACACCATTCAGTGCTGTACTACAGTATTGAAACAGCAAATGTACACCATTCAGTGTTGTACAACAGTATTGAAACTGCAGATGTACAACATTCAGTGTACTTCAGTATTGAAACTACAGATATACACCATTCAGTGCTGTACTACAGTATTGAAACAGAAATGTACACCATTCAGTGTTGTACAACAGTATTGAAACAGCAAATGTACACCATTCAGTGTTGTACAACAGTATTGAAACAGCAAATGTACACCATTCAGTGTACTTCAGTATTGAAACTGCAGATATACACCTTCGTGCTGTACTACTGTATTGAAATGCAAATGTAATTGTGTACTTCAGTATTGAAACTGCAGATATACACCATTCAGTGCTGTACTACAGTATTGAAACAGCAAATGTACACCATTCAGTGTTGTACAACAGTATTGAAACTGCAGATGTACACCATTCAGTGTACTTCAGTATTGAAACTGCAGATATACACCATTCAGTGCTGTACACTTTGAAACAATGTACACCATTCAGTGTTGTACAACAGTATTGAAACAGCAAATGTACACCATTCAGTGTTGTACAACAGTATTGAAACAGCAAATGTACACCATTCAGTGTACTTCAGTATTGAAACTGCAGATATACACCATTCAGTGCTGTACTACTGTATTGAAACTGCAAATGTACAACATTCAGTGTACTTCAGTATTGAAACTGCAGATATACACCATTCAGTGTTGTACAACAGTATTGAAACAGTAATGTACACCATTCAGTGTTGTACAACAGTATTGAAACTGCAGATGTACACCATTCAGTGTACTTCAGTATTGAAACTACAGATATACACCATTCAGTGCTGTACAACAGTATTGAAACAGCAAATGTACACCATTCAGTGTTGTACAACAGTATTGAAACAGCAAATGTACACCATTCAGTGTTGTACAACAGTATTGAAACAGCAAATGTACACCATTCAGTGTACTTCAGTATTGAAACTGCAGATATACACCATTCAGTGCTGTACTACTGTATTGAAACTGCAAATGTACAACATTCAGTGTACTTCAGTATTGAAACTGCAGATATACACCATTCAGTGCTGTACTACAGTATTGAAACAGCAAATGTACACCATTCAGTGTTGTACAACAGTATTGAAACTGCAGATGTACAACATTCAGTGTACTTCAGTATTGAAACTACAGATATACACCATTCAGTGTTGTACAACAGTATTGAAACTGCAGATGTACACCATACTGTGCAATAGTACAAAACTCTCAAGGATATTATACATGTTGTCAAATTGCTTACTGGATCTTACTGAATCTTTTTGCTGTTTAAATATTAACTGTACCATCTTTGTCAGGTGACTGAAGCTGGATTTATTTTGGAATCTCTTGGTTTGTTGTGGATCTTTCTATATGAAAAACTTTATCATTGTTGCTTTTACATTTATTAGTGACTTTAATGTAATTCTGAACAAAAAAGCAATATATCTACAAAGCGAAAATAGTAAAGAAAACTTTGTAGTCTGCACCTGCTTGCGCATAAATCAAACCATAACTGTCTTCATCAGAATAAATGATGGTTTCTTGTTTATTTTTTGTCCAATGACTCAAGCTTATATATATATTACTTATATAAAACATTATCCGGTCTGGAATTATTGCTTATCAATATGTGTTACATGTGTCATACTTATCTATATGCTTGTAACCGTTTGTAAATATGCTATTAATAAAACCATGTGAAAATATTATGTAATGTTATGAACTTGTTATGTCACAGTGGGTCTTTTATTTAAATATTTGTGACTAAGTTTTTTATACTTTAGTAATTTATTAAGGCATGTTAGTACTTTATGTTAATAAATGTCATTTCATCAGAGGGGAAAATGTCCTCATTTTTTATTTCGCAATAATATGGCATCCCATAGTAAGGGGTTACTTCCTTTCACGTAAATGTTTGAAATAAAACATGTTATACGTCAGTGTTGAATCTTTAACATCCATTATTTACTTGTAACAGTTCTAATGCTTTTCTTCACATGTTGTTGCTACTAAATTTTTTTTTGTTCATTTCGCTGCTAAATTGCCCAATTTTTTGTCAATTTAGGAAAGAAAGTAGTCATTTACCAGATGTTCCTTCAGTTAAGGTCCTTTTTTCGTGTGCGTGAGATATTTTTTATTGGTATGTAGGTTAAAGACAAGACTCATGAGTTTAAAGAATTTGGTCCAGGTCGAGACTGAGTCATTGCAAGAGTTCTTGTGAATTGTAAGACTTGAACAGTAATATGTGTATAGTATATCCATTTAGTAGGTCATTAATAAAAACATCCCAGCCATACAATAGAATTCACTTGTTGCAGAATTGAAATTGTGTCAGCTTAATAAAGGGAGACAACCCCAATCACATAGCTGTGGTGATAAGCTATCGGTGCCAGCGACTTTAAAATTGTTGATGATACCAGACCCCAAACTAACTTCAATGAAGGTGATCATAGAACTGAGTCCTGTAACTCTTGTATGAACTGTGTCAAGATTTTGCCCAATATTGGCCTTGGAAAATATGGCATAAAGTTTTCATGCGTATTGCTATCTTCTGAATTATTGCAACTCCTAATGGATTCAATCCCCTTCCATACCCAAAACCTACCTTTGTTTAGGCAGTAGCTATAAATATATCTGTCCTATCACTTTCACATTTTCCTAAATTAATTGTACAATAAACAGTATTTTCCACTAATCTTCAGCCATATATACCTAAATTTTTACAATTGAATCTTCCGTCTTCAATTTTTGGCAAGTCTATTTCTTTAAATAGGGGTGCTTCTACAGAATTGTGATCCAAAAAGCTATATAACAACTTAAATCTTAATTAGGTGACATTGCATGTGTCGCCTGCTTTAGAGTGTAGCCATTTGAACAGTACTAGTATATGCTTACACCATAGCTCATACATAATGCCAACTTCATATAGTTCATGAAATTTGCAAGTAAGTAAGAAAAAATGAAACAGAGCGTCTGACATTTATACTTTGTCGGGAGATAAAAATCTTCATTGGTTTTTGTCAAACTATCTTTAGATGTTATATTGATAGTTATATTCATTTGATAAAGAGCGAGGAAGTGGGGGTGAAAGTTTTGCTAAGGGATTGTATCATAAATCAGATAATGACTATGTTTTGCAAATGCAGAAATGATGTTGTAATTATATTTAAAAAGAGAAAGATTTTCTGTGATTATTTTGCAAGCAAATTTGCTGCGGGATAAACTGAACCGTTTCTTGATAATTCTACACGTTAAAGTAATGTACATTGTAAATTGTATCTAGATTGTGAAGGCAGTTTGTGAACATGTCGGGTGATTCTGAACACAATGGAGGGTAAATCTGAACACTTCTTAATTTTCTAAAAGGACGATCCTAAACCAAAGAATGCTTAGATTAATAATTCACTTATTGTATTAATTCTTTTTCTATACAGATATAAACAGGAATTTAAGTAAAATTAGGAAGCAGTTCATTCTTTATTTAGTTACCAACCATTCCAATATATGCCAGCTTATATTTAGCTATCTGTGCACAACATTGTCTTGCCTCTATGAAAGCACTGGGTAAGGTAACCCCATTACATGAATTTCAAAACGATCGTGTAGTACAAATCATATAGTAAAGAATTTTAATTTAACCTTTAACCTCCATAGGCTTAACATGGGTTATTGCTTTGAAGCTCTTGCTTAGACTTTTAAATTTCTCTTCTGTCTCTTAAATTTGTATCACTCGATCAGTTTGAAATTCATGTAAAGGAAATATTCACAAATGCAAGACATGGTAGCTTTCGTGCACAGATAGCTAAAAATAAGCTGGCATATATTGGAAGGGTTGATTTCAACGCGTTGCAGTTGGCTTTGCCCTTTCCCTATTTCAGCAATCAATACAATTACAATCTTACGTCACACAAAGGTGAATCTGAAACTATTTATAGAGCATGTATATATCGGTTAACTCCTCCCCTCCGTTCTTTCACTGAAAAGGCCAAATAGGGGCGCAGGGGAGTTTTTTTTTTTTTTTTTTTTCCCCTCAGTCTGAAAAGAAAAAATTAAGGTCATAACAGAAGCGGTGCGTAAGTTATATTCTAACGCAGTCCGATGTAACGTCGTTTCGATTGGTCGTCTTTATTTGATTCGCAAAATTCAAACGGCGTTTTAATCACGTTTCGAACATTGAAGGGAAAGGGATAATATTTAGTGATTTTGATTTATTTGACGTATATAATGGTCACATTTTAACAGCTCGCAACGCCCGTTAAAAATTTGCTACAAAAAGACCGGCAAATATCAAAAGTAAAAAAGTTATTCCTATATTAAAGTGCCAATTGGTAAATGGAGGAGCCAGGTGTACACTAATTGATGAAACTTTCCCAAAACTTTATGAAATAGACTATGGAAGGTTTATTGGTTACCTCAACGAATAGCCCAACTAATTGGACGCAAGAGCTTTTTGCTACATACGATGGCCGCCATTCTCAAAGGCAGACTAGATGTAATATCAGTTTGTAAAATTTGTCTGTCTTGCAGTCGAAATATTGAGGCTACTCCACGAGGTAATACATGTACATACAAATAAAAATAAAACACATTAAATTATTGATAATTTCATAAATTTAGTTACTTTCATTGACATTTTGTTTGAATGCCACTTTTGCAAACAAAATTGACAAGGCGAGTTGAGAAACAGACTGAAAAACGCATTTTATGAAAAATGCATCACAATATATTTTTGTTCACCAGACGTCATTATGAATTATGTGGATAACATGTTACTGCAATGGAATTCCGACGTATAAAGTTCCGCGAACATAATTTACATGTATACTAATTCATAAACTTATGGTCTAAACTTATAATAAATGCAATGATACCGTAGCTCAATCGCTGTGATTAAAGAAGGTCTCTTTTAAAAGAGTATATATTAATCAACATTTTAAATAAAACACAAAATCTATATAATTTCTCTCGAAGTCACTCCAAAATACGCGAAGAAACCTATATTTAACAGTATAAAATACTGTTTGTCACTTGCATTAAAATACATACGTGAAGTTTACCATGCAGGTTTTTGGGCGGAGCAAATTGACGACGTGAGAAAGAAGCTGGACGCTCGCACCTAAATGTCCTTGAATGGGGAGGAGTTAACCAATAAACTAGCTCTAATAATAGTTTCAAAATCGTGCTTTGAGTGACGTAAGATTATAACTGTATTGATTGCCAAGGTAGCGTACGGGCAAACCCAACTGCAATGCGTTGTATCAAACAAAGAAGGAAAAGGGCATATGGTGCATTGAAAGTGTTGTTTATTATGTATACACTAACAGTATTTAACATGAAGACAGTTTTAAAACAATTATGTTTACTGACATTAGTTTAATACATTAATAAATATCATGTTAGGAAGATGAATCAAGCATTTGTTCACATATACCCTCCTTACAAAAATTTATGTTGGGTGTTTCTGAACATTATATAAATAGGCATTAAACACACCAAGGGATGTAATCATGTAGTTATGTTGAAGAGTAAGATACAGAAATCCTAATTTATAGAAAGTACATGATGCAGAATCTTAGCTGGTAATATGCTGAATATTCCAAATGTGTTTAATTCAAGTAAAAAGTTCGGTCATTTTTTTCACAAAAAAATCCGACTCACTCTGAAGAGCATGTGCCTTCCTGTACAACGGAGGTGATAAAGAGCATAGTTGATAATACTGAAGTGTTCATAAACTGCCTCATATTCACAAATACCCGAACCCACTCTATGTGTAGGGTGACTGTTGTGGCAACTTGGTGTAAGCTGTCCATCTGTCAGTACGTCCATCTGTTACTCATATTCAGCTCTACTGGACTCTGTCATGATCACTGTTTGTCTGCCGTCCATCCGTTACCTTTGCCTTGATAACACTCTACAGGTCATTGTGACAGTTTTCATTGACTTTCAAGAAAATTGAGCAGCAGTTTGCCTTGCTTGCAACTTGTAGAGGATCACTATTGTTTTTGGAGTCAGCAGGTCAAAGGTCAAGTTCACAGTGAGCTAAACTTTGAAAATCATTTCCGCTCAATATCCTGATATCTTTATCACCCACAGTCTTCAAACTTAATAGGATGATTTGTTTTACTGAGAAGTTGATCCCTACTGTTTTTGGGGTCAATGGGCTAAAGGTCAAGGTCACAGTGATCTTCATAAGCTTTTCCTTGAGACCACTTTACAGGTTAATTTCATGAAGCTTGTTTAAAAGGTTACCTCAGGGCTCAGTGGGTAAAATGTCAACCTCACAGTGACTTGAACTTGGAAAATTATTCCAGCTCAAATATCTTGAGAACTACATGATCCACATGCTTCAAACTTCATAGGGTGATTTGTTTTAATAAATATACAATCCCTACTGTTATTGGGATGTCTGGGTCAAATGTCAAGGTCACAGTGACCTTCATTAGCTTTTCCTTGATGAAAATCTGCAGGTTACAATTCTCATTTAACTTTCATGAAACTTGCTCAGAAGGTTGCATGCAACCTGTACATGATCCCTTTTGTTGTTGGAGCCAGTGGATTGAAGGTCAAGGTCACTATGACCTGAACTTTGAAAATCATTTTCCTCTCAATATTTTGAGATCTATATCGACAACCTTACTGAGCAGGTGTTCCCTACTGTTCTAGGGTCAGTGGGTCAAAGGTCAAGGTCACAGTGACCTTCATCAGCTTTTCCTACATGTCATCATTTTCCTTTGACTTTCATGAAATTTGCTCAGAAGGTTCAGATGATCCCTTTTGTTGTTGGGATCAGAGGGTCAAAAGTCAAGGGCAAAGTGACTCAAACTCAACTAGAGATCCATATGACCCACAGTCTGACTGAGGGGAAAACCAAATGTGCTACAGCCAATTATTCCTAAACTATGATAACAGGTAACATTTTCCAAAATGGTTTCACAAAACTTACTCAGAGCTGTCCAGTAGAGCAATACTGGCACTTATGGGCCTCTTGTCTTCAATTAACAATATCTCCTCTGCCGGGCTGCTGATACTAATGAATTCTAACCTTAAGAATTTTTGTTATTACAATGCAAAGTAAAAACTTTTAAAACTCTTCATCACCAAATGTCTATTAAGTGTGTAGCATGTATTAAGTTTCAAATAAAATCTTGAACCTGGGGTGAAAGTTGACCCCATCTGAGGGATCTTTTATTTTTCATTGACTTGTAACTTGAAAACTTTTAAGACTTTTCTTCTCAAGTTTCAGAGAAATACTTCTTGACAGGGTAAAGATGGGTCAATTTCCAGTATACTTATGAAGAAACAAATTTGCATTGGAACTCATGTGAAAAATATTGAGGCATAACGGCCATCATGTGTACAATTCAGGTCAAAGCCAAGCCTTCATCATTTAGTTAACCTTTATTCTGCAAAATTTCTAAAATGGACTCAGTACCATTTTTGGTAAAAGGGGTATCCAATGAAAATAAAATTTATTGACTTAACAGTGAACAGTGCAGATCATGACAATACTGTAGAATAGAATAAGAAAAGAATAGAATAGAATAGAATATTCACAAATACAGCATAAAACAAGGTTATAATGTAAAGAAGGCGTTAGATAAACAATTAAATTAAGGTTGATCATAATCTGCACTGGTCTTAAAGGTAGATTCACTTATCATCGCCTACAGAGTGAGGGTGAAGAATCTCTTTAAGTTGAAAACGTTTATGACTGCAGATAAAGTTCCGGTTCAACTTTGAAGCTGCAGGAAGATTAAGTAACATTGATAACACACAATCAAGTTTATTTTCAAAGGCCTGCAGGCTGTTTGTATAGTTTATAGATGCTTGATTCTACTTACTGCTACTTCCTTAGTGCCATTTTTTATTATTTTGCAACAGACGTGTAACCTATCGCTGGATTTTCATGCAATAATTGTTTTTATTATGATCGTTAAGATTTTGCACTTTGGGCAATACCTAATAGTGTTTTAGGATCATTTTTTTCTCCAACGGTACTTTGTAGTAAAACTGCAAGCACAGCAAATTCCAAGATCTTGCTTTATAAAATTCCCCATGCTTGATTAATTAATTAGTTTTGCTATATTATAAAGTCTTGAAATCTCAAAGGATAATCAGGTGGTGGTTATGGTGTTTCGCAAATGTTCTTTTAGCCTAGAGGTTTTCAATTTGTAATCATGATTACTAGTTTTAGTCGCTTTAATGACTTTCTCATGAATACAAATTTGAAGTGATTGCATTTTGTGTTTTGCAAATGTTGCAAACTGTTTTTGCTAACCTAAGCTGAAAGTTGTGACCGTAATAGATTTGTCACGCAGTTTATCACCACATACAAATCTGTTACTTAAGTGAATCTGCTTCTATCATAGTTTTTGTTTGGGTTTTTGTATTTAGATCATCTGGTTTGCCAGGGTGAGCTTATCTAATTGATGATTGTCCATCGTCCATCAACATTTTGATTCAAACAACTGGACCAATGTTGATGAAACTATGCAGGAATGTTCCTTGCATAGAGCTCTACCAAAAGTGTTCAAAGAATTCCATTCCATGCAGAAGTCGGGTTGCTATGGCAAAAAAAAGGAAAAACTTTAAAAATCTTCTTCTCTGAAACCATAAGGCCTAGAGCTGAGATATTTGGCATTTAGTATTGTCAAGTGGACCTCTACCAGGTTGTTCAAATTATGGCCCCCTGGTCAAAATTGACCCTGCCTGGGGGTCACTTGGTTTTACATGGTCTTACATAGGAAAAACTTTAAAAATCTTCTTCTCTGAAACCACAGGGCCTAGAGCTGAGATATTTGGAATGTAGCATTTCCTAGTGGACCTCTACCAAGTTTGTTCAAATCATGACCCCTGGGTCAAAACTGACCCAGCCTGGGGGTCTCTTGATTTTTACATAGGAAAAGCTTTAAATGTCTTCTTCTCTGAAATCACAAGGCCTAGAACTTAGATATTAGCATGTAGCATTGCCTTGTGGACCTTTACCAAGATTGTTCAAATCATGACCCCTGGTTGAAAATTTATCCTTCCCGGGAACGTGGGGGGGGGGGGGGCTCACTTGATCTATGAATTATGTTGAAGTCATGAACCCTTGTATCATTGGCAATTGATATACATGTGAGCGATATATAGGGCCATCTTGGCCCTGTTGTTTTATGTGCCTTAAAATAGAAAAAAAGCCACACATGAAGATGTCTGTTATGTTGATGGTCTGTCTATGTATGTGTGTTTGTCCTTCTGTGATTGTATCTGTTTCAGTCTGTCTGTCTGTCAGTGTAGTTTTCCCTGATTTAGTTAACCTTTATCCTGCTTTTGACTGTTGATTTTTTTTTTTGACAAGTGGAGATCATGTCTGAACATTTTGATTTTGCCCATTTTACCTTTAATTTGCTTAATTTCAATTAAAAAGAATAACCCTCCAGCTGAAATTGTAGGGGTAAATTTGAAGATTTTTGCAATCTGCAAGGGAATCTCTACATCTGTGTCAATATAAAGACATAATGATTTCATATCTTTGCAACTTACATAAAAAATAAATTCTTGTTGTATTTACAGGTATCTAGTCTATTTATAGAATAAATGACTTTCTTGTCATCAGTCAGCAACTGATGATGTCACTTCCTCCCAATTTAAAAGAATATTTTTCTTGATGCAATCATGGGTACCCAGTCTGCTCAAATGATGAATGAAATCGTTGTTATTAGAAAAAAAGACAATGTATGACACTTGTCATAATTACAAAAACATATTGAAAACCTTCCCTGTCACTTTACTAACAAAAGTATGATATGCAGCATAAAATTGATAACTGTCAAAATTTCCAATTGCCAATGAAGCTGAGTCTGATCATAATCACATAATGTTTTGAAGTTTTGGCTAGTCATATAATCTGATCGTCACAAATTTTGTTGTTGTTGTAGTTGTAACGACTGTTCCATGTGTATTTAGGTCATAGATCCTAGGGCAAAACCTGTGCAAGATCACTATCCTCCATAAGAAACTGCCAACTTTCTCACATAAAGAGACATGGTTGATAGCAGGGCTCAAACCCATGACCCTCAATGAGACTGGTTACAATGACTTTAAGCCAGCGACTTAAACAACTCATACCTCAGAGCTGGACCACAACTTTTGTTGTTATTACGTTGGGTTATATTGCTTTTCACATGTCCAGTTGATTGGTCAGGCTGCTCATACACAAACAGTGTCTGATTTAAGACTGAAGAACAGTTGACCCCAGGATTGTCAAACTTAGTAGGCAGGTTGGTCATGACCACCACATGACCTCTAGTTTTAGGTCAGTAGGTCAGAGATAAAGGTTATGGTAACATTTAATTGAGCAGAGTTGGCAGTTTAGTTATGACCACTAGATGACTCCTAATGATTTTGAGGTCAATAGGTTAAAGGTCAAAGTCTTGGACGACCTTCAGTTAAACACTTGTTTCTGGTCAATAACTGAAGAAATGTTAGGCATAGGATCCTCAAATTCAGTAGGCATGTTGGTCTTAACAAGTTGATCACCTATACTAAATTTTAGGTCAGAATGATAGCCTATGGTCAACGCCATGTTAAAAAAAAACTAAAAAAACAGTTTCCAATTAAGTTATCAATTAACAACTTAACAGTAGCATCTGTGTCTTTCAGACAGTTTTTCTTGTTATTGTTTGGTGTTTTATGCCTGCATGTAATGGGCATTTAGTTCATTTTTCCCCAGGGCTCCTGATAATTTTTAACAGGAAAATGTTCTATTCCATCATTGATAACTAACAATTTCCCACTTGAAATAAAGGTGGAAGATTAAAGAAACAGATTAAAATATAAGTTCATACTGTATGTACTGAAATATTTGCAGTGGTCGACTGCGTATGCTAGTTAAATGGGGAAAACTTCAAAAATCTTGTCTAAAGCCGCAAGAGCCAGAGTTTGGATATTTTAAATGTAGGATTTGTTACTGGACCTCTATGAAAAGATTGTTCAAATCTTGACCCATAGGTGAAAATTGACCCTTTCAGCAACACAGTTATTACCAATTGTAGTCAGGTGAATGATATAGTGGAATCTTGGCCCTCTTGTTTACACCTGTTCTTACACCTGTTTCTACACAACTCTCTCAAAAAATTTTCCAAAAAACCCCCCCCCCCCCAAAAAAAAAAATTTTCCCCCCCCCCCCCCCCCCCCCCCCCCCCCCAAAAAAAAAAAAAAATAAAAACCCCCCCCCCCCCCCCCCCCCCCCCCCCCCCCCCCCCCCCCCCCCCCCCCCCCCCCCCCCCCTCCCAAAAAAAAAAACAAAAAAACCCCCCCCCACCCCAAAAAAAAAAAAAAAAAAAAAAAAAAAAAAAAAAAAAAAATTTTTTTTTTTTTTTTTTTATATTTAAAAAAAAACCCCACCCCAAAAAAAAAAAAAAAAAAAAAAAAAAAAACCCCCCCCCCCCCCCCCCCCCCCCCCCCCCCCCCCAAAACCCCCCCCTGCATTCTGATTATTGTGTCTCCGAAAATTAAAAAATGTGCAATGTATCCAAAATCTGAAGAAATGCTGCGCAAAAATTTTGGCTCACTAATTCAAATGCCTTTACAGCAATGGAACAAGTGGTTGGGTTGGGAGTGTCCTGCATATTTGTGGAGTTCTGTGGTTTTGCAGACTGTGTATCAGGAAGGGAATCATTATTACATTCACAAGAAAGCACTAAGTGTAACCCTTGTCATACTGGAAATGAAGTTAAATATGATGAGAGAGGTATGTAAGGGATGGGTGCTTATAAGCAAATTGGGCTGAGGTTTCCTTTCTCAGAGAGAAGAAATTTGCTCTGGATTTTCGTTTTTAAATATTGGAGAAAAGTTTAAACATTTTGTATCTTTATAGGACCGTCGAGGTATGATTACCATCAGCCATTCTGACATGAATGTCTATTTGAAGATTTCAAAATGACAGTTATAGTATCCTTCCAGAATATGACTTTGTATATTACAGGCACCGTGGCATAGTTTCGTTTATTCATTATAACCTGTGTTAGAGCAGGTTGCCTTATTTTCTGCTAAACCACATGTACGTGTCTGATTAAATTGCCATTTTCAGAACATTTCCAGTACTGAAAAGCAATTTGGATATCAAATAACAGTTAGGAAATAGATATACAGGTAACCATTTTGCTGGTGTGTTATGTTTCTTTCAAGGGACTGTGACAATAATGATTTTACAGTAAATTACATCTTCCGACCAGTTAAGCTGAGGATTGTGACATTCATTATACCCCCGAAACGAAGTTGGGGGGGGTATATAGGAGTCACCCGGTGGTTGGTCGGTCGGTCGGTCAGGCGGTCTGTTGCATTTTCCTTGTCCGGAGCATAACTTGAAAACCACTAGTTGGAATTCAATACAACTTCATACAATGGTCAAGCACATTGAGAGGAAGTGCAGTGCACAAGAACCATAACTCCATCTTGACTAATTACAGAGTTATTGCCCTTTGTTACTTTTCCTTGTCCGGAGCATTACTTGAAAACTACCAGTTAGAATTCACTACAACTTCATACAATGGTCTAGCACAATGAGAGGAAGTGCAGTGTACAGGAACCATAACTCAATCTTGACTAATTACAGAGTTATTGCCCATTTTTACTCTTCCTTGTCGCAGAGCATAACTTGAAAAATACTGGTTTGAATGCAATACAACTTCATACAATGGTCCAGCACAATGAGAGGAATTGCAGTGTACCATAACTTTATCTTGACTATTTACAGAGTTATTACCAGGATCAATATCTCTATTTTAGTTGTTTTTTTGCAAAGTATTCTGTTACTACGAACTTCCTCAGTTTATAAAGCAGTCTTTCGGGGGTATTAATCACATTTAGTGATAGCTGTAGTTCTCTTTCCTTATATAAAGTTGTAAGGGGACAGCTTGTCTATTTGTCTATCCATTCATCTGTCTGAAGACACAATCTTGTGCACGCTTCATGTTCAAAACCCCTGGCCGGAATGGATTGAAACTTCACAGGAGTGATTGGTACCAAACATAGTTGTGCATGCTCTCGGCAGGTTTCGTTCAGATTATTTTTCTTAGAGTTATGGCCCTTTGTTTTTTAGCTGACTTGAGAAAGTGCTCTTGGTGAGCTATTATAACTTCGTGTTGTCTATCGTCAGCTGTCCATCATCAACAATTGCTTTAAACGACATCTGTTCGTTAACCACTTGGCCAATTTCAGCCAAACATCACAGGATTGTTGCTAGATGGTTCTCTACCAAAAGCTCTCAAACTGCACAAAATGGCCAACAGAGCTAAAACTAGAAAATCCTTTAAATGACATCCCCTCTTTAACCACCCTCCCAGTTTCAACAAATCTTCACAGGAGTGTTTTTTGGATGGTCCTCTACCAAATTTTCTCAAACAGTTCATCTGACCACAAGAGCTAAATAGAAAAACCTTTAAACGATATCTCCTTAACCACTGGGCTAGTTTCAACCAAACCTGGATGGTCTTCTACCAAAACTACTTACAGAACTCTGCTCCAGTGCACTAATGTTATCTTTATCATCAGGAATTATGCAGATATGATTATGTATTGCAAATGTTATCTCTAAAGTCTGCGATTATTATGATAGGGCCGTCAGGGTCCTCTTGTTTCAACACAGTGTACATAGAGATTTTGCGTGCATTTCAACTCCATAACCCCTGGCCAGAAATAAATGTAACTTGACAAGAGTGATTGGTAGCATGCTCTCAGCACCTTTTTTTCTGATAATTTTAACAGAGTTATGGCCCTTTGTGTTTCTTTTTCATAACAGTGTGCATTGAGAATTTTATGCGTACTTCATCTGCCAAAATTAAATGAAACTTTGTAGGATAGATTGGTATATGTACCAAGCCTAGTTGTGCATGCCGTTGGCTGATTTTGTTCGGATTGCTTTTTCACTCTCGGATGATTTTCTACAGTATTCCCTCACAATCACCACCAGGAATTTATGGAAAATATTACACTAATTAGGTCAGTTACATTGAATCTCACATTTCTTCTGCAATCATAACAAAACCTGGACCTCGTGGCTGTACAGGTAAACCCAGCAAACAGCCAGTGTGCACAAAGTTATCATACTTTATCAGTAGAGAAAAAAAGAGGCAAATGATAAGATGTGCTATTATTATGCTGACCCTGTATGGTTACTTTCATTTCTACAAACCGTACAGGAATGGTTCGACCACAAAAATAATAAATTTCGAGGGTTAACTGCAAAACTGCAGTATCTTGTATGAAATGAAAAAGGTCTAACAACAGTATTGCTGTCAACCCTCAATTAATGGTCAACAGGATTTTCTTATAGAGATGCATGCCATCTTTAGAGAGATGTTAAAACTAGAAAACATCATAAGTGCTTTAAAATGCTTTATTGTTGAAAGAGCAAGCAGCATTGAAATATTAAATACTTGTGTGTATAATAATGTAAATAACACATCGCAGCATGTCATTATTGTAATATCAAACACATGTAAATAACATATTATGTGTACAATGTGTAAATAAAACATGGCACTGAGGCATTATTGTAATATCAAACACGTTTGTGTGTAATACATGTAACTTAATAACACATGGCACTTTAGCATAATGTACAATCAAACACTTGCGTGTACTTTCTAAAAAACACATGTCATTGAGGCATTTTTGTGATATCAAACATTCTTGTGTGTAATTAAGGTATAACACATGGCACTTAGGCATTATTGTAATAGCACTCACTTGTGTGTGTAATACCTAAATAACATGTGGCACTTAGGCATTATTGTAATATCACTCGCTTGTGTGTGTAATACCTAAATAACATGTGGCACTTAGGCATTATTGTAATAGCACTCACTTGTGTGTGTAATACCTAAATAACATGTGGCACTTAGGCATTATTGTAATATCACTCGCTTGTGTGTGTAATACCTAAATAACACATGACACTAAGGCATTCTTGTAATATCAAACATTTGTCTGTGTTATATCTAAATAACACATGACACTAAGGCATTCTTGTAATATCAAACATTTGTCTGTGTTATATCTAAATAACACATGACACTAAGGCATTCTTTGTAATATCAAACATTTGTGTGTGTTATATCTAAATAACACATGACACTAAGGCATTCTTGTAATATCAAACATTTGTGTGTGTTATATCTAAATAACACATGACACTAAGGCATTCTTGTAATATCAAACATTTGTGTGTGTTATATCTAAATAACACATGACACTAAGGCATTCTTGTAATATCTAACATTTGTGTGTGTTATATCTAAATAACACATGACACTAAGGCATTATTGTAATATCAAACATTTGTGTGTGTAGGTTATACCTAAATAAATCATAGCACTTTAGCATTATTGTCATATCAAACATTTGTGTGTGTTATATCTAAATAGCACATGGCACTAAGACATTATTGTCATATCAAACATTTGTGTGTGTATAATACCTAAATAGCACATGGCACTAAGACATTATTGTCATATCAAACATTTGTGTGTATAATACCTAAATAACACATAGCACTTTAGCATTATTGTAATATCAAACATTTGTGTGTGTATAATACCTAAATAACACTCAGTATTTTAGCATTATGGTAATATCAAATATTTGTGTGTGTAGGTTATACCTAAATAACACATAGCACTTTAGCATTATTGTCATATCAAACACTTGTGTGTGTATAATACCTAAATAGCACATGGCACTAAGACATTATTGTTTATAACACACCCTTAGGAGGACGTACCACATAATGATATGGCATACAGACAATGCATTACAATGTATCAAAAATAAAGCACAATAAAAATTGCTCTGGAAACAAGAGATGTCGGTCTTAAGTGAGGGACGTCCCCAAAGTGGTGTCTCACAGTCTGTGACCTTGACCTTCAAGGTTTAGACCCAGTATTTGCAAAGGACACTTTATCTCCATGTGTTGAACATTAAAAAATTCTTCAAATATAGCAGTTACAATCCAGACATGGATATGTGCATATATGTACAGGATTCTCAAACCTCGGAGTGTGACCTTGACTTTCAAAGTGAGGTTGCAGGACTTAGGTAGGAATGCAAATGATTTTTATTTATCATGCATTCTTATACATAGTTATTAGAAATGGGGTTTAAATAAGTAATATAAAAGCAGAAAACTAATAACATTAATTTATGCCATTGACTTTTAACATTTTCCTACTTGGCATTTATAAGTTTTCAAAGTATCCCAGCAGAATTTAATGAAAATGACATGTGATACATAGAGTACTGTTTGTGGGAATAATTATGTAATTTCAAAGAGCATACAATTTTCATTCAGCACGCCCTTAAACAATAATAGTACTGTCTAAATTAAAAAACTTGACAAGCTATTTTAGAAATTTAGCATGGTCAGGAAAAATTCATGAAAATAGCGAAAATTAAATCATCATGTATTGTCCTATGTACAGTATTTGTACTGTTGAATCATGGGATACATTCAAAATGTAATAGCTGTTGAATCATGGGATACATTCAAAATGTAATAGCTGTTGAATCATGGGATACATTCAAAATGTAATAGCTGCTTTGAGCATTCTCAGGATTGTCTTAATTTCTTTTTTTCTCTTTCTTTACATTGTCAGTGTCATCTACATCATTTGTGCTTTGAAACTCTATATTACTTGGTGCTATCCTGCTAGGACGTATTTTCATTTCAACTCGCGCTAACTGTTCATGTTTCCAGTCATTCCAAGATATTCCGCGATACCTCACTTTTGATATGTTATAGTAGGGTCCAGTGAGAAATGAATACCAACAGTTGTTGAACCACCATCCTGCCATCCATTCCCGCGCACAGTTGTACCCTTGGTACTGATCATTGTCCCGATCTGGCGTGCTAAACATTACGCGATCGTGCGATTTCATTGAATCCCGCGCACTTCCTTCGTAAGCGTGGATATAGAGACGATAATTATCACGTTCACCATCTATCCGGAATGTTTTGTACAAGGCATAAACACGATTTCCGGAAAAGTCCCACAGGTCTATGCGAAGCTCATAATGTCTTTGGTTACTGAGAAGGAATATGTTGTCGTTTCCTAAATAGTATTCATTAACTACATTACCGAATCCATGTTTATAGTCATCCCAGAGGCGTTTAAAGTCAACTTCTCCATTTTGGCGCTTCATGATTAGAAGCCAGCCTCCAAGTGTCGTGTCCATGTCGCACCAGACTGGTATGGGACAAGGAGCGTAAGACGGGGTCACGTAATACACACCGGATACTTTGTGACGTTTGAACACATCCGAACAATCTGAAATATAAATGACATATTTCATTAATGCCTAAATGAATGATATGTATCCTTGACTCTGCTAGCATCAAGTGAATCTGACATTGCAACCAGTGCAGCTTAAGGTCAGCCTACACGTCAATGTAACATACTTTAACATGATTGATATTGTTTGCTATATATTCAGTCAGTAAATTTTCAGTAAAGGCATTGAACAATAAAATTAATGTTACCTATATTTTGGACCATTTAGACTTATTGCTGTGTTTTAGTGTAGTTATCATGATTAATAAGCCGTACTAAAGGGAGTGCAGCTTTAGGCTGTAGTTTTGTAACCGTGAAGAATCTTACATCTGTGCTCCACCTGTTACTATGGAGCTGTAAGCTGGTCACTTTGCTTTGTTTTTTTTCGACTTTTAAATCACAAAATTCTGTGTGTTTACTACCTTAAATAAGTAAGTTTACACATAGCACATTTGATCACTGTTAGCTGGGGTTATGGTAGAAGAGTTGTTAATCGAGGAAGTATGACGTGTTGATATACGTGTGCATTTCAATGCAGAAAATGCATGTAGAACATAGACATGACAACATTCTTTAATATAATACTTTGAAGAGCATCTTAAAAGCTTTTTGCTTGCTGTCACAGTATTTCCAGCTGATTTATGTATAATTTGAGTTTATAAATTGAATACATTTATTTTTTACAAGTCATTAAGAATTTACCATCATGCATAACAAGTAGTTATACTGAATGGTTGTGGGGATAGATTATAACAACATTGAGCATGATGAACTCCTGGTGAAGTTGGGTTTTTAGGATCGCATTCTGTCCGGCGTCCGTCTGTCCATCCGTCCACCATTTCCTTCAAACAACATCTTCTCTGAAACCACTGGGCCAATGTTGATGAAATTTGCAGGGATGTGCCTTGCATGAAGCTCTATCAAAGTTGTTCAAAGAAATCAATTCCATGCAGAGCTCTGGTTACTATGGCAACAAATAGGAAAAACTTTAAAAATCTTCTTCTCTGAAACCACAAGGCATGTAGCATTGTCTAGTGGACCTCTACCAAGCTTGTTCAAATCATGACCCCTGGGTCAAAAATGACCCTGCGTGGGTGGTCACTTAGTTTTGCATAGGCTAGTATATAGGAAAAACTTTTAAAATCTTCTCTGAAACCACAAGGCCTAGATCTTAGATATTTGGCATGTAGCATTGGCTAGTGGACCTCTACCAAGATTGTTCAAATTATGACCCCCAGATCAAAATTGACCTCGCACGGGGGGTCACTTTATAGGACCTCTACCAAGTTTGTTCAAATCATGACCCCTGGGTCAAAACTGACCCAGCCTGGGGGTCTCTTGATTTTTACAAAGGAAAAGCTTAAAATGTTTTCTTCTCTTAAACCACAAGGCCTAGAACTTAGATATTTGGCATGAAGCATTGTTTATTGGACCTCTACCAAGATTGTTCAAATTATGACCCCCGGGTCAAAATTGACCCCGCACAGGGGGGTCACTTAGTTTTACATAGGCTTATATAGGAAAAACTTTTAAAATCTTCTTCTCTGAAACCACAAGGCCTAGAGCTTAGATACTTGGCATGTAGCATTGCCTAGTAGACCTCTTCAAAGTTTGTTCAAATTATGCCCTTGGGGTCAAAATTGGCCTTTCCCGGGGACGGGCGGGGGGGGGGGTGGAGGTCATTTGTTTTACAAAGATGTATATAGGAAAACCTATTTGGTATATAACATTGTCTAGTGATCTTCCATCAGGCAAGTGGACTAGTACTAACGTGAGCGATATAGGGCTATCTTGGCCCTCTTGTTTATCATGCGTTTTTTATTTTTCGTTATTTTTGTGAATGAAGCACTTATAACTCATCGCTAAAATGGTAAACAAACAAACAATGATCATAATGAAATAGTGCTCGCTTGCAAATTTAAAAACATGTGAATAAATAGAAATTTTGAAAATCGCAAAATAAACAACTCAGGAATATAAAGACTTTTACAGATACAATTCTGCTCACATTCACCTTGTGAACAGGCCTCGTGAAAATTGGTCAGAATGTCATGAAAATTGGTCAGAATGTTAGGGCTGATTTTCTGTAAAGCAGTGAGTAAAGTATCATTAGATTTTGCCAAGAAGACTTAAAGGTGTTTTGATTTCTATTGGTACTGTACCCAGGATGCAAAATGCAAAATTTTTTCTGAACGATCACAATTTTTTACTAGGATTCGACTCACTTCTGCTAAGTTTTACTAAAACATATCTAGCTGCTTATGAGAACGAGGTAAAATTTAGTTAGTAACTTCACAGAGTTACTGTATGTAGATACCTGTTTGGTGACATTCAGATACATATCTTGATTGACGGGAAGTCTCCTGTAACACTATCCCAGGGGAATTTATCATTAAAATAATACTGTATCTGTATAATGTTTAAGTCTCTTCATCTAAATGTTATTTCAGTTTTTTTATAGACAAGCAATTTGGATGAACCACTACTAGACCCAAGGCTATCATCCATGTTATAAGATGCTACTTACTTTTCTGACATTGTATTTGTGTTCATAAATTGTGAAAAAGTTTTTTCGTAAAAGTCCTTTACTTTAGTTTCCTTGAATCAGCGAAAAGGTATAAAAGAGTCTGTTATAGGAGAAACAGTATCTATTCATTTCAGCACATTCAGATCCTGCAAGGGGACTGAATTTTTTAAACAAATTAACACCCATGGAAATAAAGCATTTGATTTTGCCATGGAGAAGTTATAAATAAAGGACTTCAATGAAAACATTTGATCGGTTAAAAAAATGTGGGATAAAACCGATTTAGATGGCTTATATGAAGAAGAATAAGAAACAAGTCTTTTTGTTACAAGAAGTGTGACAAATTTCATCTGTCAAAGTCATTGTTATTTTTTGAGAGGTAGATTACATTTTGATATACAAGTTCTGTCACCAAACGATACTCGAGGGCTCACAGTTACAAATTTACATGGTAGGTTAAACTGCAGATAATGGGAGCAACATTAGTACAGCTTCCAGCTGTCTGCTTAACAAAATATAGCATTTTTTTCCCATTTGTTATGACTAGGATATTAATCTTATATTGTGTTACTTTTCAGTGGTAAAAGATTTGAAATAATGATGATCCATGGCTCATTTTCATCAGTTTTAAGAACTTGCTTTGCTATGGAGAAAAAATCAACTAGTATAAACTAAACTTTGGTGGTTATTTAAAAAATTTACTAAGTGAATTGTGAACAGTGTGCAGATCATGATAAGACTACAAACGCAGTTCCCAATTATGGCGAAATCAGATGCGGTCAGCAGAGCAAGAGCTATGGACATTTGTTTTAGTTTATGTATATAGGAAGAAAATTTTCCCTTTCAAAGAATTTCTTCAAACCTTGAACACATCAGTTTGTTACATTTTCTGAATATCAAGGCTGGTGACCTATGATTTTTATTTCAAATTTTTGTTTTAAACTTGATTCTCAATCAAAATGTGAGTTTGAAGAAATGCAATGATACATAGTATATTCATATAGGAAACTGTAGTAAATGCCAGTTTAATAAAAACTGAAATGCACTAAATACTTTCCCATCAGGATATTTTTTGTTTTATTTGCAAAAACAAGACTTTAATGTGGCAGAAATAAATTGTGTGGTTAACCCTGTGGTGTAGTGTAAACAGTGTAACATTCACGATTATATAACTTTCACTATTTTTCGCTATTTCCTCCCGCTTCTAATTCAAAAATTTTCATGAAAGATTGATTTCATATAGACTTTATGATAAAGGAAATTCAGCGTTTTGTTTGCAGATCTAAAATTCCCAAATAAAGTACATCTGCTGCCAAATCACCAAATTTTAGCCACGTTAAAATTACACAAAGTACACAAAATTTCAGAAAAGAAAAAAGTAGGTGTTGAATATCAGTGGTATATTTGTGGTAAGTACTTTTAATCAAGTAGACATTAAAAGGCCTTGAAACAATTTGTCCTCTGTATTTAAAGAATTTCTCGACAGCAAGTACATTTAATTCAGTATCTTAAATAAATGAATGTTTGTTACTTGCCTGAGACCAACAGCTGTCTAGCGATTACAGATTCAATATACTCATTAAAAGATTGCTTAAAGAAGATATCAAAGTATAGAAAATGGCCTTATGCATTATGCTTTCCTTAGGCTTTAGGCAAAAAAAAAAGCCCATGTGTTTCCGGTCTTCCGACTGACCGACCAATCTTGAGTTTTTACTGCCGACCTCAAACAGTCATCAAAAAGACCAATTTTCAAGTGTTACTGAGTAAAAAAGGGCAAAAAAAAAAAACTGCTGACCTTCCAACCTTAATTTGTTATGGCAAGGAGACCCAAAACACAAATTTTTATTTTTGGCCATAAGGAATTGTTTTTATGGTCGTTACATTATCAGTTGAAATTTTGTTTTTAAATAAGCTATTTCATTTTATGTTTTGGAAAGTAAGACATTTATAGATGGCTATCTAGCACACTTTTAGATTAATGATATACTGGGGTACATTCTGAAGAGAAGGCTCATTTAAACCAAACTTAAATGTTTGTCTTTCCATCTTGTTCTCGGTATCTTTAAATACAGGTGCTTATGATGTTAATGAAGTTGCAAGCCTTCTTATGTTAAGAGTCAGATCTGTAGCTCTGTCAGTTAGAGATTGAGTGATTTTAACAGTAACAAGAGCCACCATGGCGTAGTGGTAGCATCAAGGGGGGGGGGGGGGGCTGTCATTGCAGGTAGTGGTAGTTTCCTTAGGCAAGACAAAATGGTTTGAGGTTTTGGTTCCATCTAGAGGGTCATTAAATTTAAGTTTTTGTTTCACAATCAAGAATATATTATTATTCCCCCGCCTTGGGGGAGGGGATATAATAACGGGCTTCATCTGTCCGTCACACTTTTGTCCTGAGCATAACTCAAAAAGTATTCAAGGGAATTTATTTAAACTTTACACATAGACAGAGGACATTGAGAGGAAGTGAAGTGTCCAAGAACCATAACTCTACCTAACCTAATTTTTGAATTATTCCCCTTTGTAGTATTTTCTTGAATTTTCTTGTCCGGAGCATGACTCCAAAAGTACAGAAGGGAATTACTGGAAACTTAATACAGTGATACAATGAAGGGAAGTGCAGTGCCTAAGAACAATAACTCCATTTTTTCTACTTTTGGGAATTGTACTGGGTTATTGACAGGTTAACCAGTGTGAAAAATCCCACGGTCGGCCGGGACTATAAACAATATAATATGTCTGCAGGTTGTGCAAGTTTTTTAAATCTTTTCCATGTTAATGATGCAAGATGGCAAGGCGCCTTTGAGTCTTCCAGAAAAAAAAAATTACCGTATAATATAAGTTTATACATGACTTGAATAGTTGCTTATATTGCTAGTGCACACATATGGTTTTGAAAACATAAACGATAGATCAGGTCTCTGTGAGTTCTAATAAACATGATTCTCTAATTAATTATTTAGTAATTAATTTTCAGATGTGGTTACATTATATGTCTACTCATGAAAAATTAAATGAACTTCATGACTTAATATAATTGTAATTTCTCACACATTTTCCATTTAGGAAAAGATGTGACGACTAAGCAATTTTGGTAACCTCTGCAATATGACAGCGTGGGATAATGGGACAGTGATTTTTGGTGGGTAGGGGGAGGATATTTCAGCTTTCAGTTACTTATTATAAGTGTAACTACCATTCCTAGAAAGGACCAGTAGTAGACTGCTATCCTCTTTAAGAAAGGGACAATTATGAATGTGATATCTGTGAACAGACAGTATTGTATCATATATTAGAGCTTTATCGTTGGTGCCGGTTTCCTACATGACCGACGCCCCAAGAAGAGGTTAGTTAAAAAAAAAAATTTAAGTTTCGGAGGATTGTGCAAGATACAGAAAGTGTCCCAATTCAAGAGACACCCCTGGTTCTTATACATGCCAGGTGTATAGCACCAATACATGGGACCTTGGTTTTTAAGTCTCATCCGAAAGACTGTTAGTAATTTTAGTTGGTCATCCTCTGGGAATCAAACCCGCTACCCCGAGATTACAAGTCTCGTGCTCTACCGTAACTACCATTCCTAGAAAGGACCAGTACTACAATACTATCCTCTTAAGAAAGTGATTATTATGAATGTGATAGCTGTGAACAGACAGGTTTACAATCACTGCTTAAAAAAGGAGACCAGTCTGAAATGTCTGAATTTTGATTGGCTAAAAGTTAGTTTAAATACAAAACTGGCCAATCCGAGGTCATAGTCGACTGGTCTAGGGAAAACATTATACAGTAAAAACCCTATTTGCGACCACCCCGATTTCGAGACCACCCCGCTAATGAGACCAATATTTTTCAGAACGGAATTTTTCTCTATATATCTTATTGGTCGCTTACTCCGTAAATACGACCACCCCGTTATTCCGTAATACGACCACTAAATACAGTCCCTTTTCATTAATCAAGTGCTATTTTAATCCTATAATGCGATCGCAGGCATTTCTCAGGCATTTCTCACCTCGATTTCATGTGTATTGTTTACATCTTAATGATAACATAAACAACATTTGCTCAAGTTTTACAACAACTAATGACCAATTTACGACAATTGAGCGACCACTTTACGGCAAAGGTCAAGGATGGGTTGAAACAAACACGGAAGTGTTTATGACCACTTTACGGCAAAGGTCAAGGATGGGTTGAAACAAACACGGAATTGTTTGATAATTAATTGTCTTTGATTTATTTAATACATTTGATGTGATAATCAGTAGGGGAAACTGTTAAAAATTTAGTTGCACGAGCAAAACCATGTGTGATCTGTCTGATGACAGGTGAGATAGAAAGACAGTCGGTGAAAATTTAATGTTCAAGCATACAGTCAACTCTTGTTATGCTTTAAGTGGTGATCAGAAACTTTTTGTTTTGAAGTGTTTAGGAATACATGTAAATGACGTACTGAATTAATATTGAAAGCAACATATTCCAGTAAATGGCAAATTTTTGTTTGTTTGAGGTGCAGGTCAGAAATTGTTTTATTTAATGAAAAATGCTATACATTTTATTCATGAGAAGTACATGACTTTATACAGATCATTTTTTGTCTATAATTTGTAAAGACCAATTGCTACATGTACAAAATGATCTTGCTATAATAAAATAAATACTATCCAGTACAAAAAGACCAAACTCAATACTGAGACCACCCCGCTAATAAGACCAGTTCCATAAAGTCCGAATGGTGGTCTTATTACAGGGGTTTTACTGTATAGTCCTCTTTACAGGTTTGCTGTTTATTTTCAAACCCAAGAAGTCGAGGTTACAAAGCCTCACTCTGACCTGACTCTTTATGTGAGAAAGTTGGTAGTTTCCTAAGGAGGATGTAACTCTGTTACTAGTCTTTCCACGGAACATGTTTATTTAAATAACTACCTTGAAACAGCCTTTGTTAGCTGCATAATTGTATCTATAAGAAGACAATGTACTGTATTTCTGATAATGTGCACTGTATATGGGGGTGGAACTTAAAACTGTGATCTATCTATAAAAGAGAACATGGTCTATCTACAATAGAGAACAGTTACAGTACTACAACAGAGCAAAATGTGCCATAATACAATAAAGATAGAGTACTGTTGACTCAAAAGATTACATCATTTCTTGGAGGCAATGCCTTGCCAAAAAAACGTAATTATTCTGGCAAACAGTACTCTCACATAGAAAGAAAAACCAGAAAGGTCATGTCAGAAAGGTACAGTATCATTTGAATAACAGATTCATGTTGGTATATATCATTGTTTTTGTATCAGAAAGTCATCAGAAACCATTTTCTTCTAATGTTTTTACTTAATGATCTTTAACTTTACAAGATAACAGATAAAAATGCCACATTACATGGAGGTAGTGGTGGTTTTGATTTGAGAACTGTTGTATTTATTTTGTTTATCTGTTCCTTGCTGTAAAATTGATGTCTTGATGGTAAAGAGAACAGTATGAAAAATATTTCAGTGGAATCTGAAAGCTTCTGTAACATTTTAAACTTTTAATGGTTTTCCTGTCATGATTGTAAATGTATGGAAGCTATGGAGGGACATCCCAAACTCAGTACTTAGAAATGTAGAAGCAAGGAAGTTGAAAGGTAGAAGTAATAACAGTGGAAGTAAGAAGTCAAAAGTATGGAAGTTGGAAGTCAGGAAATTAGAAATAAGGAAGTTGGAAGTTAGATGTAAGGAATTTATAAGTCAGAAGTAAGGAAATTGGAAATAAAAAGTAAGAAATTTGGGGTTAGAAGTTATGAAGTTGGAAGCCAGTATAGGGAAGTTAGAAGTCTTTCCATGACTTCTATAACAAAGAAGTTTTATCTTAACTATGCGATCATGAAAAGTTTGTTAAAGTTAATAAAAATGCAAAAAATAGAAGGAAAATACTTAAAAAGATAGAGAGATAGATAGATTTATTTCAGTATATCAAATATGTACAGGCTGTTTAAATGTAATTTGCAGTGCTCAAAATATGTTTTTACAACAAGTACTGGCAAATGTTTCAGTACAAACCCTGTAGAACTATTGAGTATATCTGCAAACATAGCCACTGCACAGGTATCATTCTGTGTAAATTCAGGCCATAAAAAATTCGACCACTATGAACCACTCGGCATGCATGGCAGGTGACTCTGAAAATCGACAGTAGGTCCTGGAACAAAATTGGCTGATTCTGCACTTTTTCTGAACACACACCATGTTTTTTTCCCCCTGAATCTATTGCTACAACAATTTACTATCACATTGCTTGTTTATAAATGAGCTATTATACCTGCATCATTGATGTTTTTTTTTTAAAGAACTGTTTTTCACTTGTCATTATATTACAACAAGCTAACAAACAGGACTTTCTTTAAAGATAATTTAATTTTAATAGTTTGATTAATTAGTGCAGCATAAGTAGTGTAATTGATAGGAAGGTTTGAGAATCCTACAAACAAGTTACCAGTGATTCATGAGAAAGAATTTGACTTTTCTGATTCATTGAAATAAACATGACATCTTGGCCCCGACTACTGAAGTCATTTTGTGCCATTAGTGCCTTCATTTTCAATTTCTTTCGTTTAAAATTTTTGTTCCTTACTCAGCTCGTTTTCAATTTATACCGGTTATTAGCAGCACAAACAAATTGATGTGAAAAAGCAAAACATTTGATCAAATTATGCGAAATCAGATAATGCCCATGCAGCGTAAATCAGAAACGCTTTTGTCAAAAGTTATAATTAGCAACAGAATATCCTTGAGTTTTCTCTGATCAGGCTGGCAAGTTTGATTGATAGTTTGATAGTTTAAAGTTTGATAGTTAAAATCTCCCACATGCTGCCAGACTTTGTCCACTTGACAAAAGTTATAATTAACAACAAAATATCATTGAGCCTTTTATATCAAATTAACAGTTTGATAGTTAAAGTTTGATAGTTAAAATCTCTCACATGCTGCCAGACTTTTAAAGTTATAAATAGTAACAGAATATATAAAGGGAATATTTTAAGGAAGAAAATAAAGGTCTAAAAAAAGACAAATTTCTGAATTGGATTGACAGACTACCTTTAAATATTAGGAGGAACATTATTAGACTTACTGTATTCGACCAGCCATGTGGTATAAACTTTTACTCACCCCACATAACAAAATACTCAGTGATATCCCAGTCAGATGCAAATAGTTACTTAGATAATTTTTATTTTTGTTCAGAACTGTTTCCCACCGCATGTTCAAATTTGTTGCTTCCATTGAGTGCTGCCAGACAAACATAAACTCTGATGGGTGGAAAAATTAGCAGGTGGGGGATTGCCTAATTGAAAGAATTGCTAACATTTCCTCGTAGAATGTATGCATTGTCCTCATTTATTAAGAAACTAGAAAAAACTGTCCCTACTTCTAGACAAAACCAGATATTATGATAATTTTTGCCAGTATGTATGTAGGCAGATATGCAGTGCATGCAGAATTTCTCAGAACGTTGGCATTAAATTCTACACTACAAGAATCACAGTCTCTTGAGTAAGAAAGGCTTCAGTCAAATATTTGTGTCCAACCTCCACAGTAAAGAGATGTGTCATTTGTTTGGAATTTGAAATATATTTCATTCAGACATTTTATATTAAGTAATCTGTGAGTAACAACGTATCAGATTTAGTTTTTTTGTTAAGGAGTATTACAAAGAACTTTTTTATTTGCATTATTTATTCTTGGCAAAAGTATGTATCTGAATATGAATTGTCCCTTGAAAAAACAAGGTTGAAATTTTGAAAGGTGTTAAATAGTAATAGTGATTTTTCATACATTTCAAATCAATTTTATTATGCTGAAATAACATGGTTTTAATTAAATATCCCTATATTACTGCTGGCTTAAAAAAGGACATAAATATATAAGAAGTATTTTATTATATAGCAGTTAATAAAGTTAAGACTTTTGATATTTGCATGATAAAATTGATACAAATTTCATAGTTTAATATTGAAAATGAAGGTATGGATATACCATTTGAATTTTTATTAGAGGGATTGGTGGGGGGGGGGGGGTAAAAATATGATCAAAAATGTGATCTAAGTTGCCATGGCAACAATTTTTTTTTCTTCAAAATTCCAAATTTGGAAAAGGCATGGTGTATGTTTCATTGAAACTGTTCAGGTTAATTAGCAGTATATTTCAATGGATCTTTTTCCATGCTCTTGAGAATACTTAAAGTAAAACAATTTGTTTTGAAAACACTTACTACACCTTCCAAATTTCTCAATTTTGGAAGGTGTAGTAAGTGTTTTCAAAACAAATGAAATTTTATTGTTCGGAAATCATTCATTAGTATTAAGCACTAGAGATTTGTTCTTGACAATTTTGAATAGTACTCTTGCAACTTAAAAACTTTGCCAAAATTGAAACCTGAAATATTGTAAATTGGATAACATTCACGATTATTTAACTTAGAAAAATTTCCCACTTAGTTAAAAAACTAGCGGGAGATTCATTTCACGTAGATTTACTATAAAAGAAATTTCCTTTCACGAGTTTAAGATTAGCAAGTAAGTCTGTAGGCTCACAGACTGTGAAATTTTAATCAAATTACTCAATTTTTCAGTAGATTGGTTCTTAAAATTTTGTCTTTGAAATTATTTAATCCCATGCTTCAAGTCACTATGATATTTAAAGAAAATCTTGAATACCTTAATTGATATACTTAACAAGTAAAAATGCAACCTGTTTAATAAGTCATAGATTTTGAGCATTGGATTTATCTCATCATATGCAAAGCTGTTGACATTTTTAAATGAAATTATATGCTTGAGTTTCGTAATGAACTGCTTGAATAAAATCAAGAAATGGCAAAAAGCATTGTGTTCTTGAATTTTCCAAATTACTAAATGTACTTTTAAAAATGTACAGTACACAAACATTTGAAATTAAACATAAATGTACACAGCAGAATATGTGACTGTTTATGTGGACAGCCAGCTTACAGATACAATAGACACGTCTAGTTAATACAGGTGCCTGCTTAGAACAGGTATGCTTGTCATAAAAATGACTTGGACATGTTAAAAACAGGCCCTTAGACAAGTGGTTGCTTATCAAAGTGACCCCCCACAGTGGTTACTGTTTTAAATGAACAAACAAACATGAGCAGCATTTCAGCAGAAAAGATGTCAAAGCTACAATTTACAGTTTTAAGGAATATTCATGCAACACAAAATCCGTAAATGAAAGCTTGTATTAGAGCATCTTATACCTTTACTCCTTGTTACATCTAGTACTTTTTGAGTTAAGTTTTGATGTTAATAAAGTAAAATATGAAAAAATATTATTTTTTGAAAAAAAACAACAAATAATTATGTTACTAACCTCTGTATATGACAGTTTCGGGGGCCACTGAACAAGCTGTAACTTTTGAAACACTCTGGACCTCTATATCTTTGGCTTGCACTTGTCCATCGGAAACCACTGCTGTAACCTTCTTAGATAAGACATTATTTACCTCCACTACGTCCAGCATGACTCCTGACAGTTTCTTGTCCATGTTTTTACTCATTGTAGTTTGATCATGAATGGAATTTTCTAGGAAACGTAACATTCTGAATATTGCGGTAAAATTAGTTTCATAACGATGCAGAACTTGTTCCGCTTTCGACAGCGACTGCTCGTGTTTGGATAAAGTCGTATTAATTTCCCGGTACAGCTGTCGCTCCACTGATTTCAGTTCGTCAGAGTTCCCTGCAACGCTCAACGGGAGCAGCGGATTTAAGCGGAATGATTTCTCGGGCTGTTTGTCAGCTTGCACTTGCGACAGAGCATTCGGACAGTTTGCCGTGTCCATCTCATTGACGACAAATGTATATTTACATTTAGCGGTCTTAATTCTCCTTTTGACTCCAGCAATCTTTCCACTAATCAAACAAACTGCTAAAATAATAGTCACACTTAACACTTTCATTGCCATTTTTTGTCCTTCTGTGAAATATTTAATTTAATTTAACATATTTCCTGTGTATTTTCTATAAACATTTGAAAGTTCAGAAATGATGAGTGTAAATTGCATGATATTTGCCATATAGCCACAGTTTATAAAATTATCCTTCTATAACATTTTGCTTACATTTTTCCATGTCTTCATAATAAAATTAGTTTTTAGTCTTTTTATTAATAGTGTGTATCCAGTAAGATATATAGATTAGTAAAGCGATGATAGTTTTTCGTCAGTGTAAAACAAGTTAAATCATTGTTTCTCAGTAGCTACACCATTAACAAAGCAGGATGGTGGAGGGAGTTTATCTTGTCACAAGATAGATTAAAAGGCAGTGGTGTAAAAGATAGGTGATGCAAAAGCCAGTCAGCGATTAATTTTATATCAATGCTCGATTGTGCTTCTCTGTGAGAGCCTGCTGATTGGTGTAAAATGTTGCACACTTGGCAATTTTAAAAGTGCGTAGGAATTTCATCCCTTTAAAATGATGTTTTATGATGGAACAGTTGGCAAATTAAATTTCAAAGGGTTAGATAAACTGATAACTAAAGCTAGAGCAAACTAAAGTAGTGTATTAATTATGTTAAATAGATGTGCTCTTTAAGTTGCATTCAAGATATTGTGTGAATCAGAGTGTATCCATTTTCATTTATACTCCCTGCTTAAGGGACACAAACTTGACATTGTCCATTCATACTTAAAATAATTACTAAATAGTTCAAACAAATTTAAATTAAACTAAGTACAGATGGAAATTAACAAACAAGTGCATCACTCAAAGGTCAAAGTCACAGCAAAAAAGCATATTTTATCAACTTTCATAAAAAAGACTATGACATTTAGTTGGTGAAGTTATTGGCTAAGTATTTATTTAAGGATCCATTCAGAAATTAGTTGAAATAAATTTGATGTTTCTTTCACAGGTCAGCCTCACAAATTTAATTTCAAGATTTTATGAAAGCAATTTATATCTAATTGTTCAGTGCTTTTAATAGAATGGATTTCCAAATTCCTTGGCAACAGATATTTCACAGTGCAACATAATAACATAGTTACAAATTTTCTTTCAAAGGTCAAGGCCACCAGGTCAAGGTCACCATCAAGTAACACTTTCAGTTTATAATTTTCACTTTCAAATGTCTTTGTTGGTAGATTTCAAAGCAGTATTCCTAAGTATTATTTTTCAGTATCAAAAAGAATTCGTCAGCAGAACAAAATGTGATATGTCAGTTCAAGGTCACACTTACATGTAAAGGTCAGGGGTCAGAAAATGTTCATACCTGTAGCAGACATAAAATATTAAAGCTTTACCACTTATGATGTGGCATTACTGGTATAGTATTTTAAGAAGAAAAAAATTGACAAGCATGTGTAAAAAGTTACTCACCACTTACAGAGGTGCATTACTTCCAGAGTAGACTAAACACATCTGTGGTTATTGTGACATTTGAACGGTTGTAGTCATTGCACAAAAATCTGACCAAAGCAGGAATAAATCTCATCGTTTATTTATTTACAATCATGGATATTTTGCCAATTTGAAGGAATACAGAGGGCTGTTACAGTCACTTTTTAACCAACATCAGTGTTGCAACTTGCATGTAAGGTACTATCATGGATATGTCTCAGTAGCCATTTATAGGATTGATTTAATAATTCTTTGAAGTTTTCAAGGGTGTTAGACAGTCAAGTTGGATAACTCTTGTATGAATTAATTCAAATTATGACCCTTGTTTAATATAGTCTTAAAGGGTATCAAACAATCAGTTTAGGTAACTCCTGACTAAATTCATTACAAATTATGGCCCTTGTTGAACTTAGAAAGTTTGGTTCAAGCTTTGTGTGCAAGCTGAATTTGGTGCAGCTTGTATCTAAGCTACCATTACTGAAATTGAATTGAAACATCTTTACAATGTTCAAAGGGCTCAGTCAAATAAGATTACTATTGACTGAATTAATTACAAATTATGGCCCTTGTTGAACTTTTGTTAAAGTTTTGCATGCAAGGTACAATGAAACACGTATTTCTTTAAACACTTACGGGATTTATTTGAAACTTTATTATGGTCATCAGACTGTCTGACATTCAAGCTAGATAACTCTTGTATGGATTTAATTCAAACTATGGTACTTGTTTCACCTAGAAAATCTGGTTAAAGTCCTAGGATCACAATTACAAGTAGCTCTTATTTCACCAAGAAAGATGTCTTACAGGCAGAAATCAGTTTTATTTGTACCAAAATTATTCCTAACTTTACTTTTCAAGTCAAATTGAATTTACATGTTAGAAATATAGCGCAGTATTTTTTTTCAATGAAATATTGCAAAACAATAAGAAAGGCTTTCTGGCAACTATTTTTCATAAAGAAATGACTTAAATATGAAAGAAACGCACATATAAACATATTGTTTTAGAGTGAATAGAACATGGTTGAATCATTATCCTATCGGTAAATTTAATTTTGTAATCAGTAAAGTCAATGTGATCCTGGGACTACTGTAAACCACTTCTTGGATTGATTTAAAACTTCAATACAGTCTTCATGGGTACCAAATAATCAGGTTACATGCATAACTCCTTACTGAATTTACTACAAATTTTGGCCCTTGTTGAAGGTAGAAAATTTGGTTTAACATTTGCATGCAAATTACTATCAAAGGGGAGAGGTGGTGTAGAGGTTAAGATGTCAGCCGCTCATCCAGGAGGTTGCAGGTTAAAAACCCACTGGGGTCACGACCATACCTCCTCATATGACATCAGTACTGGTTTCTCCAGGAAGCGGACTCGAGAGTGACTGGTTAAGCTACAAGCTTTCTTCACAATCGAGCTAAGATAAATAAGTATAAACTAAATAATGTGCAGCTGTATCAAACAGTTAAATTACCATAATGTAACTTTCGACTTTGGGGATAATTACAGTTTTCTAGTTTATACTGAGAGAGTCAATAGAATTTTGTTCTACTATTCTTTGTTCTACTGACAAAAGTTTCATTTTATTGGCAAGCACTGAGAATAGTCTAGCATGCTGTCTTACGGACAGCTCTTGTCTATTACAAAAGTACACAAGCTGACATTAATTGATGATGTGAACACTTATGTTTGGTATGTGATAGAAAATCTGAATCATGGTTGTTTTTTGGGGGAGAGGGGAAATACTTTGTGTATAAACTGTGTGTCAGACTGATCATCATGGCCAGGAGAGCCTGCTTTTATTGGGTCACATGATGCTCATGGTGAACTTTTATGACCACTTACTGTATAATTAGGTAATATTTGCAATGATTTAATTTTTCGCAATTTTTGCGAAATTCCCACTTTACTTATTTAGAAATCTTGTGAAAGATTTGTTTCATGTAGATTTACTATTTCAGATTTCTCCTTTCCGGGAATAGTCACTTGATTTACAATTTTTGTCTTGATAATTGACTGTTATTTGCACAAAAACTTCTTACCTTACTTTTTCATGAGAAGCAAAATAAATACCAAAGAAGGGCATAACTTCAAAAATGTCCTAAAGGAACAGAACACAGTTCTATCAGTAGTCTATTAATAATCGTTATCATTATTCTATAATTATAACAAGCTTTATGAAATATTCATGAGGCTTTAATGTAACAATGGATGCAGTTGGTAAAAGAGTCTGTGTATGCAATAAACTGCACCCTGCAGCCGATACTGTAAGCGAAACAGGTGGTTGCGACATTCTCCTGAAGAGGTAGATGTTGCGCCAGATTGAGACATTCAGGTAACACAAATAACTCAACCCAGTTTATTATTATGAGAGACCCTCTCTGATCTGTTTTGACATTTTCATGTTTTTTCCCTGATGTATCTATTTACATTTTGCTGTTTTGACATTTTTTACAAAATTCCAAGCATTACCTGTGTCAGACACTGTTAACATTATCATTACGGTGCTGGATATAATTAGAGACTTTTATTAAACAGTTCTGCCTACTGACTACTGTATGGCGTAGCTAATTGGTTGGGTAACGAAATCATACTTTGTTTATAATTGGGTGATTTGATGAACTGTTGGTGTGTACTGGTTTTATTCACTAAAATGGTCCGTATTTTTACTCAACAAGCATTGTTGTACTTACCAGTTTTGAGCAGTTAATAGAATAATAATAATATTAATCATAATAAGAATCTTTATTTAAAGTCGGCACGATACAAATCACGGCAAACATTATTATATTAATTTAGCTTACAAGAGTTTTAACCAACCACGCAGATGTTGGTATATGGTGGCCTTACTATGGGAGGAAACTGGAGAACCCGGAGAAAACCCACCTGCCTGATCTGGTGGCCACCTACCATCTCACATACTACCAGTGGTTATTCACCATATTTAAACTGTAAATTCAACAGTAGTAAAGGCAATTTAACATAATACAGCGAAAGCAAACCGAAACCAAATAAAAACCACAATTATTTGGTTTGGATTGGATTTGGCTTGTACTTGCACATACACACTGAATTTTGAATCCAGTCTTGGGTTGAAACTGTATTATTTCGGTGTTACAGAGGAAAAAGGGTCAATTCAACATAATATATATAGAGCAAGTGTGACAGTTATCGGCACGTTATGGGCAAAAAATCATGCTGACATACTTTGCACAAAAAACGACCTGTAAACATACTATACGATGTTATAATCAATCTGATTGGTTGTTTTGATCACATAACCCCTGTAGTTTTATATTTCTATGTCATGATTTTAGGAATGGCAAAATGACACTAAAATGTATCAGTTATCGGCACTGTGTGACAGTTATCGGCACGTTGACATTTAATAATTGAATTTCATTTCCATGAACATAAAGAATGCATAACGTTGCCGTTCACGTGGTCCAGGGTACATATTAGTTCTTGAGTGCAAATTTTATTTAAGTGTAATCATATAGTATCCTTTTTATTCAGTTTTGACTCATTTATTCTCTAAATCTAAAACATTTGCAGAAATTTAAGAATTAATCATGTCTGCGAAATATTTTATCAAGGTGTGAAAAGCATGGATTGTCATAAAGGATAAGACAATTAACTTAGTCAGTGTTGAAATTGCTCGCAAATCCAAACTGTTTGCCATCTGTTATTGAGCCATTTAATTATTAAGTGAATAGATGCCAAATTTGAGTGAATTAACAATACTGCATTATAATCTGCTTGTTCAGCGTTTTGACATGTTTCAAATAGGTAAGCATTCAACAAATGTATGAATTTGTTTCATCAGAAAGATGAAGCGAAACAATTAAAAAACAAGATCATTTTAAAGCAAAAATAATATTGAAAACCACTTTCTTTGCCTATTACAATGACTGTACTGGATAGAATATATCAAAGTACTTGCGGCATCATTATATTCAAGTCTTGTAATTAGCAGTCGTAACAAGTCATACAGCTTAGGGTGGACATACATGTATTCATGAATGTATATTTCAGTTATTTTTTCTGTAACTACCAGGTCTAAAATTTCAGTTGCATCTCTAACTGGATGGTGGACTCATTCTCCTAAGATATCAATAAAATAAATCTTTTACTTTTGTTAATTGCTTTAAGTGCTGATAATTGTAACACAATTAAATTTTTTGTTACAGTTATCGGCACCCCCGATCGTATGTAAAGGGGAACAACTACCCTAATTTAGTAGTCTTATTCTTATAGCCGATTGTTTTGAAGGCCGGATAGGTTTTTATTTGACAAAATTGTGATTTTTCAGTTTCATGACAAAAAAAGTTATAACGACACCGTCTGTTGACCTATGACGTAAGCAATCAAAATAAACAACAGAACAATGGGACACTAGTAGTTTTACATACTCTGTCAAGTATGCAGCATGTAAAAAAGCTCCACAAGGAAGAAAATGGCTCCTCCTAAATATTTTCTCTGAAACTGGCGTAAACATTGAATTTTGACGTAACAATTTAAATAGAATAAATTGATAAACAAAGAAGTGCCGATAATTGAAACATGCCGATAATTGTTGCATGTTCTATATATATATATATATATATATATATATATATATATATATATATATATATATATATTCAAAAGCTGTTTATCCAGGTACTCTATGGATTCTAGTATTAAGTTCTAAGCTGTTTCCTTCAACACATGTTTTTAATAATCGTTTGAAGCTTTGTCCAAGTGAACCGTCTTTCCTGAACTTCCTAAATAATGAATTTATCAGAAAAAATGTTTGAGAGATTCCATGTATCTTGCTGGAATTTGTGTCAAACTGAGCTAAAATATCTAATCGGGGAAGAAATCCCAAAAACGATAGAAGTCGAAATTGTGCATGTTTTCGGTTGGTTCCGGCTCAGATATGGTTTCACTGTAAATGTAAAAGACCTTATTTGTTGTAATGAATTCTAATTTTGCCGGTTCAGATTGGTTCAGTTTCCAGATTCAGTTTCTGTTTTGTTTCGCAGAATATGTGAAATAGCCTTTGAGGGAAGTAGTTTCAGTATAATTTCACCATAGTCAGATATGTCAATCGTACCAATCATGATCAGACCTATAATGGACGCCCACCAAGACACAATCACTTCCTGCAAACAGCAAACAGTTCAGAAAGCGATCTAGAGCATATTATCAAATCTTGCTTCTGAATCAAGCACTCTGTTGGGGGTATGAATCCCCAGAATATCTTTTGTCTGACATGCTTTTAAGAGTGTAGTAAATCTGATTTGTAGAAGCTTTAATTTGTTTCTTTGTAATACAGTTATTACTAACTTATTAGCGCTTAGACACAGAGTCTGTCTAGTCTATTGATGATTTATACATATCGTATTCACTCCATTTAGCGCCCAGGACTTGCTTGTTGGAACTTTCAACCGGATGTTTAAAACCAACTGTCAATTAACTTTTGATTGGAAAAAAAGATTCTTGGTGAGCAACACTAATAATGATTGGACTATTTTGATTTTGTTTTGAAGAGTTTTTAGTCTCCATTCTGTTGAACATAAAAATTAGTTTTAGTAAGTCTTTAAAACTGTAGAAATATATAACCCTTATAGATGCTCATCTTAAAAAAGCTGTGCTATTCGGATCTGAGGGCATTCAATAGAAGGTCACCTTTAGGCGACCTCTCTGCTAGTCCATCAGAACTTCACTTTCAAGGTTTTGAAAGGGAAAGTAAAGTCTATATTTCCCCGTAAGAAAAGCTATATTTAGATTGGACCCAAATCCCCCAAAAATACCTCTATATTAGCTATGATTCCAAAGTGTGTATCACACATTCATTGTTTCTACAATGCAGTCATGGCTGCCCTGCTGTAGTTTATTCACAGGATTGATTAGAAACATCACTGAAATCATTTCTTTCAAGGACACTACTGTCAAGTTTAGGTTTTAGTGTGAACTAGGTAATCTCGTGCCAAGGAAACAGCACGTTGTAACTGAAAGATTTGCCACGAGTTCTCTGATTGGCTGAAATATAAAAAAAAACTATATTGGAAATATGCTTTAAGAAGAAGTTGCATCATCAAAGATCATGCACTTTAGTCAGATTGCCATATTATAAATAGGACGACACAGAAGTTTTATCACATTTTAACCAGATTCTTACAGCTGTACATAAGTCCTGCCAGTAAGGTTCTCTTTTGATTCGGATGAGCTATATAGGGTCATCACGGAACTCTTGCCTCTGATTAGGAGTGGTATGCAAGTTTATTTTCAAAGTACATGTTCAATGAGGGCATTAGAAATGATAAGCTCAGCACACAAACCATTCCAATTGGTTTAAAATTATAGCTCATACAGCGGTTGAATACACAGGTGGAAGGAACATACCTTTGACTTTTTTTCTTAAGCTAATGTCTTTTTCTATGCATTTTAAAATTGATATCAGAATAAATAAAAATAAAAAATTCAAAAATTTTTTTTTTCCTTCATAGCTACAAGGTTCCCAAAAACAAGCATGTCGCTCCGAAAAACTCTTCCATTTCTTTCAAATTTAAGTTACGTTAAACAAATTTGAACGAATTTTAGAGGGAAATGATAGAGCTTTAAGAAAAAGTTTACTTCAATGGAAAATTCCAAGCCGTTTTCATTCTACAAGGAAAATACCAATGCTGATATAGCGATTTTCCCTCAAACCAGAAAAATGTCACACATATTCCGACAGTGATTTTCGCTAAATTCTCCACTAATATTGCGGTACTGCGAAAGGCAACCATCAAAACAAGAAATATATATTATTACACTACAAATCATGTCGTAGATTGTACCTTTACACCAATGTGTTCGATGCTACAGCGGATTTTTCAGTTTTTGTAATTGTCAAAATATATAAGCGGCCATGAAGGTCCGAGAGGTTGCGCAGTGATTTGTAACAGCTATTCAAGGACATTATCAAAACATATCCGAAGGCGATTGAAAGTAAAAGTAAAAGCATTTCGTCAACAAAAAATGAAAAATCCGCCGTAGCATCATACCCATTTTGAGTAAAAGTACGATCTACGACATGATTTGTAGTCTAAACATATATATTGCATGTTTTGATTGTTTCCTGTCGCAGTACCGCAATATAAATAGAGAATTTAGCGAAAATCACCGTTTGGAAAATGTGTGACATTTTTTCTGGTTTGATTGAAAATCGCTCTACAGCTTTGGCTATCATGTAGACGAAAACGGCTTGGAATTTTCCATTGAAGTAAACTTTATCTTGAAGCTCTATCATTTCCCTCTAAAAATTCGTTCAAATTTGTTTAACGTAACTTAAATTTGAAAGAAATGGAAGAGTTTTTGGAGCGACATGCTTGTTTTCATACAGAGTGTGTTGGGAACCTTGTATATAGTAAAGAGCTATGAAGGAAAAAAAAATTTTTTTTGAATTTTTTTTTTTTATTTATTCTGATATCAATTTTAAAATGCATAGAAAAAGACATTAGCTTAAGAAAAAAAGTCAAAGGTATGTTCCTTCCACCTGTGGTTGAATACGGTAAATACTGAATAGACAAATAAACAAGTAAAACATGATATGGTTGATGATGAGTAGTGAAATTCTTTGAATAATATTCATCAAGGGCAGATAAAACCTGTCTGAACTGTCTCAGCTTTTGGATATGCAGTTAAATTTTTGCTGAATCAGGAATAAATAACCATAAGTTTTTGTTGATTTATAATTTCTGCTTATTATATACTTCCTGGTTGCCCATGAAAACACCCCGGGAGGAAAATTAAGAGCTGAAGTTTTTAAAGGTTTTTTACAGTAATCAATTACCTTCAACTGACATTTCTATTTAACAAAGTTTCTGATTTTGAAATTTGGTTTTTGCTTTTAGGATTAAAGATGTGGGTAACTATTTGGCAAGGAATGAGAGGGAGAAATACCACAGGTGAGTTTGATTTATATTATTTGATTGCTACTGTATTGTCTCTGCAAGAAGCAAGGTCTTCAGTATTGAAAGTGGTTGCCTGGCAACCATTCAGTAACATAATTATTGAAGGCCCTCCAATATCAAATTATAAACCAGGCTGAAACCACTCCTATTGGTTGAACATACGACCAGAGTCAAACCATTTAGTTAACTACATACTGGTGTAAAACTTATGATGTACAGATAGCAAAAGCCAGTTTACATGGCCAAAAAACTTTGTCAAAGTTTTCTAGTATTTTTGATGATTCAGCACATTTTTAGGGAAAATAACCAGAGTTGTAAAGATGAGGGAGATAATATATTGTAACTGCATGCTGTATTTTGTGTCTTGATATTACTTTATAGAGATCCAATTTGCAGTGACAAAGCTGGTGAAGACCAAAGGTCACAAAAGGTTGTCAAACCTTAATGTGAAAATAGGACACAGGGACTGTACGTTTCATCTGTGCCGGTGTTTACCATTGTATGTCAGTATATTCCTTTCATATAGCCATACAGAATCCGGCAAATTATCAGCAAAGGGGTCTCTATATACCTGCGTACACCAGATATATTCTGGCGCCGATGAAACGTATAGCCCCAAAGTTCTTCAAAGGAAAGCCATGAAAAGCTTTGTCAAAGTTTTTTGAGTGTGTAAACTAATGGTACTGACAGAAAGCAGTGGCACCTATATGTTTGTTGCTATGAATACTCTCATAAATAGATTTTTTTTATCCTTGACATTTCAGTGAAAACAATTTTGGATAAGGAGAACACATAATATTTCATTTATGTAATTAAGGACTTAATAAATAAAGCTATGTTTTGATAATGCTTAAGTAATGCTTAAGCAGTTTGTAGTAATTACTTTTAGCTGAGATGATTGACAGGTTTATGCAGATAATTTTTACTTCTAATTAGGTCAGATAAAGAAGTTTTTGGCATGCATATTGCAAGTTATGTTTCCTATCGAGACACGTTTGTAGCTCCACTGAACATAATGTTCAGGGGAGCTCTTGTGACCACTCTTCATCCACCGTACCCTTCAGACATTATGTTCAAGCTACATTTTTTTTGGAAGTTGGTGAAACTTTGTATGCATCTTCCTTCAGTTCTCTGCCAAAAGTTTTCTAAGAATTCAATGTGAGTTAGAACTATGGAAACAAAACAAAAACTTTTGAAGATTTCATACTTCCTGTTTCATACTGGTAACTAGGTTTCAGTAAAGTTTGACATAAATGTTGATTTAGTGCCCATCTGCCAAATTTGTTTAGATGTTTGATTCCTCAGAGCAAACATGGTGATCAGAAGGAATGGCTCATTCTCATATCAGTCTATACAGTGAGCTTAAAAAGCTTAGGTCATTGACACGATAGGTCAGATTTTCAGATGATTTCAAACGGTTTATTTTTATGATGACCCTCTACCAAGATTGTTCAAGGTTGTTGTAGGAGTTTTACGCCCGTTCCGACCGTATTTTGGTCATTTTAACAGGCTGGCAGTTTACCTAACCATAGTTACTGAGAAGAACCAGTGCTAGACTCCTATCCTCTGTAAGAAACTGCCAACTTTCTCACATAAAGAGACATGGTTGGTTCCAGCAGGGCTCAAACCCATGGGTCTCCGTCTTTAAGTCTCCATAAGAGATTACAGTGATTTCAAGTCAGCTACTCTGACCGCTCAATGAGGGAGGCGGACTGCAAGATTGTTCAAGAGAAGTTTATCTGTCTATAAACATGGGCATCAGAGTATGTGGCTGATTTCTTGATGTCTTTTTACAAAGTTTTAAAAGCACACCTACTGAAACCATTGATCAAAGTTTGAGTGAATATGCTATGTCTTGAAATGGCATTTGTCAATCAAAATATGATATTCTGGTAGAGTTTAAGGTGTTTAACAGCTGCACTGAGACTCAGGTGAGCAATATGGGGTTCGTCATTGCCATCCTGTTTGTTACTAACACTTAAATATTTGTAATGAAGTCCATGCTATTTAAGCGTAGCAGTAAATTCTGATTACGTAACATACCCAGTGGTAATAAGACTCTTGCATCAAATTGATTGCCAAAGTGCGTATTAATTGCTGAACAACAGAATTATTGAATTGAAGACTTTCAAATCTTTGAGGCAAATAACTTGTGGGTAAAGATGAAGTGATTTACCCGTCTGTGACTATAATAATACTTAATGTAATAGATATAAAATTTCTGAAATAACATACAAAAACAGAATGAAGGGTTCTCATTTGTATTTTATTACCCATGTTTAGAAGGTTTATTAGTGTATCCACCTGATGCAGCAGGCGTTCCACTTCAAACCTACTTTTGTTTGAACAAATTGCTGAATTAGCAGTATTTTTATTGATCTTGGTTTCCTTTATTGGAACATGAGCTGATATAATATTATGTTGGTTATACATAAGTTTAGTTGATGCCCCAGGCAAGTGTCACATAACCAGACTGATCAACTTTGGTGCTTAACATACACCTGATGAACTTTGGTACTTCAGCTTCATTTCCTTATCTTTTTAGCTCACCTGGCCCAGAGTGCCAGAGTGAGCTATTAGGATCATCTCTGTCCGGGGTCCATCTTACGTCGTCAATCAGTCTGTCCATCATTTCCTTCAAACGACATCACCTCTGAAACCGCTCGGTCAGTGTTGATGAAACTTTGCAAGGATGTTCCTTGCATGAAGCTCTATTAAGGTTGTTCAAAGAATTCCATTCCATGCGGAACTCTGGTTGCTATGGCAAGGAATAGGAAAAACTTTAAAAATCTTCTCTTAAACCGCAAGGCCTAGAGCTTAGATATTTAGCATGTGGCATTGTCTAGTGGACCTCTACCAAGAATGTTCAAATTATGAGCCCCGGGTCAAAAATGACCCTGCCCGGGGGGTCACTTGGTTTTACATAGGCTTATATACTTTAAAAATCTTCTTCTTTGAAACCACAAGGCCTAGAGCCTAGATATTTAGCATGTGGCATTGTCTAGTGGATCTCTACCAAGATTGTCCAAATTATGAGCCCTGGGTCAAAATTGACCCTGCCCAGGGGGTCACTTGGTTTTACATAGGCTTATATTGGAAAAACTTTAAAAATCTTCTTCTCTGAAACCACAAGGCCTAGAGCTTAGATATTTAGCATGTGGCATTGTCTAGTGGACCTTTACCAAGATTATTCAAATCATGATCTCCTAGTCAAAATTACCCCTTTCAGGGAGGGGGGGGTCACTTGATTTCACATAGGCTTATATAGGAAAACTTAAGAAAAACACAAGGCCGACAGGCAGATATTAAATATTTGAAATGTTACTTAGCATAATGTATAATGGACTATACGAATTATGTTAGAACCGTGATCCCTTTTATTATAGCAAATGGTAGTCAGATGAGGATATAGGGCCATCATGGCCCTCTTGTTTAGCTCACCTGAGCGCAAAGTTCTCACAGAGAGCTAATGATCATGAGCGCTTGCCAGTCATTCGTTGTCTTTTACATTTAATTTTGAAAACATTTTTCAATCCCACTTTTGTAAGAGGTTATCTTGAAATTTTACAACTTGAAAAGCTTGAAACGGATTCTTGTAAAATCAGGAACTAGGTCATATGACTAAAGAAAAGTAAAACCTTGTGCATGCTTCAGTAGCCATATTTTGTTCCCAACCATCATGAAAATACGTCAGAATGTTTGTCTTAATGATCTCTAGCTCAAGTTTAAAAGTGGGTCACATGGAATGAAAAACTAGGTCATGCAGTCCAAACCAAGAAAAAAACAATTTGAACATTCCAGAGATCGTGAAACTTGATTGGCAGGTTGGTCGTGACACTGCATGATCCTAATGATTATGAGCTCAAAGGCCAAGGTTGCATTCAAAAAACAGTTTCCAATCAACAACAAAAGGACGGTTGGGGCTAGGATTTGCAAAAATTCTGTAGTGCTTTTGGTCATGGCCAGTACATAACACTTACTGATTTTCAGTCAATAGGTCACCACACAACCAAGAGTTAAGATATTTTACATGTAGCATTTTCTAGTGGCCTATTACCAAGTTTGTTCAATTTAGGAATTGGGCAAGGGGTTACAATGTGTTACATCGACTTGTGTATTGTTAAAGAAACTGTTCTGAAAAAAAGAATTAGATTTAAAAAATAATCTTAGATTATAACCAAGAAATTCATTTATTATGCCTTTAGAGTAACTTGTGGCTGATGGCACAGAGCAGGGCTTCTATAATCTTCGGTTTTTAGGTTTGGGACCTAATTTTGACTTCAAAAACAGATTCACAAGTCTGAAAAGCCATTCTTAATCGGTCCGAGAATTTTTACATTTTTGGTCCAAAATGTGTTGAAAATCACAATACACAGGCTCCTCAACACCTGCAGATCTGTTAATTGCCCCAAGGAAGAGCAATAAACGTGTGGGATAATCCGACTGTGACTTCGTTAATCTGTCGGTAATTAGCAATCAGAGGACAAAGCCAAATGCCTCTGGCAATACTTTGATGTTTGCAGCTAGCCTACCTGCTTGGAAAAGACTGATCCTTGATTGCTTTGTTGTTTTTATTGTAACGGTTATGTTTCGGGACTCTCGATGTTCAGTTTTAGAAAATAAATTAAATAACACAATTTGTAAATGTACTTTATTTAAGTTCGCCAAAAATATGTGTGGTAGACCTATTTATTCAAGAATATGATTGTAAATCGTCGACCGTCGCATATTTTTGCAGGCTTTTTCCTAAGTCACGAATGGTCATGTATCAAAAAATTAATTCATGGCTAATTATTACATGGATCATTTTCGAGACATTCGAAGACCGGAGCAGGAGACCGGCTTTTATTACATCCTGTCGCACAGTGCAACTGTAAACAGTTTCTCGATAAATTTGGCTGAACTCGGCAGACATTAGTTGCTTGCTATTCCTTTTGAAATATACGTAAATCAACTTCAGGCATGATAAAAATATTTATCAATTTCAACAGGAAATGAATTTTGAAAAGTAACATCATGTATTTTGAGCATGACATCACTGTTAAACCGCATGATAAAACAGTGAGTAACTTGCGCTGTTTGGTCGAAGTGGGTGGGGTAACATGATTTTCAACATCAATAATGTCAGAGACTCGACCTGGACCAATTGAATTGACCAAATTATCGAAGCCCTGGTACAGAGCATTACTAGAATGATTTTTTTTTCAAAATGAAACAAACAAATAATCAAAATGAGTGTTCAGAAGGTAAGAATCACTTTAAAGTTTGTTAAAGATATTGTTTAGAAATTTTTTAACCGGAACATTTTGATTTATTCTATTTTAGCAACTTCCAGTTTCTATGGATGGATGAGCCAGACACTGTAAATAACATTATGTTGACATTTATCGGTATGCCGTATGTGATGGTTTTAGATCCAACTCTACATGTATATTATGTGGCGGAAACTCCAACAGAAGACCTAGATGCTACCTCATTAGGAACATTCCTGAATAATGTAAAACATGGAAAAATTCAGGTACAGTTTTTATGCCCTCATTTGGAGAGGGGGTGGGGCATATATATTTGCTCTTGTCCATCTGTTTGGTCTGTATGTGACGTACATAATTATAACCAAAATTCTTGCAGCACAAACTGCTCCTTTTCTAATAGATTTAGAGTGACCAAACGTACTACAAATGTTTATTTGGATGAGAAGTTGTGCACCTGGGTATTACTTTAATTTTAAGTAACACCTGAGTTATGGCCCTTGACTTGGTCAAAATTAAGGCTGTTTATTTGGCAAGTATGTGGCTTTGCACTGCTCATTTACCAATGGACCTAGAGTCACCAAACCTATATAAATATTTATTGGGATGAGAAGTTGCACATCTGGGTTTCATTTTGTCCATCTGTTTGGTCAGTATTTGTTACTATAAATAGCTTATAGTGTAACTTTTTTATTACTGGCCGTAGAGAAAAATTGAGACCACTTTTCTGTGGTACAACATGCATGTAACATCCAATATTTAGGTGTATTTTGAGCCATCTCTACTTGGTAAGGAGTTAGCCCTTTTGACATATGGTGGGCTCGACATGTTGCACATGGGCATCTAGTTATAGCCATAATATCTAGTCCAAGGGCGATAACCAGCCAAATCGCCCATGGCAGTTATGGATAATGGCCCTTGAATTATGCAAAATTGGCCAAGTTATCCTTTTCCGCTCTCTTAAAGTCAAATATTTTTCATCTGGTAATCACCAAACTTAGTGAAAATATTTATGGGAATAATATTTAGGCCAAGATCTATAACCAGCCAAATCAATGTAGGCACTTTTGGATTATGGTCCTTGAATTATCAAAAAATGATGAAATAAGCTTGCTCAGCTCTTAATAAACCAATGAACTTACGGATGCTGAGTTACTCCTCTCTCACAGGTGTATTTTGTGACAGTTTGTTACTCTTGTATATATTGGATAAGTAACAGCAGAGTTATGGCCCTTGATTTAGTCAAAATTAAAGGTGGATAATCAGATTTTGGCTATGAAATAGATTTGTTTGAAACTTTAATATCCAATCATTTACACTCATTATTGTTCACTTAGCGCTTAATTCAAGTAAGATTTTCACTTTTTTTTTAAATTTGACTTCCGTATCCTGGTTGCCAAATCAAGATAGAGTTATTTTATCATAAGTACAAATTTGATACACATACTTTGCTTAAGGAAAGATATGAATATAAGACCTAATGTATTATATTTGTAAAATATTTGCATTAAAAATTATATATTTAGATGGAACTCATTAGAATTGCAAGTTTGAAAAAAAATATGATTACCTCCCTTTATTTGTCTTGGTTGTGCAACCAATATAGATTGGAAATAAATGAATTCAGAAGCTACTCATAGTTTTAAAACTTGTATTTTGGTTCAGAATGTTAAAATATTTGTTTATCTATCCAATGCAAATGTAGAAGTAGAAATTATATTGATATGAAAAAGAAATGCTCAACTTTTTAAATATTTTAATACATAAGGGTGGTAGTAACAAAATTTTATAAAAATTAATGAAACGTAAATTTCTAATTGAATCTAACTCTTTGTTCCTTAGATAAATCTCTAACAGAATGTACAAAAAGTAAAAATTGTCCACCTCTACAGATAATCCTGGGTTAAAACTGATCTTGAAATAGTGCAATCTTTTCTACTCATTCTGGCATTACCAATGCACTTGGGTAAAGTTTAAGGTATGAGACCCCTAAATCGGTGAAAAGCGGAAGCAGGTTATTTTGTCTAGGGAACATGCGGACCTACACTATGTGTTTGATTGCTGATTGGCTGAAACTAAGTGGATGCATACAAGAAAAATTAGTTTGAAATAATCGCTGCATGATAGATCACAAATGAAATATGAAGAGAAAAATCTGGATATAAATTATAATCAAAATATTTGGTATTTGAAAATACTGACATATTTGGTCGGTGACCACTAAAACTGCCACAAAATTGGGGGTGGTGTCATTGAGCTCCAAATTACTGGCATAAAGTATTGGATCACATGTATAAATTTTGTTATTTTTATGTGGGACTAGGATGATTCTACAAAATAAAGTTCATTTCAGCAGTCGGTGAGATTTTTGGTAGTCGCACCGGAAGAAAGCCTTATAATGTAAGTCTATGGAAATGTATTTAGGCGTCTCATACCTAAATATAGCACAGAGAATGATGTTTCTGTGTGTCCCCGAGTCCATTTTAGACATTGTTTTGTATTCAAAATAGCTAATTTGGTAACAGATACATTGAATGGAGGTCGGGAAGGAAACAAATCAGCTTTTCTGATATTTTTGTATGAAATAAAGGTTCAAAATGTACCCCTCAGTCAGATTTAGGGGATTATAACTGTATGATTTTGTTGTGCACACATAAATACGGAGTGTAGAGATGTCAGCGCAAATCTGAATTTATTACTAGAAGATTTTTTAGTCTTGAATGCAGGTATGGTTACAAAGTTTCAATATACGGGACCAGCAGTGGAGAAAATGCTGAAAAGAAATGTGCAAGGGCAGATAACATGTTGTCAATAGAAGTGTGAAATGTGGTATATAATTCACAAATGATAATTTACAAAGTATATTCCCGAGCTGTTTATGCTCGGATTTTAGTACGTACTGTGATTTTATTGATGAAATTGTGTTTTTTAGACCTGTAACTGAATCTCAAAATCACTAGACGGGTAAATATCACCTAAATGGCTACTGTTCTAGTAAATGATTTTCGTCACCTTATGATTCTAGAGCTGAAAACATATCAAACAAGTATACTGTTGTAATTAAAATGTGTTATATAGATCTAGTCGCCATGAAATTGCGTGGAAACAGTGCTAGCATTGTCATTTCACAAAAATCGACGTAATTCTTATCACAAAATGCGACAACATAGTCCGGAACGCATAGGGAAGGGCAATATAGATTTTGAATTACCTCCCTTTAATTACAAAAATGCCTTAAAAATCAATTTTTGAGAAAATCTGCTCAGTTTTTGTAGCTAATTTGTTGCTTTTCATTACATTAAATACGAATTTTGTTAAATATGCATCATTTCTTGTCGCATTTGCAATTTCGGTCTCAGAAATACAAATATTACTCTAAAATGGTGTACAAAAATACGCTTTTTGGCCTCAGAGGGATGCATCGCGTCAGTTATCGTCTATTTCAATTGAAATTTCATGCATAGCCGTGACAATTCATATTTTAATGAAAAAGTGGCACTTAAGAAGCATTCGGTTCTTTACAATTCATGGTACATGTGTTAGAAATTCAAATACTACGCAGATTACTCTTAATTTTGGGCCCCCTGAACGTCCATCTAGATGTTTAATTTGGGTTTTTTACTGAACAAGCGTGTTTGTACGGTGTGCGTATGTACAGCCTTAACTCTATTGTACGTTTTGATGTAAATTTTGATACCATCCTGCTTTTTAGAACACTATTTTGTGATAAATAAGGCAAAATTTCTTCAAAATTTCATTTTTTTGGAAGGGGTGGGGTAACATAACATGCCATTGCAAGAAGAGTATATGATGTATCAACCAAATAAACACATATATTTTTAATAGACACTCTGCTCCCTGTCCACTCACATTTTCAACTCTGAAAAGAAAAGACTACAGATATGACAACTGATATTGAAGCAATTTGACAAATTATTTTAAAGCTCAGCAACGTTCCACTCGAAATCGTCCGACCTGGTCATCAATATGGAGGTATATTCTGCATCGTGATGCTATGTAGATTAAATCAAAGCTATACTTTGGTTCAGCAATTATTATTTTATTATTTGAAAGAGTTCTAAGTGCGTACAAAAGCAATCGTTTCAGTCTTTAGGTATGAGACCCCTAAATCGGTGAAAAGCGGAAGCAGGTTATTTTGTCTAGGGAACATGCGGACCTACACTATGTGTTTGATTGCTGATTGGCTGAAACTAAGTGGATGCATACAAGAAAAATTAGTTTGAAATAATCGCCTGCATGATAGATCACAAATGAAATATGAAGAGAAAAATCTGGATATAAATTATAATCAAAATATTTGGTATTTGAAAATACTGACATATTTGGTCGGTGACCACTAAAACTGCCACAAAATTGGGGGTGGTGTCATTGAGCTCCAAATTACTGGCATAAAGTATTGGATCACATGTATAAATTTATTTTTTTATTTTTATGTGGGACTAGGATGATTCTACAAAATAAAGTTCATTTCAGCAGTCGGTGAGATTTTTGGTAGTCGCACCGGAAGAAAGCCTTATAATGTAAGTCTATGGAAATGTATTTAGGCGTCTCATACCTAAAATCATTGCTTGAAGGGGATCAGTCAGTCACAGTGTGTTGCTGTATTAAGGGAATCAAACTAGGCATATTGTAGCTGAAATCTGCTTCTTGCTCAGCAGTGCATTACTTTTTCCAAGAAAAATTTGAAAAAAAATTATCTGTTTCAGTAGTCTGCTCAAAAATTAATGTAAATTGGGTAATATTTGCAATGATTTAATTAAGAAATAATAAATGTCTTCCTGTATTTTATCGTTGAATAAAATATAGTCAGGAATTTGGATGCATCCTAATTCAATCACGAGTAGTAAGTTCGAGTGATTTAATTTTCGCATCCAAATGCTGACTGTATTTTATTCAACGATAAAATATAGGGAACAATTTATTATTTCAATTCTAACTTGTTATTTTCTTTGAAAACAATCCCGAACTTTATTTAACGGTAGTAGTACATCATTGTAACCTTAAAACCACGAGATACGATTGGGCCCCTTATGTTTACATCGCTACACCCGCTCGTCATTTAAGGCACGCCATCCTTGGAAAACCTTGCTGTATTTTATCGTAAAATAAAATACAGGCTTTTCTCTATATGTTTATATAGGAAAAGCAGCCGCTTGTGTTAGAATTTCAGCTATTTTCATGAATTTCTCACTTCACTAATTCATACATGCCGTTTAGGGTTGGATCATTAACGGGAGATTTGTGAAAAATCGCGGGTTTTTGGACATCACAACGGGTAAAGATCAAAAAAAAAAAACATGCGTTTCTGACGTCATACATTGACGATTATGTTTATTCAACTTAATGTAAAAAAAACACATGCAGTCGCCATTTTAAGCACATTTAAACCTTGATTCTCAATTTCTCATATGCAAAATTATTACTCAAACAAAATTCTCTGAATTTTAATGAAACAAGAATAATTTCGTTCTACGTTTGATCTGGATACAAAGCAAAACAAAACTAACAAAAGCAACAATTTTATTTCTTTCAACTGGCAGTACATAATCTTTAATCAACTAGTACATTAAAAGTATCATATAATCATATTTAATAATCCTGACCAAGGTCTTTCAAATAGTATGGTCCGGAAAGAGCGTAATACGATAAATAACTTGCCTCGGATCACGTGGCAAACATCCGCCAGGCACCCTAATTTTGGAAAAATAAAGAAAATATTGAAACTTTATATCTACGTATATATCGATATTTTACCAATCAATTTGACCAACAAAGAGATCCTTAATACAATATATACTATTTGAAAGACCTTAATTAATTGTCCAGACGTGTCATCTTGTTGCAAACATCAATTACGTCAATCAGGGCAGATAATTATTCCCGGGCAATAACCAGATGTTACTGACAATTAACACTAACTAGCGTAATAAAAGCCTACTTTCATCACCTAATCAACCAATTATCTATCTCGCGTGTAAAGGTTTTGACTTTGTATATTCAAACTTGGACTTAAGTGGGTATTTAAAATAATTTTATGGATTTTCTTTTCTTTCAAGACAAAATTTTGATTTATCGGGAGATTTGGGTGTTTTGCGTCCCTCGTAAGGGTCTAAATATCGGGAGAACCCAAGATAACGGAGAACGGCATGTATGCTAATTTAAAAATTGTAGAAAGATATATTCACATAGATTAAAAGTTAGAGAATTATCCCTTTGCAGAATTGAAATTTCTCGAACAAGTCTGTCTGCTCAAACAAATCGCGAAAGTTTTGTCACACAGAAATTACCCTATTTACAGTTACGCTTGTTTTAACTCTCACTTATCTTTACCTGACCTTGCTAATTAACTGCACATGCTCTTGGGTAATCATTAAGTCAGTCTGCCGATTCTTTTTTAGTTACCATTTCAACACTTGCATACACTTAACTAAGTAAATAAAGGCTGTTGTTTACAGCATATGCTCTCAAGTTGAACTGTTGTTAAAATATAAATTCAGAGCATTTATTGTGGTTTAATGTATCCTGAATAATCTGCCTAAGATTTCATAGAAATTATTATTAAAGTTAAATGAGATACTTGAGATTTTCTTTCCTGGGCATTGTGCGCTCATTGTGAGCTTTTAGGAACACTGGATGTCCATCATCCATGATATGACCATCCGTCTTCTTCTTCCCTACCAACCCTGGGATATCTCCCTGGGTGAACTTGAATAGACTGACAGGCAAAGGTTAAAGAGACACGGGAGTGCAGGTTCCAGACTCTAGCTCTTGTAAGAATAGACCCCTTGGTTCTTTTATGTGCCCAGTGTATAGCACAGTACACGTGAGACTACCTCTGGGTTTCTAACTAGTTCATCTCTAAATGGGTGGGAAACATTGAAAAGTGTTCCTGAAATTTTCAATGTCCCGGCAGTGATTGTACTGCATTGATTGATAGTCCAGTGCTTAACCATTCAACTACCAGCCACCCTGATGTCCTTCATCCTCTTCTTGATACAAACAACATCTTGATGGAACAGCCCTTGGAAATCCATCAAACTTGATGGATGTATTACTAGTAGTCTAAACGAAGGGACCTCCAATGAACTGAAAACATTTGGTAATCTTCCTGTCAAAATTCATAAGGCTTTGTAGACATTTGGGACTAGCCATGTCTAGTGGTCCTCTACCAAGTTTGTTCAAGTCATAACCCTTTTGTCTAATAAAAAGCCACAACACCACATCATTTTTTATACTGAACAAGTTTCATTTTAAATTTGATTTGCATAGAACTTGGTCTCAATGTCTGGTATAGTAGAGTAGTAGTAAGTTTGAAGTAGAACTCAGGCAAGCAATAAAGGGCAATCTTATCACTCTTGTATGAAAATAAATTGTCAGAGATGTACTGGAATTTTTATGTTTGATTAGCTGACATGACTCAATGTTTCAGAACTAATCTAGATATTTTGATGTTTTCAGGCTCTTGGTGGTACAGGATTTTTCCAGAGATTGAAGAGATTATTTTTTGACATTTTAGTGACTGTTATAGTAAGTAGTCTACTGCATGTTTTGTTTATTGTTGCTTGTTTAATGTTGCTTGTTTCTTGTTTTTTGCTTAATGTTGTTTGTTTATTGTTTTTGTTTTTTTCCCTTGAGTTTTAATGCCCATAATCAACATACCGGTATGTCTGTACAGGTGGGCAAATTACCTAACCATTGTTCGTGTGAAGAACGGAGACCTAGACTCTCATCTTCCGTAAAAAAAGCCAACTTTTGGCTAAGTGTCTGAAGGATAATTTTGGAGTGAAGTTTCGAGATGGGTATATTGAAAGGGATGTTGATTACTAGTGTTCAGTTGAATGTCATTTAGGATTGAAAAGGCATATAATTAAGTGATGGGGAAATCTAACTCTTTATCTAGTGTTCAAATACCTGGTACCTTAATTCTTACCTTAAAATTTTATAGCAAGATGGTGTAAAGGACCTGTCTGGTATTTATCCCCCCCCCCTTGACCCTTCCCAAAGATGGAGGGGTATTGTTTTGGCATAGTCCTTCTGTCAATATGCCTGAAGCTGTCTGAAACTAGTAGTGCTTAATCACAGTTACCAAGACACTTTGCAGATGATTTGTTTCAGTGATTTGCCTCATTTTGTGGAGCATATTAATTCACTTGATATGCTTGTTGTTTCCTATTCATTTTCCAGAAATTCCGAAACATTTATTCATAAAGTTCAATGCATTTCAAGTTTCTCCATTAGTATCCTACATTTTTTTATAACATTATCTAGAAGAATTTTCCACCAGGCAACTGGACTTGTGCCAGTTGAGGGATATATCGGCCTATCTTGGCCCTCTTGTTTTATAAACATATTTGTTAGCTCACCCTGAGTACTGGAATGCAGGCGAGCGGTACAGGGACCATTACAACGTCTCGTAAAACTGTAAGAAACAGGGTGCTTACTAATTGGCAGGTAGCTGACAGCTTAAGTGAGGCATCAGAAAACATTTAAGAGGGAGCTTTTCAAGAGTAATAAACATTACTGTCACTTTTGGATATAGTATAACAACTTCATTTTCTTCTTTTTAAATTACTTACTCAAACATTAATTGTTAAAGCTTAAAGTCTCATTAGCACAATTACTATTAGCTCTTATTTTACCAAGAATGATGTCTTACAGGTGGGTATGACATTTATTTGTACCAAAAACAATCCTTACTTTGCTTTTAAAATTGTTAAGTACATGTTAGAAATATAGCACAGTATTTTTTCAATGATACTGCAAATAATAAGAAAGGCTCTCTGGCAACTCTTTTGTGAAGACATGACTTGGCATGTGTCAGCATTGTTTTAGAGTGAATCATTATCCTATCAGTAAATTTATTTTCCTATATCAGTAAATTCAAAGTGATCCTGGGACTTTCAGCTTAAATCTTCAACTTCTAGTCCAAGGGGAAGATTATCTGATTTACCTTACATTAATTTTTCTTTTACTTGAGAAGAAAATCTTAAAATTTCACTGAAATTATTCATCAACCAATTTTGCAGTCTCATTTTTGTGCTAGGTATATTATTTGGACATTTGTGGTAAAGTTAGATTGTAAGAATTTCTTTCTTTATACCTATATTGTTACTTTGATGATCATCCAAATCGCAATCAGAGAAGTTCAGGGAAAGTGGCAAGTTACTTCTCTGCATGTGTTAAAAGATGAAACACTGTTCAGGATCAGTTTTTAGTTGGGTTGATTAATCATTTGTATTTTGCATATTCTGTGTCTTACCAAATTGATTAGATTTTGAAAGATTAAAAAAAGCAGGAAATGTTTCAAATCAACTACTGTATCAAGTTTCAAGAAAAAAGGGAGTTTTTTTTCTGCAATGCCGCCTGCAACTGTCAGAAACTATTGCATGTAAGTAATTGTGATTAATCACAGAAACAGCACATGCCTTTGTGAGTGAAATTTACATAAATCTGTTTCAATAACTTTCGTTCACAAAAACGTTATACCATACTGTGAAATAATTTAAATTCAGAGGGGTACTTATTTCTGTAGGTAAAATAAATCATGAAATTTTGATCACCAGGAATAGAATTTTGGCTTTTGTTCAGAAATTACAGATAATAATTTTATGATTCCCACAAAGTAATTTACAATGAAACTTGTAATGTAATTTTTCTGAAAAGAAAATTTTTCATACTCATGAATATAAATGCATTTGCAGTATACAGTAAACCCAATATTAACAAATTTGGATATAGCAAAATTCGAAATATCAGGAACAAATTTTCTGGGTCTGATGGTCTTTTTCTTTATTTGATATGAAATTTTTTATGGATATAACATGCATTGCACTCCAGATATAAGGAACAAATTGAAATGGTCCCAATATGTTCATTACATATGGAGTTTACTGTAACTCAAAATGTAAAAACATGTTCATTACATAATGACATTCCTGTGATGTTACAGGAGGTTTGGCAATCTTCACGGTGGTTATTTCTCATCATGTTTGGTATACCTACAGCGGTGATATCAGTCGTGTGTTACAGTCTATGCTGTATGGAAACTATAGATGACGAATTCCAAAGCGATGACGAAGATTCTGATGAAGAATATAGTGCTCAAGTTAAAGGTAAGTCTATGAACTGTGAAAACATGTGGTACAGTAATTTTCATCGATTCCAATGGTGAAATTGTTAAATTGGTAAATCAAATTAACAAATTTGTAGGAAACTTTAAATTGGTTGAAAATAACGAATTTGTAAAAAAAAACAACGTGAATGATAACTCTCACAACAACACAAGTCATGTAGTTTATAAAATAGAAAAAATTCAGTATCAAATTTCTGTAGTGTTCCTTCAGATTGTGGGATGGAAAAGTGAATAGTATCATATGCGTAACTGGTACCAATGCAACTAATCAAGCAGGTTACATTTCTGCCATCCATGTTAGTTATAAGTACTGCATTTGAAAGTTTCTTTAAAGTCCCAGTAGCACTTTGGATTGTGCTATTACATGTAGCATTTATATTTCCAAGTACAATGTCTAACCAGCATTTGACCTTTATTTCTAAACATTCCAAACTTTGCTTATTAAATTGAAAGTACATATTAGAAATATAAGGCTGTATTTTTTTCATTTATATTGCAAAAAAATAAGAAACACTTTCAGACAACACTTTTGGTGTAGAAATGATTTCATGAAAGAAAGTCGTATGCCAACATAGTGTTCGAGTAAAAAGAACAGGAGTTCTATCATTATTCTATCAATAAATTAATTTTTAAAGTGGTAAATTAAAAATGCTCATGGGGCTTTAACTGTTAGTTAAGATGATTTTTTATGAAATGTAAGGATTCTTTAAAACAACATGGACTTTCCAAGAAGAAGGTGTGTATCATGTTCTTTGTGAAAACATTTCAAACTCATGGAGAACTAATTTTGGTCGGCTATGTGGTTAAGTAAACCACAAATTTTAGATCTAATTGAATAATATTTTTGCCATTTGGCTAGAACTACAGATATGACACCTACAAATATGTACTGTAAATTGGGTCATATTGGCAATGATTTCATCATCACTATTTTTCGCGATTACCCACTTTGCTAATTTTAAAATATCGTGAAAAATTCATTTCACATAGATTTACTCTGAGAGAATTTTCCTCCATCTGCTAACAAAATGCGAAATTTTCATCCAATGAAAATTACCCAATTTACAGTAAACCAGTGATGCTGTATGAATATTTCTGAAAACAACAAACTTTAATATCCATGAATATAATGATTTTACTAAATATAGAGCTTTTTTGCAAAGATCCCACTGGATAAATTGCTCTTTTGAAGTTAACTTGATCCCTAAATACTGTAAAGTCTCTGCATAATAATGTTCACTTCTATTTTTTCTCTTAAAGCTCAGCAGATTTCAAAGTCAATAGAAGACACAGACAGAAAAGATGTGCCTGTTCCTGGACACGAGAAAGCAGAGTGATGAATCAAGTGCCTCAAATTGAAATGTTTTCATTATTTTGTAAATTCTTATCGACCATTTTCTGCTGACTGAGGTAAACAGCCTCAGTTAGCTTTACCTGTGGGGTGTTTGGTCAGTCCATTTGCCATCTTTTGGGCAGGTGGTCAGTCCATTATCCATCTGTGGGGTGGGTGGTTCATTATTGGTCTATAGGGGCGTCCATTTTCCGTCTGTGGGTAGGTTGGTCTATTATCCATCTGTAGGGTGGGTGGTCCATTTTCCATCTGAGGTGGTTAGTCCATTATCCATCTGTGGGATGGGTGGTCCATTTTCTGTGATGGGCCTGATGGGATTGCAGTTGTCAGTGTTGTTTCTTCCCTTAATGTTCTCAACATGTAATGTTAGAACTTAACAAAACATCACATGAAGTGCAGTCTAGTGGAAGAATGTTGTCAAATCTTATTGTAACTAAACTATATTTTCATTTATCTGTTGTTGAAAGCCATGGCAGAGTGACTGAAGTCTTCTGTTATTGGTAATAATAAATGAAAAAGGAAATACATGTATAGGATTCATCTTTGGTCAGTCATGTGGTCATTCTGTTTGTCCATGGCAAAACCTTTGTGGGCATAACTGTAGTTTTTAATGGGTTGCTTTGCAAACATTATGAAGGAAAGGAATACATAACTTGCTTGGTGCCTCTGTTAAGGCTGGGCAGAGTTACAGCCCTTGATTAATCTAATAATGGTGTTGTGCGAGTGAAAAGCCCTTGAGACACAGGTCCCCTTATATTTTAAACTTCCAGATATTCTTATATATATAATTTGTTATTTATTTTGAATTTTATAGTGTTGACATATTTGAGTGTTTTGATTGATGTAGATTTTGTAACACAAAGTTGAAATGGGGCTACCAGTATACCTGAATCACAAATGTCTTTTCAAGTTGCATCAGTCTATAGCCCATCATATGTTTTATATAGCTTCATCAGCGCAGGATACTGTATCAAACATCATACAAATAACCATCTATTTATTATCCCCCATGTCGGTGAGGGTTTGCACATGTCGGTCACTCTGTAGGTTGGTCTGTCAATAGACCAGGTCAGCAGGTCAAGGTCACAAGTGACCTTTAACAGATAAAAATAACTAGAGAATGCAATGGCCTAGTGTTTTCTCAAATTTATAGGTAGGTTGGTCATGACCAGTAGATGACTCCTATGGATTTTCAAGTCAAACGGGTCAAAGGTTAAGGTCACAGTGACCTTTAACAGAATTGGCTAATTGGCTGCAGTCAGTTGACGTACATGATTTTCAAACATCTCTTGTTGATTATGTGTTTGTACTTCATGATTTTTTTAATTTTGTTTATTTAATATTCTTTACTTCTTGCATTAAATGAAAATATTGTCTTTATTAAGTTTTTGATACAGTTGAAGTGTGTGCCAGATATCATAGCCTGAGTCTTGTGGGTTTTTTTAGCTTGAACATGTACTGTGTTTGATGAAGTTTGGAATTATTTTTCTTATTCTAAACTTAATCATCATTAAACATGGTCAAACAGGCAGGCCCAATAAAATATGTCCAGGTAGTTTTATCTGAAACAGAGGCTCAGGTACTTAAAATCATCTTGAATTTGCGAGACAACAAATAGTTCTATTCTTTTATCTCAAGGTCAAAAGACCATGAATTGGCAAACAATGCACTCCCATACATTTCCAGAAATCATTCATTTCTAGAAAACTTTGAATGAGCAAAATGATTAATTTTTTAATGAATGCTCTCGGCACTAAATGCCATTATGTATCTATGATAGAAACGTATTATACTTACAAGACCACATGGTAATCAGAGCAAGCTACATGTATAGTTACTTGTCACTGTCCAGCATATGTTGTCTATTGTCTGTTGAAATTTTATTCAAGTAAGGTATGTGATTAAAATTGGTATGAATGTTCCATGGATTGTGTTCTATGAAAGTTTCTCAAAGATTTCATGCAGAGCTCCGGTTGTCAAAGTAGCCTCAAGGAGAATTGTAAAATCATCTCACACAATCCCCTAATGTCAAGAGTTTAGATATATTTGGTATTTTGATTTTCACTTGTGGTGAGATTCATGCCCCTGTGATCATAATTGGTCACTCCTGTGAAATCTTTTGTTTTACATAACCTTGTGATTCAGAAACTGCAGGTCCAGTTTCAATTTAATTATAGAGAAACATTCATTGAAAAGAGAAACATTTATTGTATAGAGAAACATTACCGTATTTCCCCGCTTATAAGACGAGGAAATAAAGTCCCGATTTTTGCCTCAAAGTGGGGTCCTCGTCTTATAAGCGAGGCCACAAGAATCAACCAAAAATAAAAATCAATCCTACATACATTTGTGATGAAATCGGCAATACCGAATGTCGTCCCGCGAGTGTCTATGTGCAGACGACAGTCGAACAATTACCAGGTACCATACATTGGCATATTACGTTATTGTGTAAACTCACCTCCGCTGTCGATCGCAAATGTCGCCATTTGCAATTATTTAAAGAATCTGAAGGTAAACTTTGCGAAAATAAGTGGTGCAGTCATATTTGTTTTTTTCCGGTTTGGTATAAGCGGCCTAAAATTGGTATCAGAATCAAGCGTTTACACAGCGTTTATTGTAAAGAAACCCGATAATCAGTCTAGTCTGTGTATTGTTAATTCGGATATTGATTTTTGTTGACACTCTGAGACGATAATTGCGTCCGGTAAATACGTGTCATCGGCTGATTAATCAATTTATGAAAACATCTGGCGGCTTGTGTATAATTAGTAATAGTGCCCAGGATACCCCAAATTAGCGGCAATTACGTCGTTGTCAAGGAGCGAGAGGCTTAGACAAAAGGCCGAAAGTTTCGTTGCGCGGTTGTTTTGTCAACTTTTAATTATAAATACGAAAGTTTGCTTATTTTTTGCAAACATTTTGTGATAACTCCCAAGAAATTGTAACAATGGGAATGAAAAAATATTTTTTTATTGACTTTATTGCCATCTTGATCCTTTTTAGCTCGACTATTCGAAGAATAAGGAGACTATTGCACTCGCCCCAGCGTCGGCGTCGGCGTCTGCGTTGGTTAAAGTTTTTCATAAAGTCAAATATCTTGAATACTATCAAAGGTATTGACTTGAAACTCAAACTATATGTTTACCATCAACATCTTCACCTGAGGAAACAATCCCCATAACTCTGTTTTGATTTTTGACAGATTTATGCCCCTTTTTAACTTAGAAATTTTGGTTAAAGTTTTTTATAAATTCAAATATCTTGAATACTATCAAAGGTATTGACTTGAAACTCAAAGTATGTGTCTACCATCAACATCTTCACCTGAGGAAACAATCCCCATAACTCTGTTTTGATTTTTGACAGATTTATGACCCTTTTTAACTTAGAATTTTTGGTTAAAGTTTTTTATAAACTCAAATATCTTGAATACTATCAAAGGTATTGACTTGAAACTCAAAGTATGTGTCTACCATCAACATCTACACCTGAGGAAACAATTCCCATAACTCTGTTTTGATTTTTGACAGATTTATGCCCCTTTTTAACTTAGAAGTTTTGGTATTTTTTTTTTGTAAATTCAAATATCTTGAATACTATATAAGGTATTGACTTGAAACTCAAAATATATGTTTACCATCAACATCTACACCTGAGGAAACAATCCCCATAACTCTGTTTTGATTTTTGATAGATTTGTGTCCCTTTTTAACTTTGAATGTTTTGTTAAAGATAGAATACTATCGAACGTATTTACTGTCAACATCTTCACCAATGTTTTTTGATTTTTGACATATTTATGCCCTTTTTAACTTAGAATTTTGTCACAGTTTTTCCAGACTAAAATGGAAATACTCAAAATGGCTTTCTTTTGAAATGTCATAGAATAATTATGCAGCATGAAGCGGTCATGCTTTTTTAATTCTATACATATCAATTTTGAAAAGTTACAAAATTATTCATGATCAAATATACAAGGTCATGTATTTCTTTGAAATTATCCCCCCCCCCATCCTCCCTCCAGTTGGCTTGCAGAATCCAGAGTAAGGCCTTGAATGCAATGTACATTTACAAAGGTCTTTGAACAAGTTTCATATCTTTGACCTTAATTCTTATAGACAATTACACAATACTCCTGTTCTTAGACAAAAACCCCATTTTACCAACAAGCTTTCGAATAGTCGAGCGTGCTGTCATGTGACAGCTCTTGTTTGTCTTTAAACTACGATGTATTTGTCGCTACTTTGGGGGATCCTCGGCACTCTTAATAATTATATACAAGCTGTCATACGTTTTCATAATTGATTAATTAGCCAATGGCACATATTTACCCAATTATCTTTTCAAAGTGTCAAAAAAAATCAATATCCGAATTGACAATACACAGATTGGTTTATAATACTAAAAAAAATCGGCGATTAAAAAATTAACTTATTAGCTTAGAAATCATACGAACTTGAAGAAAATAAAGTAACTGGGTCATTAAAAAATTGCCTCGTCTTATAAATGAGTCTATTCAAAACCACACAATTTCCATGGCAAAGTGGGGGGGTCGTCTTATAAGCGGATCGCCTTATAGGCGGGGAAATACGGTATTAAAGAACTTTACTTCCAATGATATGCAAAGTCTATCTCAGACTGTTTACAACATTCAGTAAAGCAAAAGTAAGACAAAAAGACCACCCAGGTCAATCTAAGGAAATGCACAAACATTCACTCGTTTTTCTGCAGCAGTATTTCAAACAGGGAAATACTCCATGGCTAATAGCAATAGCCTATTGAAAAGTTTTAGAAGCCAGTTTCAAACTGTATTTCCCTGTTACAATTCCAGATTTAAAAGAAAATTTGATTTGGTGTTAGTAATGGACCTTTATAGAGAAACGTTCATTGGATAGAGAATCATTCATTGAATATCCCCCTTCCAAGATTCCTTAAACTAATGATCTCTAGATTTGTAAAAACAAAATGGGATGAGATGAGGGTTATGCTTTATGGTATCTTTTGCATTTGTAAGTAACTACACACAAGTATAATATATATGTATATCCACCAAGATTGTTTAAGAGACTACCAAACGGTTTGGCTGGATTTCTCTGTCTTGCAAGATAAACTCAAAACTCTTCTCTGAGTAGTCAGATTTTTTTAAGTGTTTTGCAACTGTTACAGTTCTTGTGAGGCCCTGAACGAAGGTATTTTAGAGATATTTAACTTTAAAAAACATGGTTTAATGTTAAATTACCATGATAGTATTGAATGTAGAGAAAACTTACTAGTCTTGCCACATTTCTTTCAATGTCTCTAAACAATGTGTTACTATATATGGACGTTGTTTTTCAAAATTGGCATCTAAGTTTTGTTGAGGTGTGTTCAAACTGAATTTTAGGTGAGCAGCAGATGACAGTTGTCATTGCCCTTTTGTTAAGCTTTTTATATGTTAAGGCCAACAAAAAATGTATGTTTCTGGTCTCCAAACCTCAAACTGTTTTAAGAGAAAATGATCAAGAAGACAGCAAAATGAAATAAAAAACCTGCCGACCAACTGTCCTTGAATTTGAGATTTGGTAAAGAGACCGGAAACACACATATTTATATTTTTGCTTCATATTTTATGTTGTATATGAAACAGTTTTTATATATCTTTTTTTACATTCTTTACAAATTGATGTGAGTTTATTCAGATAAATGACCATCACTAAAATCAAGCTGGTATCATTCATATGTTACAAAGTTTTTTAATTGTTGTGCATGTAATAGGCTTATGAACTATGTCTTTATGGATTATTGTATGATTTCTTAGTCTTAAAAGTCATGACAGTGAGTTTTACAGAATATCACTTTCATGCATGTCTACGTAGTTGAAATGAAATTTCAAATGTCAGTGCAATATTTTATATCCTCACTTTATAATAAAAGTGAAGTGGAGACTTAAGTAGAACTTAGACTCCAGTCTCATACTGTCCAGTCCCCTCAAGAACTCTTTAACATCCCCTAATAAACTCTTAAGGTATTTTAAACAGTCTTTTAGATGGGGATGCCACTGCCTTGACTCTATGTGAGAAGGTCGAGTCTTAGTAAGGATGGGTTTCTTGTACTGGTCAATAATGACTGGGTGTTAAACCTCCCGAAATATCTTTAGTAGACGTAAGATCTTCTGAATTGTTTTGGGTAAATGGCATCACCTCTGAGTAGTGGTGTAACGTGAACAGTATAATTTGCTCAGACTCTCATTGACGGCTCAAACTTTGGGGAGGAAATCTTCCTGCGCCCGTACAATGTGAGACTGTTTTAAAACATCTATACTGCACATTTTTAAAAGACAGCATAGGAGATAGAGTGTTACCTCACCCATCACAACTTCATCCTAGAAATATAGCATTACATTATATCAAATCAGTATGTGCCACTATATTTTGTTACATTTAAAACATTGCTATCAAGTCTTCATCTCAAACTTGTAGTGTGGTTATGAATAACAGAAACTGCTAGCTTATTTAGTTTCAGTGCTTTGATAATACTTATGTTATACTGATTTTCCAAAAGTAGCGTTAATGATTCAAAGAGTATATGTCCAGAAATGTGCCATTGTCATATTGCTTATACTGTCACAAGGGAACAAAGTCTTTACATACGTGTAGCTCATTTAAGGTAGGAGATCATGTATTGCAAGATGAAATCATGGACTGTTATTTTAAAGACTGTGTAGCGTCAGTATTTTTTTCACAGGTCAGCGGATGTGATAAGAATATAAAGTAATGTTTACTAGATAGCCAAAAACATGAACCTATGGACAGACAAATAGGCTCATGCTTAAACACCTTTACTTTCCATTTTGTTACTTATTATATATATATTATTTTTTGTCCTATGTCTTTGATATTGAATAAAATGTCAAAACGCTTGCCTAGTTATGTTGTGTTTTGTGCTATTTAAGGTAGGTCAGTACCTTTCATCTGTAAAATTAAAAGTTGTCACATTTGTTTGAAATTTGGTACATGCGTATATCGTGCCCATTTGTGTTGCATGGTAACGTTCTTATATGACGTAACATGACGTCATTTAACAACGCCATCTTGCAACAGCGTACCGGAAGCTTAAAATAGAATAAATACGGTATTTATAAAAGAAAATGATTTCAAATTACTACATGTGCCTCGAAAAATATATAAACGACATAAATATAGCTTTATAATTACCTTAATTAGACTATTTATAAATGGTTTTCTGTTCTGATTTACTGTAACGATATTGTTTTGCAAACAAAATATTTGCAAAGACACACGCAAGAATTTCCAAGTAAAACACTGACATTTCAAAAATGGCGGCATGGGCTCAACACCACTGGAGTATTCTAATTGAAAAAAAAACGAGGAACTTGAGAGTTGACGAGTGAAAAGTGAGCGGTTTAAAGACAGTTTTCAACTTTTGATAGGCAGTTGATAGGTTTCAGGCCATTTCAACCACACGTTAAGAACTTATAGTAGTTTCTGCTCATATCGCGGGTTAACTGGTATCGCAGTAATCTCCCTTTTCTATTTTTCTTTGCCGATCGTAACGAGGCTGACACTGCAGTGTCACCTATACGTCAACAAGCATCTAAAAGGTCACGTGGCATTAAATAATGTAATATTTCATCGTAAATGGGAAGATAAAGTAACCTTCCATGCAATCACCCCATTTCATACAAATATGTTTCTCCTCGTCATCCCGCTCATCCAAAAAATTATCATTATTAGAATTAATTTGAGTCGAAAGCCTTGAAAGGCATTTAAATCTCGGCAGCCATGTTGTTTTAACCAATGCAGTTTTTTTCATCACGTGACGGCGCCAATAAGCGTGTCTAGGGGCCGTTACTTTGAACACAAAAAATAACAGGCACTAGCACGTGCTCCGCAAATGAAAATGACATACGCGGTCTCAATTTTGGTCGGCAGTCAGAAGAATAATCAAAGAGAGTAAAGTTTACCTTCATTAAATTGGACAATATGACCTTTGTCAACATTTGACAAGTAAAAAAGAACTATAGCAGTCTGTTTTCGTTTAAAAGATATATTGAGTTGAGATGACCCCTCTGTACTCGACAAGAAGAGAAAACAAAATGGCGTCGATACGGTCTGATAATTCAGCTTTTCTTTTTTCCAGTAAAAATTGTTGAATATTTAAAATGAATATATTATTCATTAACTTAGACTGCCGTGAATCAATAATGAGTTTTAAAGTGTGTAAAAACATTTTATAAACAGAAAGTAGGGCCGCGATTTAAATACCGCGATTACAGAGAATTATGGGATTTTTTTAAAAGGTGAAACATGGTTGATAACTTCCTATGATTTTTTCTTTATTCATATACCTTTTGCACGAAAGATTGTTTTCACTTTAAAGTAGAATGGTTGGAGGGATAGGTCAAACAGATATAAATTGGGGAAAAATACTTTTCTTCTATTTTATTTCCGTTGGAATCGTTAGTACCGCGATACAAGAGAACTCCATCCTACTGTGAAAATTGGATAGTGATAAAAAAAATGAAAATCAACTTTTTCTCAAATTTTGCCTCAAAATTGCTGTAGATGGATAGCAAATGATCTAACTAAGAAAATGAATACAAACAACCCTATGTTTATTTCAAAAATAAAAATTCTACAGGGGATTTTCAATTTTATGGTGCCTTGCTGTTCGTTTTAAATCATTCAATTTATCTATTTGGGCTGTATTTTTATGCAATAACTACATCATTAACAATGATTTGTAAACAAAAATACAAAAATGATAGGATAAATGAAATGTTTTGATTACTTTTTCTCTGTGATTGCACTTGAGGAGTCTTGCTTGTTGAACTGGAAGTGGTCCGGCATGTGGGCGTGGTTACAAAGTGTTATCACGTCAGTGACGTGATATCATTTTAAAATGTCGGACGGGTGTTATCGATCAGATTTAATGCTAGTTGCATGATAAGTATGAACATTAAATCAGAAAACATTTTCTTGCATATCAGATCAGCATTTCAGGTGATTTTATCAATGCCGTAAAAAGCGGTCTGGCACCCATCCTATGTCAGACGATGAATTGCTTGTGACGTAACATTATGAACAATTTTTTGTGACATAACTTTCCGTTTGTTTTATATGAAAATGCATCATTTCGATAAGTTTGAATATAGAAATCTTCATTAAAGTGCAAGACCGTATGCAAGAAAAGTTTCATACAAAACAGTTACCCTCAGTGACGGATATTTCGTTCTGAACCTCGTTTCATGACAGAAACTATTATTGTTCTACAATGTGTCTTAACTAATATCAAACAGCATTAAGCAAGGTCTTTCAAATAGTACTATGCCCTTGCATTAAGTTAATTTTGCCATTCGATCCAAATGATATTTCAAACATTGTTAAAACGAACTGACCCCAAAACTGATGGAATGAAAACAAAACTCCAGCGTTCGACAAATCGCCAAAAGTATGTTCCATTTTGGACGCGTATGAAAATCGGGTTTAATGCAGAATGCCAAAGTGGCCATAAAATATAATACGTATTTAAAGCATACATCGATGTATGTACAGTTTTCAGGATATAAACTGCAAGTATCGTAGATCTATTCCCTTTCAAACACTTTAACGACAAGTGAAGTTTTATTGTAATACAATTGTTTACGATGCTTTTAAAAGATGACTTGTTATATCAGATTTGAAGATCAGAATTTTAATTATGTCTGCATTTCGAATGCTTTGTGCTCAAATAAGAACGTTTAGATAATGATGCTATTCTGGTCACAAATGGTGCAGCTATCAAATAATAGAATTCAAAATATTTAGTAAAGAATAGTTTTTAAATCAAAGATGGTGCAGAAGATTTTACCACAAAATCCACATCCTTTTGTATATACATGTACTATTACATGAATGTGCATAATTAGATCCGTGTTCGATACATAAATTAAAATATGATGAATCAGTTTTCAAATTTTATACTTTCAATGAGATCCTATTCTTTACATCTGCGACACACTGGGAAAATATGGTCCTTCAAACCATTCACTAATCCGCAAAAGTATGTGTAGACATAGACATAACGTGTAACTTTTATTTGAGAGATTTATATTTCATAGTTATAACTAGGTCTGCAGTATGATATAATATTAACTGTCAAAATCGTTGAACCGTTAATAAGAAGTGCGTTGTAGTTTTATGATGTAGCTCTCGGAACACTATGAAGGAAGAATTGACAACCCTGTACCATAAAAAGAAATTCAATACATCTAAAGTGGAACTGTATGCAAAGAATACTGTGTGCTTTTGCAAATGCTTTACAGTTAAACCTGTGATTACAGACCACTGACAGGAAAACAATTAAGCGGGTATTGCATTTTTCATAGCAACACTCATTTGATATACAAAATCGAGCCTTATAACTTTGAATATTGCTCTAGTTACATCACATTTTGACGACCGTCTTTGGCAACTTTTTCCTACTGTCCGTTCGTATCTGGGATTCAAACACTTCACTCAAAAAAAAAGTGAGATTAAAGCAGCTTGGCAATCTCTTGATTAAAAACTTAATCACAAGAGAGAGTCGACTTTCTCGTGCATGTATATTTAAACACTTTTACTATTTTAGTTCACTTAGATCTATAAATATTCTGCCAAAAATACAGCCTTTATTCAACCATCAAATATGTCCTGACAGAAAAAAATTCGTATTGTATTTACTTGCAATAAAAATAGCGCGGCATAATTTGTAAGAGGGCGTTCAATTGGCCCTATAATGTACATGGCGTTAATAACGTCGCTTTTGACTGGGTCGTTACTATTTGTTTATACGATGATGTCAATAAATTGACATTGCTCACCACGTATATTTAAGAAATAACAAATGCCTCCCTGTATTTTATTGTTGAATAAAATATAGTCAGGAATTTGGATGTGTAGTAATTAAATCACAAGTGCGTAGCACGAGTGTTTTAATTTTTCGCATCCAAATGACTGACTGTATTTTATTCAACGATAAAATATAGGGAATTATTTTATGTTTTTCGGTGGTTTATCGAAATATAACAGTGAATTATATCCTGATAAACTCACTGTTCACTCAGTGAAATTATCAAAATCTTCTACCCGGATTAACATCAAAAAATAAACCGAGCGTAAAGAATGCTGGAAACCATACATCGATGACGTCGATAAAATGACGTCATAAATGTTTTGCTTTCTGATGAAGTTTCCCGCGATTTTCAACATTTTATTGAAACAAACTCAACAAAAACAGAGTTTTAAACATAAAATAAACAGAAAAATTGTTGGTATCGATGTATTATCACGATATTCACTCGTGAACACCAAAAATAGTTATTTTCACTCGTGGCTGCGCCACTCGTGAAAATATCACTTTTGGTGCCCACTCGGTGAAATTATATCGTGATCTTACATCGAAACCAACAATTATCCTTTATCAATTTATTATTTCGATTCTAACACGTTATTTTCTTTGAAAACAATCCCGAACTTTATTTAACGTGTAGTAGTACATCATTGTAACCTTAAAACGCAAGATACGATTGGACGTGCTTGTTTACATACGTCACATCGTTACGTCATTTAAGGCACGTCGTCTTTGGAAAAACGTGCTGTATTTTATCGTAAAATGAAATACAGGCTTTTCCCTATAGGTTTATATAGGAAAGCAGCCGCTTGTGTTAGAATTCGCGCTAATTTTATTTCAATTTTATGCTTAGCATGTCATTTTTATTTAGTTTATCGCGCAGACAAGTGTCAAACTGTATATAATAAAAGGCCATTAGTATAGTTATGTGATTCATAAGTCGGATTGGCTCTCAACGAGGTCGGATCAAACTCGTGCAACGCACTCGTATGATCCGACGCACGACTCCAGGAAATCCGGCATGCTGGATCACGTTACTATACTGATAACCCTATTGTACCGACTTTCAAATAAATGTGACAACTTTTGATTTACCGACGAAAGGTAGGCTACTGACTCACCTGAAGTTACATATTTTTTCACAATTTTTTTCACAAATTTTTTTTTATTATCAGTTCCCTTACAACTGCTAACGCAATTGATTAGAGGGGCGTGAATTCAGCACAAGTCAAAATGGAGTTCATTTCGGCGACAGCTGATCACATCTTCAAAGAAAGCACAATGCTTTATAACGCTGCTCCAATCAGAGTGGACGCTATTTCATCCAGGCGTGCTGTCAATCAATTTTTGGCCTGGGGACTGAAAGTCCCCTAGGCCTCAGTTAGCATACCACATTTCAAACACTGCAGACAATTTAACTGTGCTATATGCGAATAACAACTGTAAACATGCGCTATGGGAAAGTAGTGCAAGACAGACAAGATCAATCTTCTATTTGAATGTCGCATACGATAAGAACATATTATAAAAACATAAATAAAAACAGTACATACAATTTTAAATGATTGCAGAAGAGTCTTTAGCTTACGGGCTCTATTATTCAATTTTTTCATGGACTCTGGTTTAGATATTACTGCGCTGTTAGCTGATAACGGAAGATAATTATATGCATATCACGGAAAATCACGGATATTTACGGAACGTACGGGGCTCTATATAAGAGTTTGTAGTGCTGAATCAGATGTTATTTCATTGATAACTTTCTTATTTACGAACGATTACATAATTATATATTTACCCAAAAATAAATTTCTTTTATAAAATGTATATAATTTACGTACATTCCCGAGAAGGAAGTCACGTGAGCAAAATCACCCGCCATTTATCGAGGCTGACCTTAGCAACATCATGTTTGTCTATCTAAACTGTTAGTTCAGTTCATCACTTGTTATTCCGACCACCTCTAACAAGGTTAGCAAGAATCATTTTTAGTTTTCCCTGTTATATGCATTGTACAGTAATGTATTTATATTTCATTTCGGTTTCTGGGTCTTGTCCTTGGTACACAATAATTTTCGATCCACATCGTCTCGCTTGAAGTTGAACAAAGTGCAGATCGAATTATTTTATTGGTCTCTCAAATAATTTATAATGTTGACCATGTGATTTTATAATAAAACAAACTTCCTCTTTCTGTGTCGTATATTAAATTTCGTCTTCTGCACATTTCGACCCGCACTTTCAAACTGTTATACACATTGCACAGTACTGCATTTATATCTCATTGCTGGTAGTGCTTTGTTTATTTCTGTAATAATTTTCGATCCACATCATCAGATCATATCGCTTGAAGTTAAACAAAGCGCAGATCGAATTATTTTTATTGGTCTCTCAAACAATTTATAATGCTGACCATGTGATTATTTTTTATTTAAAGTACATCTTATAAACAAACACACTTCCCTGCCACCGATATCTTTGTTAATCATTCATTCTATGTCGTATATTAAATTTTGTCCACTGCACATTTCGACCTGCGCTTTAGGTAAGGTTCAGCGCAAATCACGAAAGTCAAAAAGTGTTTTTAGGGGAGTAAAACTATAGCCCCCAGGCCTTCAGCGCTTACAGCGCTTTGATTACTGATAACGTGATAAAATGTGGAAAACCATACTTAGGTCAGAGTTTCAACATGTATTCTAATAAAATAAAATATATGATTCCGTACTGCGCTCGTAATCAGCCGATCTAAGCTTTTTCTCAATAATTAAATTGTATTGTTAAAATTGTATTGTAAAGGTGTGACAGTTATAAAATATCAGATCTGTGAAAGGGGTCACACTGAAACACCAAGTAAGTTAGGCTACATGGCCATTCAAGTTATATTTTCGTCGGCCACGGTATTATAGTAGGATTTTGACTTTTGAGCTATGACCTATTTATATAATATAAAAGAAGATCAAAGGACTGAAAGTGCTGGAGGATCGATTGTCTCTGAACAACACAGTCTGAACACATACATGTGTTAATATCAGGACAACACATTGCACAAATACATGTGTAGATATCAGGACAACCCTTGCACGAGTAAAGTTATAAACTGGAGACATTTTGACCTTTAACCATTTGTGTAAACTTTACTTTTGAGATAGGAACCCATGTGCTAACATTTTGCATTCAGTGACTATGTTCAACTACTCTATGAAGTATTAAGCTGTGAATGGTAACTGAGAAATGGATTTTGACAAAACTGAACTGAAAATTCATAGTTTGAACAATTTTTAATGTCATTAAAAAGTTATGGGATATGCCCATAGGGTTAATTGTATTGTGCCAATTGATTGATTCGGATTTAACGTCGCACTCAACAGCTAATGTCATATTGCAACGTCCAGCTTTCATGGAGGAGGAAGACCCTGGGTGCCAATTCTGCCATTATTTCAGTCACGAGCGGGCACCTGGGTAGAACCTAGATAGCTCCCAGACATAAAAGAATTCGTTCCAAGTAGGGCACGAACCTACAGCGGTGAGGGACAAGTAAACATCAGTCAGTGACCTTAACCACTCGGCCACATATGCCATTGTATTATGTCTCGTTATACTCTGTTAATATTGGACCGATTGAAAATTCAATCGATCAAAAAAGTGAAGTCACGGCACAGTGCATAAAATCTAACTATAACTCATTTGTACCAACCATTCTTTTCTTTAATCTATGATTAAATACCTTCGATTTGACGCCATCTACAAATTTAGCACTGCACAGGAAAAACGATCATCAAGACTTCTTTACATACACGCGACGGTTATTCTATTGTTCAAATTATCATAGCTTTTCGAATGATTATATTTTCCATAATCAGAGCCCAATACCCGTTCTGAGTAACATATTTGTAGATATAAACATGAAGTAGAAGATTCTATTATTAAATAACCGCTAGAAATAGCGGTGTACAATACCTCAATAGCAAGGTACATGTATCAATCGTCTGATGAATACAATTTGAGCTTTATGAAAAAATATTGATGACCTTGCATGTTTGTATAAATACAGGTGTTAGAGGCCGAGTACATTTCATACACAGATGCTTGGGGTATGGACACGCCACCCAATCTATACTTGTCCCATGTTTTACGAAACGTTTATAAATACAAGATTTGAAACAACTGAAAACTCCAATCACGTATTTATGGCATGTGTGTAAGTAAGGAATTTTCCAATGCAAAACAATTTTCTGAATAAAATCCCACTCCAAAATACATCGAATGCGGGTTGAATTGAGCGAATTTCGAAGAAAAACACTTCTAATCACATTTAGTATATACATGTACATGAAATTATAAAAATAGGTTTCCCGCACCGCAGTATATGAAATAGCGTGCGCGGGGTACCAGTACGTTTACAGTGCGGATTTTGTCTTATGTGAGAAATATAGCGGTAAATTTGAAAACAGATTTTTATTTTTGTGTCGCACAATAAAACGACTGGTTCCATTTTTACATTGATAAAGAGCATAGCCGGGTGCCTATAGTTTTTGTATCGGTACTATTTTTAGAAATGACAAAAATAGTATACCCGAGATGTGATAGAGGAAACCGAGTTGTTTCAAATCTTGTATTTATATACATTGTCAGCATAAACATGTGATCAGTAGGTAAGTAGAATAAGGAATTGCTTCTGTAATTAGTTAGCTCACACGCAGGTGTAGGATGTATTTAAGGGTACTGCAGTGAGCAGGGGCGCGGGTCAGGCCTAAGGTAATGAGATCCAGATCCCGAGCATCTGTGATTTATCAGTATCGTATGTGTAATTAACTACATTACTCTCCGCGAACTTGTTATTTAGTTTATACTTATTATTTTAGCTCGATTGTGAAGAAAACTTGTAGCTGCTTGTTGCTTATCGAGTCACTCGCGAGTCCGCTTCCTGGAGAAATAGTGCTGGTATCATATGAGGAGGTACGGTCGTGACACCCAGTTGGGCTCGAACCCGAAACCTCCGGAATGAGCGGCAGACAACATAACCTCTACACCACCACTCCCCTCTTTCTTAGTATTTGCCCGCAGTGAGTTTATCCGATATGACATACATGTATGTCATAGAAATACAATAAATTACATATTTATGAAATAGGCAAAAAACACAATTTATGTGTTAAAAGCCGATTCAGATTTTTACCACACACAATTTTTCACCCGCCGTAAAAACGCCCGTCGTTTTATTATGAGATATTTTTTTAAATGTTTTCTTTATCGTTCGTACATGTTTTCACACCAAAATGTGAGCAATACCCGACACAATGATAGTTACATGTTAAAGTTTGAGTAATTATCTGCCTCAACATGTTGTTACCCGTTCCCTCAAGTATGTGTGCAACATGTCCATTGATTTGACATGTATTTCGGCACCTTTCATTTAAACAAGAAACATAGAAGGGCTTCAGATGCCACATGCAGCGGTTTATCCAGTTTAAAACAGTCATTTTGTTACTGTAACAAATGCATTGCTTTTAAAAATAGTGAAGATAATATAACCATTTGAATTGATATATTTTGGTAAGTGTACCTGGTGGAGGCCTTCTGTAGATTGGAAATGAAAATGTCAGTGTTTTACTTTTTTCATCGAAGGCTGTTCTGTGAAAAGGTTACTAACGAAAAGCATGTTGCCTTTCCGTTTTATCAGTGTGTCCCATTATGCTCAATGGATTGACACTACGCACTTGATTCATAGACATTTGGTATCATATTTCTATATTGTGTGGTTAACTAATAAGGTGAAGATAACATTTAAAGGAATTATTAAGCACCGAAACGAAGACACAGATCGACCTTAATTGCGCATCTAAAATTGCTAACATATGAAACAAGGGAGCTGTACCTTCGAAATCAGGAGAGAAGGTAAAGATCAAGGTCAGCCAATGTCGAAGTTGAATTCTACATGTTAAATTGTACACATGGTCCAACTTTCATTGTTAAACCTTCTGAAAAGAAGGTAGGTCAGTAGGTCAAAGTTGTCTGATCTACATGCCAAACTGTAACCATGGTCCAAATTTCATTGATGTAGCATCAAAAACAGGAAAGTAGGTCAAGATTATCCGGGGTCATAGTTGAAATCTGCATGCAAAACTATTCATGTTGTCATTGCTGTAGCTTCAAAAACAAGAAAGTAGGTCAAGGTTAGCCAACGTCAAAGTTGAAATCTGCAAGCATAACTGCAAATATGTTCCAAATTGCATTGATGTAGCTTCAGAAACCGAAAGCTGATCATGGTTAATGTTGATATTTGCATGCAAATATACAGTTGTAGTACTGTAGCTTGGAAAAACAGGAAGATATTTCAGTAGGCCAAGTGCCCAAGGGCATCTTACCTTTAGATTTTACCCATTTACCTAAATATCAATAGAGTTTACCAACTGGTTAAGATAAACATGTCCATTAAGCTTGAGGATCCTATGCCCAATGGTTTTCGAGTTACTGAATATGATAGGTTTAATCTTGTAATCCCATGGCATGGTCAGTCTGACCCCCAGGGCAAAGTGTGAGCATACTTCGTAGAGGACCACCAGACACGCAGGTTCAGACGAGAAGATTTTAAAAGTTTCAATGTCAGGATTTTGATGAAATTCCATGAAGTGGTCATTTGAAGTAATTTAGGACGACACACGTACAACGGACACCATACATTAATTCTATCGATTCTGAAAGCTCTCCTTGAGCCACTGGCCCAGGTAGGCTAATGTTGGAGAATGTCATCAAGCTATCATTCATACAGGTGAAAGAAACAATACAGGTTGGGGATAAATTAAGTCTCTAGAGCAGTCTTCATGGAGGGGAACTTCATGTTTGTGACTTCTATGATTTATTTTGAAAACCAGACCCATTGTTTCAGAGAATATCTTACAGTTTCGAAATAGACTTACTTGGAGACGAGTCGTGCCCTGTCGGGCCGACGTTTTTGTAAAAAGATACACATTCCTTAAACAGTATTGGTAGGTCACGTAAAGGTTTCCTTTGAAAAAAAAATGGAAGTCTTGCTGATGGACGAGATTTTATGAAGCAGATTTTTCAGTTTTCCATACAATGTGCAGAGAATTCTGGAAATACACTGCATACTCTGTTGGCAATGACAAATCAACCTTGAACAATCTAGGTTGAAATTTCCATGAATTCTTTAATTTCAACCACAAAGTATGGTAAAACTAGATATACTAGGCCTATCGACTGAAACTTGTCTTCTGTATAATTCGTCCTTTCCGGGATCTAGTATATTTCATTCTAGTAATAGAATACAATAAAATAGAATGAAATATTTTTATTTCCAATTAATGGACCCCCTCGGGTATAAAATCAATACAAAGACAAACGCACATGTCAAGTTAACATTTGCATATATGATTTTAATGATTGTAGAACAACAATAAGAATGTTACACAATATTCTAACATGACCTTCGAATTTCTCTATATTGTACAAAGAGTAGAGAAGAAAAAAAATATTTGCGGTATAGAAACGGTTATACCGTAGGACGGAATTTAGTAGTACGCAACAACAACAACACAAAAAACAAAACAACATGGCGAACGAAGATGCTGCAAAGGTATGTTAAATAAACAGAACAATCCTTATGTGACCGTATTTTTATGATACAATAATAAATCAAAACTTCGAAAATAATTGTGTTATAATAATCCTGATTAAACAGAAATACGTGTCATTTCAAAATCACACTTGGGTCTCTCACAATTTCAACTCAACAGCTCAAGTTCCAACATGAACTGACAGTTTGGTTAACTAAATGTGTTCTGGTGTTAGGAATTATGGTAGTATTTCTATCACTTCAGTTGATATGAATTTATTTAGTCCGATTACAAAAAACGCTCCATAGTGAAGTAAACCCTGACCGCCTGCATGGGAAGAGGACACCACCACGTCGCTAAAGGGTTAACCGAACAGCTTAAAGTGATCTATAACCACTCAATCCTCCCATCCTAATTTGGAGCCCAGCATCAACTGCACAGTCCCTGCAATGTGTAGCTCATTACCGCTCTTCGGTAGTATCCAATGACTCCCTGGTAGCTCATATATAGTCATACACGCTAACCAAATTATCCTCGTCGCCAATGAAGTAATTCCAGAGGAGAAAAGTCCCCAGCTGGAACGAACTCTGACTGCCAGCATATGAAGCAGACACCACAACCACGTCGCTAAAGGCTTAACCCAACAGCAAGGCTGTTGGAAGTGACCTATTACCACTACAATAGTTTTTTAGCTCACCTGGCTACGCCAGGGTGAGCTTTTTCTGATTGATGATTATCCGTCGTCCGTCAACATTTTGATTCAAATGACATCTCCTCTGAAACCTCGAGGCCAATGTTGATAAAACTATGCAGGAATGTTCCTTGCATGAAGCTCTACGTAAATTGTTCAAAGAATTCCATTCCATGCAGAACTCTGGTTGCTATGGCAACAAATAGGAAAAACTTTAAAAAATCTTCTTCTCTGAAACCACAAGGCCTAGAGCTAAGATATTTGGCATGTAGCATTGGCTAGTGGACCTCTACCAATATTGTTCAAATTATGACCCTCGGATCAAAATTGACCCCGCACGGGGGGTCACTTAGTTTTACATAGGCTTATATAGTAAAAACTTCAAAAATCTTCTTCTTTGAAACCACAAGGCCTAGAGCTTAGATATTTGGCATGTAGCATTGGCTAGTGGACCTCTACCAATATTGTTCAAATTATGACCCCTGGGTCAAAATTGACCCCGCACGGGGGGTCACTTAGTTTTACATAGGCTTATATAGGGAAAACTTTAAAAATCTTTTTCTCTGAAACCACAAGGCCTAGAGCTTAGATATTTGGCATGTAGCATTGCATAGTAGACCTCTTCAAAGTTTGTTCAAATTATGCCCCTGGGGTCAAAATTGATCTTGCCCGGGGGGTGGGGGATCATTTGATCATATTGTAAGCAGTAAAACGCTTCCATGACATTTTATTGATACATCATGTCATGTGGTGAAATATGACAAATCGTCAATACGATATTTGGTCGAATACAAAAGAAACGGAAATTACCAAATTTAAGTTGAACTTTGTCGAAATCTGTTTTTCCGTACCAAAATGTAGAGTACATTACTTCTGGCTTCCATAACTAAAATTGGTCTGGTGATTGTGTCAGTTGATAAAGGTTGATTTCATGGTATGTTGAGAAGACACTTAGTTCTCATTGTTCAAAATGGTAGATAATACTTCAATCTTGTCATATGTAGTTCTAAATGATCCGTCCCAAAATTATGTTTACCCTAGAAAACGAATACGGCCCAGTTTGCGTTGTACATCTGTTGGTTTACTCAGTAGGATCGTCTTTGAAGCTAAAATGAGAAATAGGAATACTAGCATCAAAGATCTTCGACTAAGAGTACATAAAATGTAAGACAATAAAGACTTTCTGGTCTAAATTTATTATTTTTTTAATGTTTTGTTAGGAATTGTGGAAAATGTAACCATTGACATATTTATTGTAATATTTGCTATTTCAGAATGCAGTTAATTGCTTGTACGAGTACAGAGATCATTATTTTGAACAGTTCGGAATGGAGAGAGCAATATTCAAGAACGACGATGTTAAAAATAAAATGGAAGAAACTCTTAAAGTTGTAGAATCTCATAAAGGTAACTATTATCTTTAAATGCAAACTTGTGTACCTTAAAGCTGCACGCTCTCAGATTTGATGAAAAATAAAGTTCTTCAAACTCTCTAAAAATAACATATTTTAGAATGAAAAGTCAAATAAAAATGTTCCAGAACAAGGTCCTGTGTAAAGTATATCTGAGTATTTGAAATTATTACTACCACATTATAAAGTGTTGCAAATACTTTCTAAAATCGCAATGTAATGTAACTGTAGCAATGTAATGTAACTGTAGCAATGTAATGTAACTGTAGCTTAGCTGTGCCATTGAACCAAACCAAGCAACATTTCCAAAGGAGTTTTGCAAATTGCTACCTAAACATTTTACTTAGGTTGTTGTTTCCAGCCATTATTTTTACATTTTACATTTATTTCATGAAAAATGTAACAAATATTGAAGTAATAGAATGCAATTTCCAACATAATATCAGTTGCACTTTACAACATTTACATCAACATTTCAATGTCAATGTTTTAATCCACCCATTCTTAGTTTAGTTTATTAGTTTATACTAATTTATTTTAGTTTGATTGTGAAGAAAGCTTTTAGCTTATTGAATCAGTCTCAAGACACCCATTCTTTTACATCATATGATCCATCTTCCAGAATTCCACCTGTTCATTGGATTTGTACTCAATTATTCTAATGGTTCATATTTTCATTCTTCCAACACTACATTTCTTATTCGGTTAAAAAGATCTTTCAGGGCTTTAATGTTATTTGTTGTACTCGGGCCGACTAAAAATAAAGCTTATCTAAAATTCTTGTTAAAAGTCAATTTGTTAGTCTGTTCATGCCTTGATGCATGTTGCATGTGCTTGTTCTTTTGCAGACAGTTACACAGGCTTATGTCAAATGTTTTAAATCTATTACAGACAGTTTTTCCAACAAAGCTGAATACTTGATGCTGCTTGGACGGATATTGAACGTGACGTCGGACTATGATAGCAAGGCGTATGAGCACCTATCAAAAGCTGTAAAACTGGACCCTAAACTTGTTGAGGCCTGGAATCACTTAGGCGAACTGTACTGGAAAAAAGGAGATATTCCGAACGCAAAAAACTGCTTTTCCGGAGCTCTGACACATGTAATACTAATTGACTTTAACTTGTTATTTGATGATATTCCTTTGTGTACATATAAAAATTTCACATTTGATAATCCTGGTTTATGATGTTTACTATAGCTTTTACTAAATAATTTTTGTTTGGAAAACAGAAATTAGTTCAATTAGATACCTACCGGTATGTACTTTCCTTTAAGAAAAACAGATTTTATTCTATGTCATATTTTTGCCATTGTATAGAATACTGCCCTTTTTAGCTCGACTATTCGGAGAATATGGAGAGCTATTACAGTCACTTGTGCGTCGGCGTCGGCGTCGGCGTTGCTTCTTTGGTTAAAGTTTTGCCTGCTAAGTACTATCATGCACATATCTCAGTAACCACTTATGATATTGACTTGAAACTTTGTTCATGTCTTTAGGGGTGTCATACAATCAAGGCAGATAACTCTTGAAAAAATTTAGTACAAATTATGGCCCTTGTTTGACTTTGAAAATTTGGTTAAAGTTTTGCCTGCTAGGTACTATCATCCACATATCTCAGTAACCACTTATGATATTGACTTGAAACTTTGTTCATGTCTTTAGGGGTGTCATACAATCAAGGCAGATAACTCTTGAAAAAATTTAGTTCAAATTATGGCCCTTGTTTGACTTTGAAAATTTGGTTAAAGTTTTGCCTGCTAGGTACTATCATGCACACATCTCAGTAACCACTTATGATATTGACTTGAAACTTTGTTCATGTCTTTAGGGGTGTCATACAATCAAGGCAGATAACTCTTGAAAAAATTTAGTACAAATTATGGCCCTTGTTTGACTTTGAATATTTGGTTAAAGTTTTGCCTGCTAGGTACTATCATGCACATATCTCAGTAACCACTTATGATATTGACTTGAATCTTCGTTAATGTCTCTAGGGGTGTCACACAGTCAAGTCAGATAACTCTTCTATAAATTTAGTACAAATTATGGCCCTTGTTTGACTTTGAAAATTTGGTTAAAGTTTTGCCTGCTAGGTACTATCATGCACACATCTCAGTAACCACTTATGATATTGACTTGAAACTTTTTTAATGTCTTAAGAGGGGTCACACAGTCAAGACAGATAACTCTTGTTTAAATTTAGTGTGAATATTGCCCTTGTTTGACTTTGAAAATTTGGTTAAAGTTTTGCCTGCTAGGTACTATCATGCACATATCTCAGTAACCACTATTGGTAGTTATATCAAACCTTGCAATAGTGTTCAGGGTAAATTTTGTATCAAACAATTAATTTACCAAAAATTTTGACTTTTTTTTATGATTCAACTTTCCTAGTTTATACTTAATAGTTAGCAGAATTTTGTTTTGCTATTATACTGATAAAAGTTTTGTTTTATTAGCAAACACCCACAATAGTCGAGCGTGCTGTCTTATGGACAGCTCTTGTTATATATACAATGTACAGTTTAAAGTTACTGTGTAAAGTTGTGACATTCATTTGATACTATCATACATATAAAGCTAACTTTCTAAGTGAGCCAAAGTGGCAAAACAATTGAATAAAAAATCAACAACATAAACCATCCATTTTTAGCTCGACTTTTCTATGAAAAGGAGAGCTATCCTACTCGCCCCGGCGTCGGCGTGAGCATCACACCAATGTTAAAGTTTGCGTACCACCCAAAATATTTTCAAAGTCCATTGAGATATTGCTTTGAAACTTTGCACACTTGTTTACCATCATGACCCTAACCTGTACACAGGAGGAGGTAACTCTATCAAGCATTTTGACAGAATTATGCCCCTTTTTCGACTTAGAATTTATGTTAAAGTTTGCGTACCACCGCAAATATTTTCAAAGTGCATTGACGTATGGCCTTGAAACTTATCATACTTGTTCACCATTATGTCCCCAATCTCTACACAAGAGGAGGTAACTCTATCAAGCATTTTGACAGAATTATGCCCCTTTTTCAACTTAGAATTTATGTTAAAGTTTGCGTACCACCTCAAATATTTTCAAAGTGCATTGACATATATGGCCTTGAAACTTTGCATACTTGTTCACCATCATGTCCCCAATCTCTACACAAGAGGAGGTAACTCTATCAAGCATTGTGACATAATTATGCTCCCTTTTGGACTTAGAATTTATGTTTAAGTTGGCGTGCCACCCCAAATATTTTCAAAGTCCATTGAGAAATTGCTTTGAAACTTTGCACCCGTGTTCACAATCCTGTCTGTAAGCAAGAGAAGATAACTCTGTGAAAATGTTTCTTGATTTGTACTTAGAAATTCCAAGTTAAAGTAGTTAAAGTCTTGTGTGCCCTTAACTGTCAAAGTTTTGTTTTATTGGCAAGCAATAAAAAGGTTGAGTGCGCTGTCCTACTGACAGCTCTTGTATTTTACCATTTTCATTGTTGTCATTGTTGGCTGTTTCATGCAGGCTTCTCTGTACATACTTTTCATTACACACACCTAGGTTTTTTTTTTGGGGGGGGGGGGGGTCCACCAACCTCATAAAAAGCACATAGGAAGTTTTACTCTGTAAGACACTCCAAAGATAATTTGTCTTTTTTGCACTTTGCTATTACAGTCAAAGAATAAAATATCATTGCGGAATTTGTCGATGGTGTTACGACAGTTGAATGTAACTGCTGAAGAACGAATAAAGAATGTTGAAGAAAGTGTTGATAAAGCCAAGCAGGCTGTTCAAATGGACATAAAAGATGGCCAGTCATGGTGTATGTATAAATATGGTTACATGTTCTTTAAAAAAAAACAGGAGCGACTGCAGTAAACTACATATATATAACAAATTCCTTGAAACCATTTAAATTTATTCTTTAAATGCAGAGTATGTTATATCCATAACGCATTTTCATGTTGTCATATTAAATTAAGCAAGAAAAACATCGTGCTTAGAATTTTTTGTCCTTGCATGGAGAATGTACTTATATCTGGATTTGTTGTATACAAAGCTTACTTTATATGCAGTTTAAAATGTTTAAGTTGATTTTAAGGCAATATATTGAAACATGCAGTCACCTGGGCTGAGCAACCATGTGTTATAGTCAGTAAAAGCATCATATCTAAAAGGGTAGCACCCATTTTAAACTTAAACACAACTAAATTTCTAAAACAGACTTGGTAATCTGGGCTAGCACTAGCCCTTTTTAAGCCATTTTTTCCATGTATGCTGTTTGAGTGTACAACGCAAAATATATTCCTTCTTTTGAAGTTGTAGCTAATTCTATTTATTTTTATTTTTTTATAGCCGACTTTGGCATTGGCTAATGTCAGAGCTAGCCCTGGGTCATCTTTCAATTTAGACTGCACCATTAATTGTTTAAATGTTTTTGGTTTCCATTAGGGATGTCATTGATTACAATTTCTAACGCAGTACCGATGTAACGTCGTTTCTGATTGGTGACGTCGTTTAAATTTGTGACTTTTAAATAACGTATATGTAGTCGCAAAATTCAAACGGCGTTTTAATTATCGCATTTAGACACACTGTGCGTTAGAAAAGGGATAACTATTTAGTGATTTTGATATTTGCGACCGTATATACGGTTTTAATGGTCGCAAACAGTTTTAACAGCTCCGGCTAACGCCGTCGCCGTTAAAAATATTTGCGACCATTAAAAACCATATATACAGTTGCAAATATCAAAATTACAAAACAGTTATTCCTATATTTTGTATCGATATATCAATTAACAAATATCGACAATACAGCGATATATAGATACATGGGCGTAAAAAAGTCGCTGACTACATATTCTACCAAATCTCTTGACTTTATTTGTACTAAACATATGGTTCTGGTGTATAATATATATTCTAACGCAGTTATTGATGTAACGTCATTTCTGATTGCTTGCGTCGCCTAAATTTGCGACTATAAAATAACGTATATATAGTCGCAAAAATGGAACAGCTTTTTCATTATCGGATTTAGACACATTGTGTGTTAGAAAAGGGATAACTATTTAGAGATTTTGATATTTGCGACCGTATACATGGTTTTAATTGTAGAAAACAGTTTTAACAGCTCTGACTAATGCCGTCGCCGTTAAAAATATTTGCGACCATTAAAAACCATATATACAGTCGCAAATATCAAAATTACAAAACAGTTATTCCTATATCAACCCTTGCAGTGCTGAAATATTTTTGCCTATGAGACCACATTTCATTAAATTATCATTCGTTAGAAAAACACTGAACTCTGTTTGTTTTTTTCAGTGATCCTCGGAAATGCTTACCTGTCTTTGTTTTTTTCAACTGGACAGAATGCAAAGATCTTACAGCAAGCAATGAGTGCCTACAAACAAGCAGTAAGTTCACAAATTGTTGCTTCTTCAGTAATGTTGTATGTTATTAAAGCATTTTGTTTGGCTTTGTCAGGCAAAAAAAATATGTTTCCCGTCTCCTGACTGACTTTAACTTTTTACTGCCAAGCAAAATAAGGCAAAATAAAACTGCCAACTGACCAATAGATCTTAATTTTTTTGGTAAAGAAACCGAAAACACTTGAGGAAGAAAATATGTGTGTTTTCAGTATTTGCTAAAAGCAATAAAGGTCGGTCAGGTGGGAGGTTTTTTATACCCCCGAAACGAAGTTTTGGGGGGGTATATAGGAGTCACCCGGTGGTTGGTCGGTCGGTCCATTGCATTTTCCTTGTCCGGAGCATAACTTGAAAACTACTAGTTTTAATTCAATACAACTTCATACAATGGTCAAGCACATTGAGAGGAAGTGCAGTGCACAAGAAACATAACTCCATCTTGACTAATCACAGAGTTATTGCCCTTTGTTACTTTTCCTTGTCCGGAGCATAACTTGAAAACTATAAGTTTGAATTCAATACAACTTCATACAATGGTCAAGTACATTGAGAGGAAGTGCAGTGCACAAGAACCATAATTCTATCTTGACAAATTGCAGAGTTATTGCCCTTTGTTACTTTTCCTTGTCCGGAGCATAACTTGAAAACTACAGGTTGGAATTCAATACAATTTCATACAATGGTCAAGTACATTGAGTTGAAGTGCAGTGCACATGAACCATAACTCTACCTTGATTCATTAAAGAGTTATTGCCCTTTATTACTTTTCCTTGTCCGGAGCATAACTTGAAAACTACTGATTGGAATTCAATACAATTTACTACAATGGTCAAGCACAATGGGAGGAAGTGCAGTGCACAAGAACCATAACTCTATCTTGACTAATTACAGCGTTATTGCCAAGGACAATATCTCTATCTTAGTTTTTTCTGCAAGGTATTATATTACTACGAACTTCCTCAGTTTATAAAGCAGTCTTTCGGGGGTATTAATCACATTTAGTAATAGCTCTAGTTTAAAATAAAATTATTTTGCCTGTTTTGCTCTAAAATGCTTGAAAATTATTCATTTCGATCATTTCTCTCATAAAAAAGTTAATGACGGCAGTAAAATGTTACGGTTGACATGGAGACTGGAGACAAACCTATGTCTTTGTTAGTCTCAGATGTTAAGACTTTTTGAAAAAAGCTTCCAAAAATATAAAGGTGTATATACTTTCTTTCCTGAACATTATAAACCTGAAAACAAATCTTTGTTTTGATTGACGTGATTCCAGGAAAGGGATCCAGTGGCAAGAAATAATGCAGACCTGCACTACAACAGAGCCTCGGTAAGTTTGTTTAAATATCTTCTGTAAATGCACAGGGTATCATGTAATGTAGAAGGAACAGAATTTGTTTGTGTAAATTATGGCGACATCTGCAATGATTTTATTTTCATGAATTTCCAACTTGACCAATTTAAAAATTATGCGAAAGATTCATTTCACATAGATTGACTACTAGAACATTTTCCTTTTGTGAATATAAAACTCGCGAGGAAGTCAGTCTGCTAACAAATAGCAAAATTTTCGTCACACAAAAATTACCCAATTTAAAGTATCACTGTACTCTAATGATTGACACTTTTGCTTTCATTTTACGAGTATACACCATTTTGCACAGTGGTGCTCAACAAACATATAGATTCAAACTGAGTTAGAAGTGAGTGACTGTGGTTCTATTCTGAATTGCAGGCCTTTAAATTTGAAGAGGACTTTCAGAAGGCCTTGGAAGGTTTTTCACATGCCTCGTTGTTAGACCCGAGCTGGAATGTGCCTGAAGCCCAAGAGAGACAACTCTTGTCATACCTGAGCAGTGTGACAGAAATGATAGAAGCAAAGGTAAACTTAAACTGTTAACACTTTTGCTATGATGTACATGTATGTGTTTGCCTAATACAAGGACTAAGTGGTACCTGAAAACACATCTTCAGTTCTGTGAGTCATGAAATATTCACGAGAACTCTTATTTAGCATTTTTCTAGAGGTATGTCCTTCCCAAATTCATCATTTCACTCTTTCAAAGTTCTCCAGAAATGATCAATGTTGTTACAACAGTGTAGACCAGCAGGATTGCTTGTTCCTGAATTTCAGTGTCTAGTGAATTGACCTGGAGGTAAAATTCGCAAACTTCATCACATGAGTCAAAATGATTTACATTATTTAGACATCTGTTTCAATGACTTTTATCTCATAGAGACAAATGAAGTTCACTGTCTGCGAAACGTCATGGACACCAACATCATTTTAGTCAAGGGACTAGTGATGTTTTATGTGATCAAGGGAGAACACCCTGTCTCCACAAAATGTTCACACTACAAGCTGTTATCAGCCTTATGGATTCAAGATGACGTTCTTGCAATGTTGTGTTACAATAATTTTGTGCATACAGCGTACACAGAAACATTCTAGGGTTAATTTACCATTTATAATAACAACACAACATTTATGGTTAAATAAAGTTTGGGCTCCTTAACCTTAATCCCTATTGCAAGGGATAACCAATTCATCTAAATTTAATGTTTTAAAAACATGTAGATTTGTCCTTGTTGCTAGGAAAAGCAACAAAAAGCAACAGCTCAGATTTTTATCAACAAATGCTACAGTTACTGTTGATTAGGAAATATTTGTGATGATTTAATGTAGCTATAATTCACAAATTTATCACTTCGCTTAATTAAAAGGCATGCAAAAGATTGATTTCATGTACATTTACTATAGGAGAATTCTTTCATGAATATAAAATTTGCAAATAAGACTGTCTGCAAACAAGTCATGAAATTTTTGTCACATGAATATTACACAATATGCAGTATATTAGTGTTAATCTTTGTTAGTTAGCTCACCTGGAACTTTGTTCCACAGTTGTCCGTCCACCATTTACTTCAAATGACATCTCCTCTGAGACTGCTAGGTTAGTGTTGATCAAACTTGGCAGGGATGTTCCTTGCAGAAAGCTCTATCTAGGTTATCCAAAGAAGTCTGTTCCGTGCAAAACTGGTTGCTATGGCAACAAAAGGGAAAAACTTCAAAAATATTCTTCAGGCGTAGAGCTTAGATACTTGACATGTAGCATTTTAATGGACCTCTACTAGGATTGTTCAAATCATGACCCCTGGGTCAAAATTGACCCTGCCTGTGGGTCACTTAATTTTAGATAGGCTTATGTAGGAAAAACTTCACAAATCTTCATGACTAATACCACAAGGCCTAGAGCTTAGACATTTTAGAATGTTGCGTTGTGAAGTGGACCTCTACAATAATGCTCAAATCCAGACTCCTTATGTTAAAATTGACCCAGTTATGCCATTGTTGACCTTGTATTATAGTCAATGGTAGCCATGTGAGTGATTTAGGGCCATCATGGCCCTCTTGTTCTTTACAAAATAGGTAGTCTGTAGTTCTTACACTCTTTTCCACCTTCGTTTTTTCCATAGATTTTAAACAGTATGGATGAACACTGATGCCCAAAATGCATATACAATGTACTTAAAAATTCACATATTTTGATATTAACAGGGAAAAGTGAAAGGAAAGAGATTACAGACATTGTCACAGTCACCTCGAGACAGTGCTCTAGGTCCTTATGCAGGAGGTGGATACACCAGTAATAGCGGCAAATCTATAAAACTGCTCCGATGTTCGTTTAAAGATATTGATGTTGGAGTGAACACAGAAAAGGTGGTGTTGGGAAAAGTGGCATGTACTGTACCAACAGAAGATCTTGTACCGTTGTAAGTGTGACTGAATTTCCACAACAGGCCAGTAATAATTAAAAAGAATAAACCAAAAATCAGAATCTGCAACAAATGATCATAATCAAATTATTGCCATTCTAGATTAAGTTAGCTTTAAGTTTTCTGAGGATCAAGACTGTAGTACTGAATAAGTGTTGACTTTAGCGTCATATTTGTGTTAAACTAAATATTAATTTAAGCTTTTGCTGTTGGTTTGTTTTAGGACAGCTTCTCGATGGAATCCAGAAACTTAAAATGTATCCTATTTATTCCTATATGTATTTAGGGCCAAATTTTTCATCTTCAAACTTTGCACGTTACCTGAGAATCAAGCTTGAAACAGAAATCTGAAATAAAAATCATAGGTTATCAGCCTTGGATTATCTGCCCTTAAAAATCAGAAAATAAAACAAAATGGTGTGTTTAAGGGCAGACAATTAAAAATTAAAGATGCTGACATTGATTTTTATTTCAGATGTCTGTTTCAGATTTTATTCTCAATAAACAGGCCAAGTTTGAAGAAGTTCTATGACCATGAAAAGTTTGGCCCTACATACATAGAGGAAACTGTGAAACCAGTCCTTCAATGTTTTGCTTGCAGTTTGATTGATTTCTGAAAATGTTTTACTCCTCATGACTTTGGGATCATTTGGCCAAAGGTCAAGGTCACAGAAAACTTAAGTAGGAGAAAGAATTGCATAAAAACTGGTGCACAAAATGCCAGTGCAAACATCATTAAAGTATCAAGGAACACCTTTCTGGTTTGGTGCATTGAAATGTATGCATTTCTACACAATGAATAGTTTGTAAAATTTAAGCTCTTACATTGTTACTGTGAATTGAGTCATTTTCATGTGAAGAAAATTTTGTGATTTGTGCGTAGACATACTTACTAGTACTCGCTTAATTAAAATTTGAGATTTTTAAATGAGTGAAGTGGAAAGTTCATGAAAAAATTCAATCATCATCTTATGATATATTTCAGCACATTTTGTATGATTGATGAAGATGAGACAGTGATGCCTGTGAATGTTTACAACATAGCCCAGGGGTCAGGGGTCAAAATAGGGGATTCTGTAGCCATACCAGAACCGTTTGTACAGCATGTCAGTGTCAAACACAAAGATAAGGTAAAACAAAGCCTACTCGTGGTTGCTTGCAAACATTGTTGAAATATAGTGTTGTTAGAAATTTAGAAATGAAATGTGAATTAAAAGCAAAATTATCCTCTAATGATGTAGAGGGGGTGGTTACCTTGTGGTAGCCCTGCCATTTTTCAAGTGATTTGATGTAATTATTAAGTAGCAGGTTAGATCCATCATTGTCAAGGCAGTAGTGTACTTGGGCCAGACACAGATATTTTCACATTGCCTCTCTTTGAGGTTGATTCCATTTCAACAGAGTCTCGAGACGATTAATTTAAGTTTAATATATAAGAACATGTTTCGCAATCGAGAATAAATAAATGAGTATAAATAAGTTATTAATTTAATACCTTTGATAATCTTTAAACTTTGTGGAAACATTGACCTAGTGGAGATATAAAAACCATAAATTTTTATTCAGTTAGTCAATGTGAGAAATATTGGGAGTTCAGAATTTTGATCAGGGTTACCTAACGGTATTTAAGGGCCCTAACTACTGATACAAATTATATATTGTTAAATTGAAACAGATTACTTTTTCTGTAACAGGACAAAATGCAATAGAATATTTCCATGTTTTATGGACATATTTGAGACTTGTTCAGCTATTAATTACAAAATTTTCAAACTGCACACGATCTGAAACATTGTTGAAACAGCTTTTAACCCCAGGAATTCTTTTTGCAAGTACATATATGTTATTTAACATTAATACATGTACATGCATTGTACCAGGACTATCATAGCTCATATTTGGCTTTTTCAGGAATTTGACTACAAGAGTATACGTGTCAGCACACCTTTGATTTTAGTGGTAAATGGTAGAAAGTTGGGCCGAGATAAACAGGCTGGTACGGTGCTAGTGGTGAATGCTGTGTCTGACTGAACGGGTTATGGTGCTGAGATGTGGGGATGTTGGTATAAGAATACTGTGATATGTTTATGCTCAAATATTCTGGTGCAACGTTAGGGTAGTGGTTTGCCTTACACTGAAACTGATCTCAATCTGCTGGAGATTTGATGGTAGTCTATTTATTTGTGTGAAAGTTCATTGGGTTTAATATTGTAGAAGAACCAATGGTGCAACGTTGTTGTTAAAAAGGGCAAAGTATGATTAAACAGGAAGACAAGTGATTTGAAAAAAGGTTTCCATAAGGTTTCAAGAATATTAAAAGAAGTTGTTCTGAAGTAAGCCTATGGGCAATGGGTATGAAAACAGCAAGCTGTATACGGGTGAAGAGCTATACAACCTTTACATACTGGAAGCATTTGTCGGAACCTTGAGCCTGGCTAGTGGTGAGTGCTGTAATGGACGGTGTTAAGGGATTACCTTACTTACTTTATCTTTTGGTGATACAACACACACTCCTCATAAGTAAACTTTAACGTCTATGGTATTTGAGAGTTTTCAGTGGCTTAGACTGATTCAGACATTGGGGAACAGGTGTTAAGTTACTGGGTACTGCATCTGGTATCATTATGACAACGTTGATCTGAGGAAGACATGTTGCTTGGAACCATCATAACATATATCCATAATAGTATTTCAAAAATCTTAGATGCATTTTAGTGAAAATATTACTTCAGCAAGTTTAAGCCAAGACATTTTAAAAATTTGGGTTTTTTAATAGTATTTAGCTCCTATGTGAGCCTCACACATCAATGTAGTGATGTCACCTGCCTTCAGTTTGACTAGATTTTATGTTCAGAAAGTTGTAATGAAAATTGTTTGCAATAAAAGATATGTGATCGCTTATGTTGTCTCATTATTTTCATTTGAAACAACCCCCTCTGTCTCCTGATTCCATTTGTCACCATGATGAGATGAAATCATATCTATGTCTTACATTTGTGGACCTTACATTTGTGGACCCCAGCCCCTGTGCGAAAAAAAGATATCATTTTGTGTGGCGGGTAGTATTAATTTTTTGCCTTAACTCTTAATATGATAAAACATGCCATTGAAAATGTTTTAATGACAAATTGGTCTTTATTGAATTCCTTGGTCTTTTGAGCACTAGAAACAGCAAAATGCTAAGAAACATGTTTCAGTTGTGTTTATTAATACTCACAGTGAGAAAAATATGTAACTTGTTGGTAATGGAAGCTAAAAGATAATATTTCTACACCTTGACAAGGGTATACAAAACTATGGCTGCATTTTGTCTATGCAAATATGCCAGTCCAGGGCACTTTAGACTCTGTCTATGTTCAGAAAAGAAATATTACCCTTAATTGGGGTCATGCTGCTAGACAACTATAACCCCTAAAATTTATTTACATCTAATAAATTTATACCAGAATGTTACATATAGCTATTCATTAGCTTAAAAATCTTCAGTACAAAGGCAGATCATAAATATCTATACTACCATAATTGTTATACTAAGTGTCACCATGTGCAACGGCTTTTACCTTCTAACTAAAAGAGATCACCTACTAACAAAGTTTTTGTAATGGAGTACAACTTGTAAGCCTCATGTTACCTTGACCTTTGGTCAAATGAACCCGAAAAATAATTTGGGGTCATTCCACATTTATGCTTGGCATGCCCACCAATAATGAATATTCTGGTTCCTGAGCAGGTGTGAGATATTGAGTGGAAACTGTGTTTCAACTTCAAGGTGCTCTGACCTTTACCTTTTACATTCCTCATATCAGCTGTCTACTGGTACAGAACGCTGTGTTGTAGCATTGATCTGGAACTATTGTTCAACTGAATGTTACAGTCGCCTTGACCATTAACTAAGTTTATCAAAATCAATAGGATAGCCCTTACAGTTTGAGGACCCTATGCCTTGGCATGTTCCAAGTAATTGACCCGAGACTGCTTTTCAATTGAAGGCTATGGAATGATATTTAGGTAAAAATTACACAATGCCTGCTTACTGTTACAATTTACTCATTGACACTGCTATTGTGCTTATTGGTACAGTCATTATGCATGCTTGCACTTTCATCACGCTTGTTGACAATGATACCATGCTTGCTGGAAGTTACAACTTGTATGTTGTTCAGGCCATGATGCCTTTTTTCATATTTTCATTTGACTGAATGACAGTACAATCTAGCGTAATGGTTTATTTCATCATGCTGTGGTTATCTCGGTTAATTTGTAATGCATCCAAGAATAAAATACACGAAGTGATCAACCAGTATGGAAAATGTTATCAGGCACTAGGCAAAATAGAACTAAGCATAATGTCATTTCAAAATTATAAGTCACTTTTGATAATAGGGGCGCTATGTTCTAGTCGTGTTTTTCCGTAATTTGAATAATTATTTGCCGGAAAGATTATCGTGGATATCCGAATATGTATAATGTTAAAAAAACAAACAGATTTCCACTTTCATTTTCACTATACATAATGTCAAATCCTTCTTTAACACTCCTGCCCCTCAGTTACAACACATAACATAACTCCTGCATGGGAAAGCTGGATGCTAAAAACACGGCAATTTCCCCTCCCATTCCGAGTTCCCCTACGGTGTGATTGCAATTGACTAGTGCAGAATCGCTCAATAGCACTTCCGACGGTATACTACTCTACTATGCCCAAAAAACCTATTGAAGTAAATCTTGGGTGAGAAAATACCAAGGTTCCTCCTGGGGCTCAAACCCTGGACCTCGAAGTGGCCTATAAACCTACAATCACAAACTTCTCCCTCTTTTACTTTTCAGAGCAAGACAGCTCTCCAGATTGACCCTCCATGCTCCCCGAATGAGTCCGTCAAACACTTCTGACACCATTAAAGTAAATCCTGGGTGAGAAAATACCAAGGTCCCTCCTGGGGCTCGAACCCCGGACCTTGTGACCTGAAGGCGAACACTCAACCACGTCGCTAAAGGGTTATAACCCAACAGCAAGGCTGTTGGAAGTGGCCTATAAACCTACAATCACTACACTATTTACAACAGAGACAAAACATAACTTGTATTGGTCTTTAACATTATGCTTACTTTCAACTTGCTTAGTGGCTGATTGCATCTTTCATTTTGTGTGGTCACATCGTTTGTTTTGTTCTAGGAGCATTATAACTGTGCAGTGTTGAAATATCAAAGCTTATATACAGTCCTGGAATGTTGAAATATTTCATTACGCTACATTGCACTGTCATTCAGCCATATAGACATCAGGGACTAAACAAGTTGTAACTTCCAGCAATCATGGTATCATTGTCAACAAAAAGCGTGATGGAAGTGCAAGCATGCATAATGACTGTACCAATAAGCACAATAGCAGTGTCAATAAGTAAATTGTAACAGTAAGCAGGCATTGTGTAATTGTCAACAAGTGTGATGAAAGTGCAAGCATGCATAATGACTGTACCAATAAGCACAATAGCAGTGTCAATAAGTAAATTGTAACAGTAAGCAGGCATTGTGTAATTGTCAACAAGCGTGATGAAAGTGCAAGCATGCATAATGACTGTACCAATAAGCACAATAGCAGTGTCAATGAGTAAATTGTAACAGTAAGCAGGCATTGTGTAATTTTTACCTAAATATCATTCCATAGAAGGCCAAGGTGACTTTGACCCCTTATTTAGTGAGCCAAAATCAATACCGAATTCTACGGAACATGACCAATATACTCACCAAATTTTAGAATCATAGGCCTTGCTCAAGTTACTGATCTGAAACTAGTCTCCAACTGAAGGTGACCATGACCTTAAACGGCGACCAGGTGACTACCAATACAAACCATGACCAATATGCATCCAAAGTTTGAGGATATCAGCCTCTATTAATTGAGTGGGCACTCTCCAACTGTAAGTCAAAAATGGTTTCGTGTAATAGGACACTTTTCGGGTTTTGATATTTAGTCAAAAAATATATCGAACTTCATTTTCAGTGTCCGAGTGTTGACGTCTACCAGATTTAAGTTAATTAAGTGAAGACGGATAAAAAGTTGATCGTCCTGTCAAAGTAATGGAAAACCTTTTAATGGCATCCCTGTATGGATATTATAACATTCTGTGAAACCTTCGGTCACTGCCTTTAGCGCACTCTCATTTTGTTCCATGTTAATACAAAACGTATAAACTAATTGGACTTCTGACGTTGTCGCAACACTGTCCGACTGTCTGACCCTGATCAGTGCCTAAGAACTTGAGAAAAACAGCTTTTAATGGTAGTCCTTTCCCAAGTTACAGCAAGTTACGTAGTAACCTTCATGGTGTCGATTTTTCAGGCTGTCCGACAAAAGACATTTCTCATTTATATTTTCTCCATGCTTCCGATTTGTGATACCTAAACCGGATTTCTCATTCAACAGTATTGCCGCGCATAACGATAATACATGTACATTTGTAAGACATGATCTAGGTGCTTTCAACAACTAATTCATTTGTTGCTGGGCCAGCCTACACTACCTGTAAACTAGGTCATCAAATTAAATAACATTTGAAAGGAAACGAAAACTCATGGAAGAAAACAAATGTCTTTATTTATACAAATTTCAAAAATGCATATATCCATTAATTTTATCTAGGTCAATGGTAACATTGGCCTCGTCTGTCGTGTCAAAGCAGAAATGAGATTCAGAAGTTGAAGGGCAAATAATTCTTGACTGCACACAATTTGTTTTCAGTTCCGTTTAAAAATTTAAATATTAAAAAATTAAAAACAGTGTCAAAGCATTTCGCTCACAAAAATGTTTTAAAAGAAGGCGACAATTTTATCGAAATTGAACCAGCTGATGAAAAAGTGTCCAAATCACGAAGATCGCTTGCTTATTTGGACTGAGGGTGTACTTCACTACAGTACCGAACAGGCTTGACTTTTTCGGATATGTGTTGCCGGTCGCAAACATGTCAACAATCCCCGATTCAGGTAACATTTTTCATGATTATTTCTCAATCCTGCATACATAGATTTTAATCAAATTAATAAAGGCAAGAGCCCGGCCATAAGAAAGACACATCACTGGTTATCAGTATCGGAAGAATAAATTCGTAATTTTGACAAAAAGTACAGTCGCGTTTTTCGAGCAGAAAATTGATGTAATTTAGCAGGGGCCCGATGTTTAAAGTTTATAAATTTCATGAATTTTCTTATGGCTGAGTTCACGTCTTTGGTTAAAATCTAACTCCTCTACATCTTATTTCTCGACAAATTCTGATTTTGTTCATTGCGGAAAAATTAATAGACAAATTCCATAAACAAATTGTTGACCTGTAACTTGTTTATGGCTATTAATATACAGTCCGTTCAGCAATGCTGAAATGTTCGCAAGACATAAGAAAAATGTGGTTGGTCCGTCAGTCCATGTATATAAAGTTCAAAATCTGACAAATAAATCCTCAAGTCACATGGCCTTTTGGCAGCCATGTTTTATATGAACCAAGATCAATTAATCTAGCCTGCACGTCATACAAGAATACATTGTAATACCTGTGGAATTACATTGTGAAGTCTGAACAATCATTTCATGATGAGAACATTTAAAAAATTTTATTATGGTTACAAAGGGAAAAGTAACTATGTCCCCTTGCAGCCGAGCGACAAATTAACGTGACTTGGAATCGCCCATGAAACGTTCCTTTTAACTTATTTTGAAATCCAACAAATTTATGATTTCTGATAAGATTAAATAAGAATTCCGTGTTCTTCTCTCCTTGTCGTAGGAGTTTAACGCCCGTTTCACATTATTTTGGTCAGTTTACCTAACCATCGTTCCCGTGAAGAACCAGTCCGAGACTCGTATCGTCCGCAAGAAACTGCCAACTTTCTGACATAAAAAAGTTTCTCCATCTCACGAGTTGGTGTCATCGAATTTTTCCTGGAAGAACCTGTACGGATGTCATTGCTCTTCAAGTACTTGTCCGAGACCAGGCTGTATCTTGTACATCATGACTTGCGTACTGAGTCTACGACGATATCCTAGACTCAGTGCCAAGGTCTGATATCATATTGATGGCACATGGCTGGGTCTTTGTTGAGTAATTATTGAAGACGTAGCACTGCAAAAAGGTATAAACAGGTCGATGTTATACTACCTGACTTCGCAAAAGCCTTCGACAAGGTTCCACACAGCCTATTACATAAGCTTGACCACTACGGAGTTCAAGGAAATCTCCAGATGTGGATAAAATCGATCACAACCAGTGGTTCTTGACAGCGCTAGGTCGGCGACAGCAAAGGTTCAAATACCGTGCATTGAGGGACACCGGACCGCACATCTGCAGTCACCGACTTAGCGCTGTATAGAACCATTGGTGAATGACTTTTCCACATCTGTATAGACGATCTATTGGATGGTTGCGAGAACCGTTTTCACAGGAACGTCGTCTTCTGAAGCCATGTTTCTTATCACACACAGCAGACTAGTAGTCAAAGTGCCTCAACACTGCTGTGGACTATGTTCTCAAGTAGCCTGCACGGGCCTTTAGTTAGCTGACTGGTTTCGACCGCCTTTCAACTAATGCTCCTCGGCTGGGCTGGAGCTGATGCTTTCCAAGATGAATGTTGGTATATCATCGGGTTCAGTGGCTTTACGGCATTTTAGGTTGTTGCTGTCACTTTGCAGGAAACCATCCTCGTTTTCAGTGGGTCTTGTCCTGTTGATCTTTGCCAAATATTCAAGTATGTTATATATATTAGTACATGTAGATGTGTGTCGTGGAGAGGTTAAAGAAGGAATAGCTATAAAATTATCATGACATAGTTTTATTGAAGCCTAAACATTGATATATATATATAAACTATTTAATTAGGCAACAACAAAATATTGGTATAAACAGGGGGTATATGCTTTTAACAATATCAATATATTAACTAGCAGTCTATGTAAATAAACTTCCATATTGGCATAATTGGAACAAACTTGTTGGGAACATTTGAAAGTTTACCCAATGAAAAAGTCTGTAAAAATAGTGGATCGGGACATTTGAAATGACATGCACTTATCGGCAGAGGAACGAACTATATATTAATATTTATTCTAGTAGACAAAATCTTTAAAAACAAATATTGACAAATAATTTTTAAAAATTGTTACAGTAAATCTAACATTTTTCGACATCCGAAAGAATATCACTGACAACTGACTATCCTGTTTTTCTTTATTTTCTTTTCACATGGCTTTCATAACTGAGAAGGCGCTGTTATATTGTGCTTCATTTTAACCTCTAAAACCGCAAAATACAGGATTGCAAGTTGTGGTGATATACTGGCGAGCATAAACCGCGTTTTATATAGTCTCAATAATAAGACTTCCGCCCTTAATAGGCTTTTATAGATCTGCGCTTTTACTAGATAGCGCCAAAAAAAAAAAAAAAAAAAACCCCCCCTTAAAAAAAAAATTTTTGAACAACTTTTAAAAAGCACTGTCGGACAGGTCTCATCCACAAATTCAAGCTAACATATTTGCTCTTATGGACGGACCTTCATAAAATTTGCTTCAAATCAAAAGCACTGCCGGACCCGTCGGTGAACCTAGCAAAATCACGATGGCTGCTCATGTAAGATATCGCTGTTCAGCCTCTATATATATACAGGTTAAAGAACAAACAGAAATGAAATAGCAAAATAAGAATTGAAACGCTATCGAAATTAAATCATAATTTAGCTTCTATTAAGCAATGAACGCGTGCCGGTTGGTTACACCTGCCTACCTGCGATACACACCTGAGTGTGTATTGTGTCACATGACCTACAAATGAACGAAGCGGAACAACAAAGTCTAGCGCCATCTACAGGTGTGAACAGGCGACATTTTGTATATTTTTGACAGGAATTTTGTAAAATAATCACCAAAACATGGCACCATGATGTAAAGGGACATACTAAACTAGCTACATAAAGGGAAAATACCAAAGGTATACGGACACTTTAAACACCGGTGTGCATTTGTTTGTAGTTTTTATGTGTTGTGTCTAATTTTTCCGAACCAGTGCCTAAATATTTCCAAACATATCAACTGTTTTTTAAAATTCTTTTCCGGTTTAGAACGCAGACGAGAATTGAATAAATGGGATAGTGTTATCATGATCAAATGCTTAGTTGTTTAAATTAATTGAACTGTTTGTTAATTTGATGGTTTACCTGTATGCAGGTGACTCATTTGAGGAGACACAAGTTTGGGTGTTTCTTGTTTTATCACTTTATTCATGTGGGTGGGGGGTGTTAATGTTTTGAGAAGTAAGTGCATCTATAATTGTATTTTGTGCCTGACAATGTTACAGTATCTTCGGCTGGAACACTCGCTAAGTGGAAATTCAGTGATGTGGACATGTAGATTTTTTTGGCTTGTTTTAGAGAACAGGAGTAGTATAATGTGGTTACAGCATTTGCCTAGTAACTCAGAAAACCCAGGTTTTATCCCCATTCAGTGCATATAATTGTCATTATGTAAATGGGTGACATTTGGGTGTTAATCAGTTATGGGCCTTACGTGTGGTAAGGCATTTGTTTCGGGGCGGAGGCAATCAAGGTTTGGTAATTGGTGGTGTAGAGGTTAAGGTGTCTGTCGCTTATCCCGAAGGTTGTGGGTTCGAGTCCCACTGGGGTTTAGATCATACCTCTTGTAACACCAGTTCTGGTTTTTCCAGAAAGCAGACTAGAGAGTGATTTGATAAGCTTCGAACTTTTCGAATTGAGCTTAAATAAATTGAGTTAAATATATTATCCAAGTTCCCTACCAGAGCCATGTTGTTAAGGTCCATAAGCTTCTGTGATCTGTCGTTGTCATGGCATGTAAGTTTTGTTAAAAGTGATTAATATCAGTTTAGAAAACTTGTTACACAATTGAGCCAAAACAAGCTACATGTTGTATAAACCAAAAGAGGTACATCATATTGCTTTGCGTAGTTGTTCTATCCGTGTTTCCTTCACTTTGTCCTTCCATCAAATAGTTTCCTATCATTTGCACTACTGCAGTTGGGTCTAAACTCCTCAAACTAGGTAACATAAGAGGATTGGTTATTAGAGAAATTGAATGATCCCTAGGTCATGGTTTCATAGGACAGTAAACCATGTCTAATAAACCTTGAGATTATATAGTGTTAATGTGATGTTGGTAATGATCAGCAGAATGATGATCCTTTGGCTATAAATTCATTATTCATAAATAAAGGGTCAAGAATATATAACCTTGATTAGAAAAACAGCTTCTGAAAACTACAGATCACTTTTGCTATATTTCCTCAAACTTAGTTAGAGGAGTACTGTTTGTTCATATTACTGTGGCAAATAGGCAAGATGATAATAGTGATAGTCCTGTCAAATCCTTAGTACTTTTATTCTCATTCTCTAGTCTCTTCATCTGGAAAAACTTGATAAGAAAAAGTTCACTGAATATATTTTTGACCGAACTGAATCTCGGACCTGTTTCCAACTAGAGAGAAAGGCAGACTTAAGTTTTCATTAAGCCAGGCTTATCAGATGGCACGGCTTAAGTATTAAAATTTTTGCATCCTACAGCAATTGTTAATATTTGATTGTATTGATATTCTAATAAATTATTTTTGCTTGAATGTTTCAAGTGTACACTTGCTAGTGTATTTAGCATGTTATATTTATATGCAATTTTATGCATACATTTGGACAGCTTCAATTTAACTCAGCACTCCTATGAACACACAAGACCCAAATTTAGGAGATGCAAATTAAGAATAACTGTTTTGGGAAACTGACCTTCTTGCTCGTTGAAATGACAAAACTTGATCAATAAATGAAGACTTACAGGCTGTCACAGTGTCATCTTCTGCAACCTATTTTTATGTTTAGTAAATTTTTGGCGATGTTGAGCAGCGTTGCCCACATGTTACCAATATGGGTTTACTGTGACAGGATTATCAAGCGATCGATGAATGTATTAATTTGCAAACTTTAACTGGACATTTAGTTTCAGTGCACAATGAATGAAGCTTAAAGTTTGCAACACTTTCAAATACAGGGTGTCACATCCTGAACATCATATTCAAATGAATTCGGACACTCGCTGTAAGATCGAAAGTGCAACACCATTAAACTGACAGCAGAGCACAGAAAAAAAACAAAGATGGGATGAGACGCCTGTGCATTGATTCCAGTGTAGTTGACATAATGACAGATGTGCACTTCCCTGGCTGATTTTATGGGTCTGTCGTTAGATTCCACCATTGCCAGTTAACCAAGTCATGAATTCATGATGATTATAAACCATGCAGTTGTCACTTTGCAAATAACAGCAAACCAGTTACTGTAACATAACATGACAGTACAAGTCTATAATTTCCAAAATTGTGTCGAAGTTTCTCCCAAAACTAGCGACAACTTAAAGTGAATTTTTGCTTGAATGTAAAGTTAATTGAAACAGAGTATTTCTGTCACTGCTTACTATCCGTGCCAATATTTTGATCAATTGGGAGCAGGTTTTTATCATTTTGAAAAGTTTGTTGTCAATTAAGGACAAAATGTCACTTACTCCTCTGTCTTATTAAATGATATGAGGGACACTTCAACAACCCAAATGTTCTGTATGATTTATTTGATCATAAGTGTTTCGTCAGAACTTGTAACCCAGGGATTGCAGGTTCTATCCCTTCCTCATCCACTTACTGAAACTAACAGTCTTTTCAATGGAACCTTAAACGGAGGTCCGATGTATCTATGCTTTACACAAGTCATGTTAAACAACCAGGGGTGTCCCTGGAACAGGACAAACTCTGCATCTTGCACTATCCCCCCAAACATAAAATAACTTCTGGGGGCGTGGGTTTATCTGATACCAATGATAAAACTCTAAAATACATACATACATGAATACTGCATAATGAAATTGTATGCCAAAAATTAAGCAGATTGCCGAGAATATCCTGGTCGTCTGTTATTAAGTAGTTAATATACCCTTATTCTTGGTCTGGCATGTTTTCAGAAAGGATTTTCCCTCACATTTGTAGAAGGTCATTAGAATTCTGGACAGCTTTCCAATTACTGAAGTCTATTTCTTCAACTTTCTGTGAAATCTCTTCCAGTCAGCAGGAAGTCACTTTTTTATCACAGTGGATTTCAGTGGCTAACACCGCCATTATCTAATAATCTTGGGTAATTATGTTTCACTTGATTGCAGTGGTCAGGGAGAGATGCAAATAAGCTGTTCACCAAATCCATCACAGATGCATTTAAGGTTAGACGAATTTTTCCAGATCCTGAGTGGATTTTGATGCTGTGTGTCGGATCATTTTGCTTTTTTATGTAGTTTTTCGTAATTATGCGGACAGCAGTTTTGTAACTTAGAAGGGAAAACCTTGAGCCCTGAATATGTGGAAAAAATAGTATTTCATTTTGATGCACAGAACTAAAAATTCTGATATAAAAAAAAGTCTAAGCAAAAACTGTGATTTTGCCTTGGAAAGGTAAAAAAAAGAGCTGGACAGGGCAAGATTTACTGCTGCATAGATTCTTTTCCGGTTTTTTTAATCTGGACAAAAAAATAATATAATGTTATTAATCAAGTGATTTCATATTGGCCTTGTTATTTGTCCGAGGGTGGTCGTATTGGCCCAAGACTTAATGATAATTTTATTATTCAACTTTACAATATTGGCTAACAAAACAAGAATATAAAGTGAATCTAACATGTTCATTAGTTGTGGATAAGGAAATCCCACCCGAGGGTTGAGATACGTCCTAAAAACGAGGCTCTGCCAAGTTTTTTTTTATGTATCTCAACCCGAGGGTGGGATTATCTTATCCACAACTCAGTGGACATGGTAGATTTATTTTCTCACCGTTTGAATCGCATTTTCACAAAAGTAAGAAGAAATAAGTGTAAATACAGCATGGGGATGAAAAAAAGAAAATCAACTTTTTCTCGAATTTTACTTTAAAACTTAGATGGATAGAAAATGATCTAACTAAGAAAACGGAATACCCATGACCCTATGTTTATTTCAAAAATAAAATTTTACAGCCATTTTTCGATTTTAATGTGATGTGCTGGCTGCTTATAATAAACGTAACAATAGTCCGGCAGCGATGAGAGATAAGTGGTGAAGGATAAGGTTATCTATCACTGGTAAATGCACGGAAATATGTATCTCATAGGGGAGAAAAATGTTCTTGTAAAAATAACAATTTTATTTGTATTTAACTTAGTATAATAAGATATCAGCAGGAGTCTAAAAACAAAATGGCGTCGTTTCAAAATCTAACGGAAGTGACTTCTCCGTATTGGCCCTCTCTTTTAAACCAATCAGAATGCTTGAATTCCATATTGGCCCTGCTTTTCTCATATTGGCCCTGCTTTTCTCATATTGGCTCAGTTGTGCTTTGTATTAGCTCTACCTGTTTCATATCATGTGCGCAATTGATCTAATACAGTGTGTAATATTGTAAAGTTGAATAATAATGTTTAATATGTACGCTGTTGTCTAAAAAATGTGACAAAATAGTGTTTTTTACAAGAAAATAAACAAAAACTTCAGTTACTGTATCAGTTTAACTGATTAATATTGACAAAACACATATAATCTTCTCAGTATATACCAGTAGACAAGAAGGATGTCTCTTCAGAAAACACATTGAGTAAAAGGAATGAAATTTAATATAACGAAAACAAAAGAATTTAGCAATTCTGAAATTCTATCATGTCAGTGGGAATTCTTGTTTTTTATTCTGGCATGAGAGTAGGAGAAACAATTTCTGTCTGTAGTTATTGGTCTTTTAAGGAGACTACTTCAGTAGCTCAGTGTTGCAAATTGATAAAGGATTGATACGCATCTTTTGCGTCTTTTAATGACTTGACTGTAAATATCTGGTATTATATATAGCAACAAAGAGAGCTGAGATCAATGGACAAAGTTGAGAAGACAGTTTCCAACAAGTTGTTCTTTAACAATAAATTACAAAGAATTCCACACAATTTAACTGCAGATGTTTGAATTCTATTTTGGTAGCAACGATAATCTGTAAAATTCTTGCGTATTAGAGTTTGACTTTGAAGAGTGTAAATAAGGTGCACTTTTGCATCTGTCTGCCCAGCTGTTACACTGTCTGTAAAGTAAAGTGTTTACATATCACTGTATACATTAATGGGAGAAGTGCAAAACACAAGAAGTGAGTCTTGCTTCATTGTTTTTCTCAGTTTCAAGTCAAGAAATACGTCTTGCTTCATTGTTTTTCTCTGTTTCAAGTCAAGAAATACGTCTGGCTTCAGTATTTTTCTCTGTTTACTCTTTAGCCAGTATTAATGATACAAAACATGAGAACTTAAGACATCTGGTGAAAGTGAAATACAGAACTGTATCTCTATCTAAAGAAAATTTAGAAATATATAAATCATATCTCCAAATCAATTTTAATCAACCTCACTCATGGATATCTCTTTAAAAGGGTAGTTCAGCAAAGCTCTACAGCCAAGAAAACAGAAGTGCAATGTGTTAATTAAGAAGCATAACTCTTCTTAAATAAGTTTTGAATTAGCTGCCTTTGTGAAGTTGATTAAGTCTGGCTAATAATCTTGATAGCTATTTATGCCATTCAGATGAAACATTTGATGTATGTAGAGGATAATATGAGGAAGTTGCAGTTCAGGAATCATCATTGTATCTGAATTATTTATCCCTTAGATATTGTCCCAAGATTATTATCCATTGAGATGGCTGGATTTCATATGAATAAAACGTCTATATTGTGTAGAAAATCCAATAGAAAATACACTATATATCCTTTGTAATACCTCCCATCGTCTGGGTAGCATATTTATTACTTAGATATACAGAATGTTTTTTATTTTCTAACATTGTTGTTAGCATCCTTGGAACACCTAGAAATATGTGTCTTCAGTTCAACAGAACATTTTTTGTGAGGTTTTTATTTTGGCTAATTTTTGTGAATGACGCACTTTACGAAATTATCAAACTCGCTGAAATAGCAAACAAACAATGATTATTTATGAAATAGTGCTTCAAACTCCAAATCAAATGAAACCTTAAAAATGCGAACAATTCATGAACATCAAGACGTACACAGTTTCTATTTTCTGTCCATGCATCCACAATTATCTTCATCTAAAACCACTTTGAAAGTTTGAAAGATTATACTAATTTATCTAAGCTGGATTGTTAGGCTTATTGAGTCCCTCTCGAGTCTGCTTTTTCGAAAACAGCAATCAACAGGATGAGCTGCAGAAACCTTAACCTCAACACCATTGCTCCCCTTGATGAAACTTTGCACAAATTCCTTGGATGGTCATCTTTAAAACCTGCCCAAAGAATCTATCCTTTGCAGAACTCTGGTTGTCACAGCAACTAGAAAGAAACCTGAGCAATAATATAGAGCCATCATGGTTCTCTTATTTCTCGTGCACTGGGATAGCGTCACTCAAATAGGGAAGACTGATTTTCCTGTCTCAGGTCATCTTTATTGAGAGCCCTCCAGCAGCTTCAGTGTTGCATACTATTATAACAATTGATGAGCAACTTTCATGACGGGACTGGTAAATATCTGTTGAAGAGAAACAAAGAGATTCTAGATCAATGGACAAATTCCTTCAAGTAGTTCTTGAATAATAAATTATACAGAAGTGCCTGGACTTTTACCATGTACATTTGTAAGAAATCTGCTCATAGTATCAATTATTTGTATAAAAGTTTGTATGTATTATTTCTAGTCTGAAAACATGTAAAATAGCTATACATGTCATTGTTTTAATAAAGAAAAAGTATTTTTATGTAAGTTATATACTGTAAAAGTAGTTTTTTGCGAGGGTTTTTATATAGCTTATTTACACGAATGAACTCACAAAAATTACACACATACAATATATATATATTCATATATATGTATTTTTATTACCCTTCCATGAAATTTACGGACTTCTGAAATTTACGGACTTCTGATTGGTCAACGATCTGTAAATATATATTGATATTTACGGGCAAGCTGGTAATATACACTTGACATAACCCCGTTACTGTACCCCATGCTGAACGTGAGCTTGTTTGCCGCGTACACTACGTCAGTATATATTTCCGTGCTGATTTGTGATGTCACACAGTGACATTGAGGTATAATCAGGGGAATTGAAGGTCTGGTTACGTTCAGCTGTTAAATAAATAAAACATTAACGAAATCTTTCAATATTTAAGAAAGGAAAGGGTAATAAAATTATTATTTGGTTTTTGACGTGATATATGAGGATATATTACCCGCCTCGACAAAATATAAATCTAGACGGGTAATATATCCTCATATACCACTTCAAAAACCAAATAACATATGATATATATATATATATATATTTTATATATATAGAAGTGCTGGCTCGAGAATTAAAAGACTCACTAAGAGACAGTGGTTGGAAAATCGTGAAATAAACAACTAGCATTTATAAAATACTTTTACAGTACTTTATTAGCTCGACTATTCGAAGAATAAGGAGAGCTATCCTAGTCACCCGAGTGTCAGCGTTGGCGTAACCACTTGTGTTAAAGTTTGCGTACCACCTCAAATATTTTCAAAGTCCATTGACATATGGCTTTGAAACTTTGCACACTTGTTCACCATCATGCCCCCAGTCTGTACACAGGAGGAGGTAACTCTATCAAGCATTTTGACAAAATTATGCCTTTTTTCTACTTAGAATTTACGTTAAAATTATGGTACCACCTCAAATATTTTCAAAGTCCATTGACATCTGGCTTTGAAACTTTGCACGCTTGTTCACCATCATGCCCCCAACCTGTACACAGGAGGAGGTCACTGTATCAAGCATTTTGACAGAATTATGCCCCTTTTTCGACTTAAAATTTACGTTAAAGTTTGCGTACCACCTCAAATATTTTCAAAGTCCATTGACATCTGGCTTTGAAACTTCGCACGCTTGTTCACCATCATGCCCCCAACCTGTACACAGGAGGAGGTCACTGTATCAAGCATTTTGACAGAATTATGCCCCTTTTTCGACTTAGAATTTACGTTAAAGTTTGCGTACCACCTCAGATAATTTCAAAGTCCATCGACACATGGCTTTCAAACTTTGCACACTTGTTCACCATCATGATCTCAACCTGTGTACAGGAGGAGGTCACTGTATCAAGCTTTTTTACAATATTATGCCCCTTTTTTTACTTAGAACTTACGTTAAAGTTTGCGTACTACCTCAGATATTTTCAAAGTCCATTGACATATGCCTTTCAAACTTTGCACACTTGTTCATCATCATGATTCAAACCTGTGTACAGGAGGAGGTAACTGTATCAAGCATTTTGACATAATTATCCCCTTTAGAGACTCATTTACAGTCAGGATGGATATTATTTTATATTGTCAATCACTGAGAATAGTCGAGCGCGCTGTCTACTGACAGCTCTTGTTATCATCTATTATCACCTTAAAATCTACTACCCACAGAGGTCTAGGACAAAATCAAGTGAAGCTTGTTTATTAAGGTAGTGGGTGTATTACCAGGCTACAGGTTCAAACCTGGCTCCTGGGCAATAGGAAACAGTATGGGCTCTTCCCCTGTCATCATAATTTTGTTATTTATAATTTATGTAAAATAGACATTTTCAATGAATAAACAAAACATAGCCAAGTTAATGAAACATCATGTTGACTTTGTGTTTGGGGACAAGGAAATATTTCAGTTTTAAATATTTAATCACTTGGTTTATTTTACATTGATTTTTTTTGCAACTAAAGTTAATTACATTCTTTGATAGTTTGCTAGTTTCTGAACAATTAAGTGGTTTGAGTAACAGTCTATAATCCAGCACTGAGGACATCTGAACCACTGGCCTTTGGGATACAAGTCCAATACTGTACCCCTGTGTCCAGCACTGCTGGCATCTGAGCAGTTGACCTCTGGGATAAGAGTCAAATACTGTACCCCTGTGCATAGCACTGCTGGCATCTGTACCATTGACCTCTGGGATAAGAGTCAAATACTTTACCCCAGTGCACAGCACTACTGGCATCTGAACCACCTTTAGGAGAGGAGTCCAAATCCAGCACTGCTGGCATCTGTGCCTTTAACCTCTTTGATAGTCCAGTATAGTACCCTTATATCACTGTGCAGCACTGAGGGCATTTGAACCATTGATATCGGGGCTAGGAGTCCAATAATGTGACCCTGCACCACTGTGCTACTCATTTATCATAGTAAAGTGTAAATTAAGGGCTACTGCTTGTGGAATGAAGTTCAGGATGCACCGATTCCAATAATGTTATGTGAGGAGACTGTTGCCATGTATTGAAATTGTGTGTTCATATCGTTTCAGATATTGCTTGCTTTACAGTACTTGACAGAAACACAATGTGAAGACAGTCAGCATGGATGCTGTCCATAGTATTTAATGTGTATGGTCAGATGTGGGAATTCATTCTCCAGGAAACTTATTTTTTACAGAGGAGAGGATATGTATAAAATGCATATGACTATAATTGTGTGTTTCAGATTACATGTGTTCATTCTGTAGTGAAAGTGCTTAAAATTTTCCTAGATTAATAGGATGTTAGAAGAAGCTGCATTCAATTACATGAATTAATTCCTCATCATAAGTGCTGAACAAATTGTTATAGGATCTAAATCATATGGTGCAAAGAACATGAAGGAGCTGTTATAGGGATGCTTGGTATTTTCTGTTAACATCTAAGTTTAACTTATATGAATTTTTGAGGGAAGTAGGGAGAAAAAAGTTTTACTCATTGGAAATTTTTTTTTGAGTGAAAAATAAGTTATAAAAGTGCTTGCTGGATTTCTTTTTGAGTTAAAAAAAATAAAAGAAGACAAGATGGCTGACCACAGTGATTTAGTGGCAGAACTGACTACAGTGGAGAAGATGTCAACTCCGGATAGGCTTAAACATGCTAAGAAACGGCGGTCCCAACAACTGAAAAGATTCGCTAATTATGAAAAGCAACTGGAGAAAGATAAAAACAAGAAGAACAAACAGTCTCAGAATCAAAGACGCACGAGAAAACGTGCGAGAGTGAAGTTTATACATAACATCATGTTGCTGGAAGCTGCTGCTAGGAATGATATAGAGGAAGGTATGTACATGTATTGTTGCAGTCATTGTCACATCATTTGAACAAGGTTGACTGAAATGACGTAAATGAAGGTAATTTGCTCGTAAATATTCATTGATTATCACATAATTTGAACATTATGGTAGTTTGACGCTATAAACAATGTAGTCATAACTTTTTTTTAGTCCATATTTTTTTACATGTTTGACTATATTTTAAGCTAGTACTTGTATTGAACTTTGAAATTGTACTAAATTATATTAATACAGGTTTAAAGACTTGAGATAATATTGACACATATTAAAATATGTGAAAAAGAACAAGTATTATTTTTAATTTAGTTCCATTGGTACCAGGATATTTAGAAACAATCGTGTTTTGTTGCGTTTTAGAACAGTTAGGTTTTATCAAAAGACCATTGCTAGAATTAGAAGATTATTTAGATATCAGGATCATCTAGTAAATCTGTCAAAGTCCTCCAAATGCCATTAAGGATTGTACTCTTATATTCAGATAAAGTCATTAAATCGATTAATGTTCTCTTGGGTGTTTTAACAGGTTGCTGCAATTTGTCTATTTAATCTCTCTCCCTCCCCTGACTCTCCCTCCCCTGACTCTCCCTTTCCATTTTTGGGCCACTTTTTTCCATCAAATAAAAAGATTTTTCCGATAAGGCTAAACAAAAAATGTGTGTTTCCAGCCTATTTGTCAAACGAATTGAGGCCGGTCAGTGCCCAGGTTTTTTAAAAATTTCCTTTTATACCGAAAACACTTAAATCGCAAAATGGTCTTTTTAATAATTTTCTTATAAAAAGGTAAACAGTTTGAGGTCGGCAGTAAAAAGTTCAAGTCGGTCAGAAGACTGGAAACACGTTTCTTTTCTTTTGCATAACTTACCAAATAAGCTTCATGACCCAACCCTCGGTCATTGGTGTTGTAGACTGCCTAATAACTATGAGAATTAATTACCCATATACAGACATGATAGAAGAAACATGTTTGTGTCTTCTCTGTCTGTCTGATTTGTTTTCTAAAGCCCCACTTCCCCGGCCAAAATTATTTAAAATTTGTAAGGAATGTTCTTTAGGAAATATTGCATTCTTTAAATTGTCATAACAGTTTTATATATTGTTATACATGTATCTGGGAAACCAACACAGAAAATATGAAATGTTTTCACAATTGTTTGTATTGGCAGTCCACTTATGTTTACAAAAATAGGCTAATGTCAAGTGACTGTGTGTATAACCACTTAACATTGAAAACATACTGTGTTTTGTCATTTAATTCAAATTAAGTGCAAGTTCTGTGTAAACAGCATGTTTTATGTGTATATTATGTAATGCATCCAAGGTTTTACATTCATATTTGTCAGAACATTCTACTTAGTTGATTTTTAGCCTTTTGAATATTTATATAACAAGAGTCGTACCTTCTCAGGAACGCCCTTTATGCATCCTTAGCTGTGCAGGTACATATGCCCCAGAACAAGCACATCCAAATATGTTCTGAACCCATTCTGGTGGTTTTGAGATATTGCGCTTCACAATCTTAAATGATTTATGGCATAATATTTTTTGACATCAATCTATATGCTAATTCAGACTTGACTGTGGTCAAGCATCTATCATATCTGTCCACTACAAATGTAACTCTTCTCTGTAAAAAAATGGGAGTTTTCTAGAGTATTTAAGCAGGGTGCTGCACCCTGTCCCTTTTACTTCCCCAGCTACCACATTTTTGCCCCCCGCCCCCCTCCCCACCCCTGCACCTTTTTTTTTACATAGTAAAAGCTATAAAAACATTTCAAAAACCTGAGTGAAGCATTTCTCTGCATTTTAAAAGGAGATTGTATTTTTGTAAATACAATAATGTTTCATCTTTTTTAAATGCAAATTTTTTATAGGGTATTTTCTGTTTCTGAAGTGTTCCAGCATGCAAAATCTGCCCTTTCCTTTAATATCACCCTTCTGGGGGCAACCTGTCTTTTTCAGCAGCCTTGAATTATGCCTATCATTAAATCAAAGCACTGAAAATACTGACAGCTTTACTATCTGCTACCTAACAAATCATAAAAACATGGCAAACTAATAACTATGTGATGAAGATTGTTTCATTCAATGTAAGGTAAATAAAAGAAAACAGGTTTCTTGTTGCCAATTTTTCTAATATGAATACACCTTTGTAGACCAAAATCTTTGTTGTTGTTTACTGTGCTATTGTAAGTAATATCAAAGCAGACAGGTAAAAGTCATAGTTTGCCTGTGGTTGGCAGGAGGTAGAGCACAAGCACATTTCTGTTAGTTGCAAAGATAAATCGGTTGACTGAAAAACTATTTTTAAGTTGTTATATATCTATTCATTGATTTTATAACTTAATAGCTTAGATCATATTAAAGATTTATTAACATGGTTATAATTATGTACTTAATATTTTGGGAGCATGCTTAAATTATTTATAAACTAAAGTATTATTTATTTAAAGTATTTGAAGATAACCAAAAAACATTCAGTGACAGTTTTCTAGACACACTTATATTTTTATTCAACTACCGAACATTTTATTGTCCCTCAAGGAAGGTGTAATGATATTGTTTTGGCATTCTGATACGCTTTCCGTCCAGATTTGCCTCATTGGGCGTGAATATAATTTTGTTGAATTTGTTTGTTACTGTGCATTCGACAAGGCACTTTGCATTCTCAAATTTTGCCTGATAGAAACTTCAGTTTTATATTCAATTTAAATTCAGGTCACGAATCTGGTTTATTGATGAATTTCAGGAAGTAGTTTGGGAAATTGCAGTTTTAAATTTGCGAAAACACAAGAAACAGCTTTATAGAGAGATCCTCAATTGCTGAAAATGTTAAACATTACTTCTAACAGTGAGCATTTAAATACATTACACTTTGAAGTAACAGTGACAAAGCAGTATTTTCTCAAGTTTTCCTAGAAACTTTAATGATAAAGACCACACAGTTTGAATTTAATTCATGAGACGTAAAACAAAATTATGAATCCTCTTTTGATCTAAAACTTTGAATCTTTTAATAATTAGTTTGCAATGCTAATACTAACTTTAGTTTGAATAATTTTCTATGCAAATTTGATCCCTGAGAGGGTTTAGTTTCTGGTGTAATCTGCTTGTTGGAGTAGATGCATGAATATACCTCGGAATAAATTTGAATTTCATAAATTTGTAGGCACATGAACAAGTCATCTTCACTTAGTTTCCTGTACATAATGGATTACAGATGAAAACAGAAAAAAAAAGAAAAAATACATTGCACACATTAAGATTTGTTTACTCAGCAGTTTATAGAAAAGACAGGCAGTAATACAGGAGTCCTCTGAATGTCTGATCATTTCCCAAATTAATCATATCAAACTCGTAAAGATGATATTTTATGAATCAGCAAAGTGGTGTTTCCCTTCTGGTTCTAATGAATGAGTTAGACAGATAATGGCCTCTCACTTTTACTAATAAAATTTTTTTCCGAGTTAGGAATCTGAAGATCCTGAAAATGATCGCTGTTGCTTTTAGAATTGACTGTAATAGTACTTTTAGTAGATGAATGTTTATATACATGTACTTCAAAAGTTAATAAAAGAATCCAGGGATTCGACGGGTATTTTGTCATAATTGCAAGTGTAATTTCGAAAATTCAACAACACTATGCTTTATGCCATTCCTTGGTTGTATTCAACAAATTAATATCAAAATTCAAGCATAATTCGATTGAACCAGGAATTTATAATGCAAAAAGAGCAATTTTACTTACTGCTGAAGTCTATGACTGACATGACTAACTAGAAAGTTTGGGGTTTTAAAGTAATTAAGTATACTATTGTATATACTATTTTCAGTTCGGAAATTGCTAATGGCTGGTGTGAGTGCAGACGTTACCAATGAAGACGGTTTGACAGCCCTGCATCAGGTAAATTTCAAACTGTACATGATTACAGCTTTGAGAGTGTTAAACACTTTCCTGCATTGTTCGTCTCATGCCATGGTGATGGTATTTGGGGACAAGAACTGAAGTCTGAATTTCAAGGTCTGGGTCACAGTTGGACAGCTAAAATATTTAGAATGAATTGTAAATCCTTAAACAATTTTCAGGGGACGTGGTGGCGTTGGGCAGAAGGGGGTTACCTGTGCAAATTCTTTTTTATCCCCCCGCCGAAGGGGAAGGGGATATTAGAAATGGTCTTCGTCCGTGCGTCCGTCCGCCCGTGCGTCCGTCCCAATTTTGTCTGGAGTATAACTCCAAAAGTGCTTAAGCGATTTTCTTCAAACTTCATACACTGACAGAGCACATTGGGAGGAAGTGCAGTGTGTAAGAACAATAACTCTACCTTGCCTACTTTTAGAGTTATTCCCCTTAATCAGATTTACTTTAGAAGTTTTGTCCAGAGCATAACTCCAAAAGTACTTGCCAAACTTAATACACTGACATAGCACATTGGTAGGAAGTGCAGTGTGCAAGAACAATAACTCTACCTTGCCTACTTTTAGAGTTATTCCCCTTTATCAGATTTACTTTTTTGTCCGAAGCATAACTCCAAAAGTACTTGAGGGATTTTCTTCAAACTTAATACACTGACATAGCACATTGGTAGGAAGTGCAGTGTGCAAGAACAATAACTCTACCTTGCCTACTTTTAGTCAAATAGAAAAATATCATACCTATACTGATAATGAACATTAATATAATTTTGCAAACCTTCTCTTCATTGCCTTATTCTTTTTCTACTGACTTGAAAACTGTACTCAGCATGACCATGACTATACGGCTTTTTAAGGATTTCCTCTCAACAAGTAAAATGTATGAAAGTACAACCTTCAGGTAACTTCTTTCCGGCGGGGCGATTAACCATGTGTAACATGGCTCTTGTTTTTTTATCCATACTAAGGAGATTGGAGAATTAGAGAATAATCTTAGATGAAAGACAATACTTTATAATAACATGAGCTAAATGTGGTCCGGAAATATATGTCATTTGCGGTCTTCAGTGCCTTGTTCAGTTGGCTGATTTATTGACGTCTCCTTTATCTTCCGCGTCTCAGAATTATCACACAAGCTCAGAATTTTGACAGGCAGGAAATCGTATTATTATTTCATAGCATATTGTAGATTATGTAGTAGAAGCCCCGTCATTTCCCCATAGTCATGTCGCTTTCGATCATTTGTTAGAAAATAATAGGATTGTGAAAATTTTTCTATTTATTTACTCGAATTTGTTTTTGAGTTTTGACAGAAGTTTTTATAGTGATGGACAGCTTTGTCTGTTTTGCGGCCACTTGTGAATTCTCTCCTGTTTCTTTTGACCATCAATCACATAGCGTGTTAAAGTGTGCTAAATGAATTCAGAAATGGGTACTTATGTTGTGAATCATTATTTTCATTTTAAGCAGTTTTTCTCAGTTGTCATTAAAGGTTATTGGTTGGCTGAATTGTTAATGAATTCTAGAGTTATGGTCCCTGATTGATGGAACTTGGTGGTTTTATGCAAGGTTACAATTCAGAACTTTTAGTTCGGAAAAAAATGTTCCTTTGAACCCTTCAGTTTTTAGCTTACCTGGCACAAAGTGCCAGAGTGAGCTATTAGGATCACATTCCATCCGTCCATCTACCATTTCCTTCAAACGACATCTCCTCTGAAACCACTCGGCCAATGTTGATGAAACTTTGCAGGGTTGTTCCTTGCATGAAGCTCTACCAAAGTTGTTCAAAGAATTCCATTCCATGCAGAACTCTGGTTGCTATGGCAACAAATAGGAAAAACTTAAAAAATCTTCTTCTCTGAAACCACAAGGCCTAGAGCTTAGATATTTAGCATGTAGCATTGTCTAGTGGACCTCTACCAAGATTGTTCAAATTATGACCCCCAAGTCAAAATTGACCCCGCACGGGTGGTCACTTAGTTTTGCATAGGCTTTATATAGGAAAAACTTTAAAAATCTTCTTCTCTGAGACCACAAGGCCAAGAGCTTAGATATTTGGTTTGTAGCATTGTCTAGTGGACCTCTACCAAGATTGTTCAAATTATACCCCCGGGTCAAAATTGACCCCGTAGAGGGGGTCACTATAGTTTTACATAGACTTATACAGGGAAAACTTTAAAAAATCTTCTTCTCTGAAACCACAAGGCCTAGAGCTAAGATACATGGTATGTAGCATTGTCTAGTGGACCTCTTACATGATTGTTCAAATTATGACCCCGGGGTCAAAATTGACCCTGTAGGGGGAGTCACTTAGTTTTACATATACTAATATAGGAAAAACTTTTAAAAATCGTCTTCTCTGAAACCACAAGGCCTAGACGTAGATATTTGGCATGTAAAATGTCTTTGGACTTCTACGTGCAAATTATGACCCCCAGGTCAAAATTAACCCTTCCCGGGAGGGGGGTGGGTGAGAGGAAGGTGACTTGATTTCACATAGGCTTTTATAGGGAAAACTTAAAAAAACAAGAAGGCCGACGGGCAGAGAATAGTTATTTGGAATGTTACTTAGCATTGTGTAGTGGACCTCTACAAATCATGTAAGAATCTTGACCCCTTGTATTATAGCCAATGGTAGTCAGGTGAGCGATATAGGGCCATCATGGCCCTCTTGTTACTGTTTCTTTTTGTTACTGTCCATGGACTGGCACAATAGCTAGATGTTTGTAACTGTTTCATGATATAAACATAAGAATTTGAAAACTGTGAGGTTGAATAGAAGTTCATCCGTTGAAATTTGATTTGTACTTTAAAGGCATTGACCCTAATTTCATGTTCATCTAAATGCGCAGTCATGTCCACTAATTTAATTTTCATATTCGTGTAATATAAAACAAACAAGCAACAAGTTCATGTTCCTTTAGATTCAGTTTATACCAATTTATGTTAGCTCAATTGTGAAGAAGCCTGTAGCTTACCGAGTTACTCTATGAGTCCGCTTTCTGGAAAAACCAGTACTGCTGTCATATGAGGAGGTGCGGTTTTGACCCCAGTGGAACCCAAACCCGCAACCTCCAGGATCATATAGATTTGTGTGAAATGACTTACTCAAATATGCCATCAGCAGTCTATTTATTTATCTCTTAAGAATTAGATCATCACTTAAAAAGCATGCACCAAAGTGATTAGTTAAATTCCAAGTCTCTTGGGATTAAATAATATGTTAATGTAATAATATGTTAATGTAATAATATGTTATATCTTTTCATGTTTAAAAGTTGTTGACATAAAGCATGGTGAAGTACAAACTCATGACTTTAAATTTCATGACTTTAATAACTGCATAAGCACTTAATACAATATACACATACTGTAATAGTTATAATAGAAACCCCCAGGGAGGTAACACTTTCCCTAGAGTGGGACGTTTTTTAAGAGACATTTTACCGAAATACTAAATCCATTTTTGCTGTGTCTTAAAAATTTGGAGCGAGACCTCCAGGGTGCTGAGCAGTTATAAGTCTTTAATTTGTAACATTTGTTACATTTATTTTGAGTTAAAGCCTTGACACCATTGTTTCTTCATTTTGTGCAAAAGTTGAGGATGATGGGTTTCATGTAAATAATTTAAAATTATGTGACATAATGGAGAATTGTATCAACACAAGTGTTTAGCACAACAGAATTTTAGACAGGGGCTGAGGGTGGGAGGTACAGTATGTTGTTACAGGGCGGGTGAGGGGGGGCTTCTTCAAGATATTTCATAGTATTTCGTTTTGGTTAAATGCAGTGCTTTACCAAAATTTCTCTTGTTTCTCTTGAAAGGACTGAGTAAAGCGGAAAAAAATTATGCACTGTTCAGAGGACAGCCTCACTATAAGATATCTCAGATATTATATACGATGTATATATGATTATGTGCACAGTGATATCCACAGTGCAGCTATCTCCCAATTTGTGTGTCCTTGAAGATACTGTATCTTTCTAAGGTGGTTTTGACGTTGTTTATGTTGTTATCACCTGATAAAGGTACGACTGTGTGATAAATATTTTCCTTAACTGCTGTAATGTGTAATAAATTTTATATTTTACAAACTTTTAAAGTCATGATAATAAACCTACTGTACATTAAGGGGTGATACCTTTATACAGAGAAATATACATTAGGTATGCGATAGGAAAAATCACCTTTACTACACCTTTCAAAATGTGCAATATTTTTGTCGCATATTTCTCAATGCAAAATTAATAGCCCATTACATACTTAACATAAATGTTAAGGTAAAAGTAAATAAAAAATTTTGGAAAAATCCAGTTAATTTCCAAGTAATACAATACAGGCAAGTAATAGA